>JANFCV010000115.1:1200000-1623735 GCA_024500475.1 Phthorimaea operculella
CATGAAAACATCTGCAGTATTACATACCTGTTGCCTCTGGAGACTGGTGCTTTTCTGCTGAACATGCCCGACAGACGCCCTCGTAAGTCTCGTTTGCTTCCTTGAGCGCTCATATCCGAATCGGAACCCTACAAAACAGTGAAAAACATGTGTTGTAAGAAAAATATACTAAAACAGTAAGTCCCGACTTTTTATATTATATTTTTTATATCTAACCTGGTTTACAAAAAAACGACCCGAAATGGCAACATATTTTTTGCGTCAGTTGATGCGTGCATGCGTTTGAGCAAGATGTCAACGATTTGTTGCCGTAGTTTGTAACGAGTAGTTGCCATTTCGGGTCCCCTTTTGTGAACCAGGTAGTACTTAATTTTGCTATTCTTTGCTATTTACCTGAGCAGAAACACTTCCTATAGGTCGGAAGTCGCCCATATCGTTGTCAACTTGATCATCAATTGACCTTGATTTGGTTAGTTTCTTCAGCTTGCCAAAGATGCTCTTCTTTTTCTTCTTATCCGATGGAAGTACATCGCTCTGAGCTGAGCCGCCTGATAACCGACTGAAAAAGAAAGAGAAACAAAACATTTTATTTCTGGGGGATGGACTGTAAGGGTTTTACATAGACTACTTGTTACGTCCTGATTCAAGATGGGGACCCGAAATGGCAACATTATTGTTGACATCTTGCTCAAATGTCATGTAGTATGAAAAAGACGCTAACAAATATGTTGCTATTTCGGATCCCTTTCTTCTATGAATCAGGTAATACCGATGTATAAGTAAAGGTCATTCAAAACTGTTACCTGTCAAGACTGGAATCTCTTTGCATAGTGAAGAGGCGCATGTCGTTATCTCCATCCAAAGACTGCATTGACGATACGCTGCTTCCACCGTCATCCACTGTCTTCCAGATTACGCCCTGAAATAAACGGTGAGTATATTTTTTCGTATTGTTACATATTTTTTAAAGTAACGATCATCATTCAGATATGGTAAGTGCTACGTTATTTTTATCAGTATACCAGAAGAATAAGTAAGAAAACCTATGATATTGCAAGTACCTGTTCCTTGGTGGTTTGTTCAAGAGATATGGAGCGTTTCTTGAGCGAAGGCACGCGAGATGGCGCTCTCGTTGATACAGGCGTCACAGTCAGCGTGTCTCGTGGCTCCGTGGACATGGCTCTGAACAAGTAAGTACAGTTTTTTAAGCTACGATTCAAAATTTAAACGTGTGTGCGCTGTATCGAGGATTCTCAATGCGTATTACACTCACTTCATGCATGCAACGCTTGCTTGAAGTAATGTGAACATCGCGCGCGGACCATCTACGCAACTAGCCGCGCGACGCAGTGCATGCCCTAACTTACATAGATGCTATTTTTGTAAATGTATCTTAATATCATCCACATAGACTTGGTAAAAATCGGGTAAAATAACCACTTGTTTTTTGTTTATTTACCGTCGAGCAGTAGCTTGATGCCTGCGTTGTCGTTCAGCAATACGCGAGGCGCGCAGTTCGTCTGTCAGTCTGCGCAGGCGGGCCGCAGTATTCGCTGCGTCCATTCCTGCCGCCTCAGCGCTTTCTGGTGTTGCTGATCGAGATCTCGACTTGGACGACTAGAAAAAGTAACAGAAAAACATGTAGGAATCTCTTATGTAAAAGAAGTGAAAGTTAAAGCGAAGCACTCATTGATGTTAATCTTCATGATATGGATGTCTGGTCAATCAATATCAAGAAGTAGCCGATAGAGATTGAAACATTTAATGAAATACGACACATCATGAAATTCACAAGCGTTTCATTATGTCAATTCGTCTCTGGCCAAAAACGATTTTAGAGGTAAAATGCGAAGCAATTTTCTACAGCTACGAAGCTTAGACACAGCGTTTCGCACTCGTATTGCCAATAAATACCCTATTTCTCCTGGGAGGTGTCGGAGTCATCAGACTCTTTTCAGGCTTTACCGGAGGTTCGCTGCGGAACAGTTCTGGACTTTGCTTCATCAGGTCTTCTATCGTTTCCAGCAGTTGTGTTATTATTCTGTCGTCCTCCTGTAACAAAATGTTGACATGCGTAGTGTCATGCTGGGGTACAGGATTTAGGGCTATAGAGCCGGAAACATTTAGATTAGCACGTAATTCTGTTCGTGCGTTTTGTTTGAGATAATTATATTTTTCACGCATACCTGTTGTGCGCGCTTGAGCGAGGCTACCAATAGTTTGTTTTGATCGCGGTCTCTGTCGTATCGTTCCTTGTCGCGACGCAATTTTTCATTGGCTGTTCGAAGTTTTGCGTGTGCGTCACGCAGCTCTAAGAGATCGCACTGCAATTCTGACACCTAGAAAAATACAAATCGTTTGAGATTCATATTCTTTACACCCTTAATTTAACATTTTTAAGCATTTAGTACCTTCTTCTTAGCTTCCTCCGTTTCCTCTTCAGTAGTTCTCTTTAACTGTTCTATTCTTCTCTTCATATCTAATCTCTCCTTTTCTCTTTCTCGTTCCACCTAAAATTTTGAAATTAAATGTAAACTTTTTAATGCTATCTTTCTTTGATATATTCAAGATCGTTTACTTGCCTCGAATAGAGTTTGGCGAAGGTCTCTTGCCAGCGTAGAAGTCTCTTGAAGTAGCCGCTGTTGTTCATCACGTTCTTTATGCCAGGCAAGCTCCATTCGAGTAGCCAGACCAGCAATTCTGGCACGGCCTGATGTAAGCAGTCTGTCTTCCTCATACTGCCAAAATACAAAACAGAACGTATTAGTACGTTGTGTAAAATTAAACTTAACGGTCGGTTATATATAAGTTATGGATTACCTCATTAAGTTTCGATTGCATCTCCGCTAGGCGGACTTCAGCAGCAGATTTCTCGCTGACAAGTTCAGTGTTGAGTTTAGAAGACAAAAGCCGCGCTTCACAAAGCTCGTCCTCAAGACATGCCACTTGTTGTTCCAAAGCCGCCACCTTACTTCGGTATTCGTCCTGAAAATTACAAAATTCAGTCAGTCTGGAGCTTTACTTTTCGTTTAGTCCTTGAACTTGGCTTTGTCACTAACCTCATCGGTACTTGATATTGACATCCTTTGAGCTCTCGGAGTCTTGTCGCCGCTCTTAATCTCAGCAATTGTTTTTTGAGCAGCTTCAAGCATCTGCTTGTAGTTATCACTTTCCCGCTTAAATCTGGACACTTGATTGTGCAGAGACTTGAGTTCATCCCGCATTGTGTTCATCTGGCCTTCGTATCTCATTTTAATATCCGTAACTTCAGCCTTTCTGGCCTTTTCTGCTTGTTCAAGGCGCTTGTTCAGTTCCGCTAATTCTCGCTCTAAATCAGCATTTTCTGCTGTCAAATTGTTTTGAATTTTGGATATTCTTTCGTAGTCATCAAACTTCTGCTTGGCTTCTTCCAACTAAAAATATAAAGTTAAAATGTTTAAGAAATTGATTTCCTATCGTCATAAGATCCTGTCAATTTTTTAAAATATTGCAATGTCAAAAAGTGTACCCCACATAAGAAACGCAAGGTGCAAAGGAACTAGTAATATTTTGACTCACTTCTTTCTTAGCTAACTCATGGTGGTGTTCTAAAACTTCACGTCGCTCGTTGGCGGCTCTCAGTTCGCGTTCACGTTGTTCTAATCGCGCAGTCAATCGCGCCTTCTCAACTTCCCAGCCTCCACCACATAACCGTTCTTGAAGAGACGAGATTTGAACCTACGAAAATAAAACTATATTGGAGAAATACTGCTCTATGGTCTGGACTTTAAGATCCGGATCGTGTATTTTTATTGCGTACCTGCATTTCGGATTTCTCTTTAGTCCAAGCTGATGATTGCTTGTCATAGTTTTCTTGGAGTGACTTAAGTTCATCTAAAGTAACGGTCAACTGCTTCTGCACGTGAATAAGTTCGCTGTAAACAGAGCATCATTACTAACCAATCTTTTTTACGTAGAAGATAATTAAAATGGTTATGTTTCTTACCCTTCTGCTTGTTCTTTTTCAACTGTAAGTCTTGCTTTAGTTACTACATGTTCTTCCTCGAGTATCTCGTATTTGCCAGTCAATTCATCATACTCCGCTTTCTCTACGGCCAGTGAATGTTCCAGCTCTGTAAATAAATTTAAATTACAGAAAAAGCGTGCCACTCTCACCTATCTATAGGATCGTTTGATTGTACTTTTGTGTAACCTTACTTTTGACTGTTTCTTCGTACTCCTGTTTGAGATCAGCTATTCTCTTAGCTCCAGCCCCAGAGCTTTGTTCAAGAACCTTCAGTTTGCCTTTAAGTGTTGCTAACTCGGCTTCTTTATTCTTAATATCTTTATCATGAGCTGTACGCATACGCTCCAACTTCTTTCGTTCGGCCTGTAAAATGAAAAACGGTTGTGATTTAAAATCACTGATTTGATTTGATGTCGAAACGCATTGACCTAGGATATCCAAAGTTTTGTACTTACTTGGAGATCAGTCTCGAGTTCAGACGCCTTGCTTTCCCAATACCCAGATTCTTTCTTCTCTGCTTGCAATTTATTATCTAGATCTTTCTTTTCATTCTCTAATCTAGACATGTCAGACTTAATTTGAGATATCTCTGTTTTGAGAGCGGAAAGTTCTTTCTCAGTCTTATCTAGCTCTCGTTTAGCATCATCTAGTTCGTCGCCTTTGTCTTGAAGTTCCTTAGTTGCAGCTTGCAGTTTTTCCTTCATTTGAGACATTTCTACTGATGATACAGCTTCATCATACTTTTGATTAGAAGTCTCACGTAAGGCATCCTCCTATAACGATATTATGAGTTAATATTTTTAAGCAGATTATAGTAAGAGCCGGAAACAATATAGGTGCTATATCTATCTATACATAGTGGAAGTGTCGGTCAAAGTGTGGTCAAAGTGGCAATCGGGAAGTGCATCATGCGCTTGACTGTAGATTTGATTTAAAGTTGTTCTATTAGGTAAATAAATCTAGAAGCATTTGGAGGGAAAACATGAGTTGCAATAGGTATTTAAAGATTGTGGCAGCTAGGGTCCATGCAGTGGTATAAACCCACTCCATATTTAAACTTAGTACCAGTTGCTTTATATGGACATCTTTAGCAGCAATATTCGATTCCAAGCTAGTTATTTTATTTTCATATTCAGTCTTCATTTCTCTCATGTCTCCTTCCAGAGTTATAAGTTTACTTTCTGTTTTGAAAAGTCTTGTATGCAGTACATCTTTTTCTGATATGAGTTCTACAGACATTCGCCTTTGAGAGTTAACTAATGCTTCAGCTTGTTCCTTTTCCTCAGAAAGCTAAGAGTGATTTAAATTAATGATATGAAAAAGGTAGATATTATCTTCAAGTAAGGTAAATGCGTCATAATGGATGTAGATATTTTGGACGCCAGTAGTTTAAAAATAATAGTTTTATTCGCCAGCTTACCTCCTTCTCCAACTTAGCTACACGTTCCTTACGAGTAGTGAGTTGCTTTTCAGCTCGTTTATATTTGTCTTCGGAATCCTTTAATTTCTTCTCTAGCTCTCCTATTTTCTTTGCTTTATCTCCTACCTATAAATATTTCAATCAATAAATATTTAATAGTCATGAAATCTTTTAAATAAAACAAAGATATGACTAGTTACCTCTTTTAATAGTTTGTTTTTGTCTTCTTCTAATTTGTTAACATTTTCTACTTGTTTCTTTAGTTTCTCAACTTCTTTGTCCTTAGCTTCCATATCTTTTTTCAGTTCCTCAATCTTCTTTGACAAATCAGATGCTGAAGTTTGATTTGAAGTGGCAGATTCTGTAAACCAAAATGAAAATTAAATGGGAAACAAATAATCTTATACACTGTTTTTATCAATGTCACAGTGTTAAAAATAATGTAAAGCTAGAACTTACTAAGCTCATTATTCAGCTTTGTGATTTGGGAATCTAAACGCTTCTTTTCCTCTTTTAGCTTCTGAACTTCATTAGTAGCGTTGCTTAGGTCAGTTTCTAGTTTTT
Organism: Phthorimaea operculella; assembly: GCA_024500475.1. Taxonomy (NCBI): domain Eukaryota; kingdom Metazoa; phylum Arthropoda; class Insecta; order Lepidoptera; family Gelechiidae; genus Phthorimaea; species Phthorimaea operculella. The sequence goes on from JANFCV010000115.1 coordinate 1,205,991, forward strand.
TGACCTTATCGTTTAGAGTTTTCTTTTCTGTTTCTAACTTTTTACACTTGTCTGTAGAATTTGCTTTCTCACTTTCTAATTTTGTGGTTAGGTCCTGTAGTTTAGCTAACTCAGTTTGTAATTTGTTCTTTTCGTTGGTAAAATCTGACTCAGTTCTAGTTAATCTAGATTTTGCTTCTTCGATGTCCTTTTCTAGTTGAGCCTTAACATTCAAGTCTTTAGTAGATAGACCAGCATTTTTCATTACAACGTACATCTCACCTGCAGAATAAATAAGTTACTTATGAACATTTTTCTATGAATTATCAAACATAAACCAAAAGTCCAAAGTCATAGATAGTCAAGATATAAGTGGTTTGCATCATACCAATCTCATTCTCTAACTCATCCACCATTTTCTTCATTTGCAGCTTAGTGGTCATATCCGTAACTTTCTTGGGTGTTCGAGGCTTGAAACTCTTTATGGCGTCTTCTTTAAGTTCTTTTAACGTGGCTTGAAGTTTAGCATTTTCCTTTTCGAGCTAAAAATATATTATGAAACAAATAACGTAATTGGTTTTGAATAATTTAAACTATCCAAATTAATATTTTGGTTTCCTACCTTGGCAAAGTTGAGTTTCAATTTATCTAATTCTTCCTGCTTCGCTTTGAGAGCATCAGCATCCTTCTTCCCAACTTCTGCGCCGAATCTTACTTTCTTTTCAGACTTTTCTTCTTTGCTTTCTAATTCTTTGATTTTCTCGTGTGCTTCTTTTAATTCACTTTCTAACTGAGCAATCTTAGATGCGTTCAGTTCAATTGATTTATCTGATTTTAAAGTCTTCGTGTTCTTAAGAAGCTGCAAATTAGTATTATAAATTAAAACTGCAGGTCGATTCGCAGATAGAAGATAGGTTTTATAGATACGCGAACATAGTATAAGTAAATACTTACTAGTAACCTCTTGTTCTCTGCCAGTAACTTTTCGTTGTCAGCCTCTAAACTTTGCGTTTTACTTCTAAGAACATTAGCCTCTTGTTCTATGACTTGTAGTTGCCGTTTCAAATCGACATTTTGTTGATCTCCATCCAAAGATCTGAAATGCATAAGTTTACCGTTTAACTTTCGAAATCAAGTTTTGTCTGTTTTGTCTGTTTCATTGCTATTACTTACTTGCTCTTTATTAATGATCCCTTTGGTTTCTTTGCCAGACTAAGTTCTGCGTGTAATCTCTCACAGTCGCGTTCTTTCTCAATGAGTTTCTTTCTTAAGTCAGCGATTTCGTCTTCTAAAACCTGCAAAAGACAAGTACTTATTAAATAATCATTTTCAAATCAACTCAGTTTCCTTCTATTAGATATGTTTTTTTTTTAAGAAATTAGTCAACAGTGACTCGAAAAGAAAGGTCTTCCTCAACTTACCTTAACCTTTTCTGCAGCTAAATTGTTTGCTTTAGGACTATTTCTTCTGAGAGTCACTGTGGAGTTAGTTGTAGGTGTAGCTTTAGTGTTCGCTATTTTTTCCGTAAGCTCCTTAACTTGCTTCTTTAGTGAATCTCTGTCTTGTTCGAGTTCTTCTGCCTTTCGTCGTAATACTGCTGCCTCCTGTCGAAACAAGAGTTTTTGTCAATACTAAGGGAATTTTCAGATAATTCTAGGCTTGGAAATACACACATACCTGTTCGTTAAGTTCAAGTAAGATCCGTAGTTCTGCTGGATCTTCTTCGTCCGATATTCCTTCATCTTTTTCATTGGGTGCTTCTATCGCTAGCCTATTTGTCGGCGGCGTTGGTGACAACTTACGACCTAAAGAAAAGCCATTCACACGTTAAATATTGAAAAAGTAATATCAATTTAAAAGCGATTATTTCAGCAGAACAAATACGGAATTGATTGTTATGAATTCAAGTCAAGGAAAATTAGTTAACTAAATAAACGTTTAAAATTACAAACCCAATCAAGTACAATGATGGTTTTTATTTTACACGTATGTCACAAGTTTATGGGATCACAAAATAGGTTCACACCGAACTGGAGAAAATGGCTACCATTGATACGCCTACACTGCGAATTCAAATAGATAAAGCGTGTTAGTAAACTTCATAAGATCGTCGAGCAATAGTTGGTTTGTTAGGGAGATGTAGATAGCGTGTTATTGTGTTGTCATGATGCATTCGGGCGGGGATCTTGGTGTTAAACAAACTGAGTGGATTTCCCACAACATAATTATTTTGACGTACTTCTGGCTTTGGTAGCCATTTTCTTCAGCTGTAGAAGCAAGGACTCATTGTCGTCCTCGACCCGTGATGCTGTTTTACGCAAGCTATTTGCCTGAAAATATTCGTTAGTTTTTATTAACGGACATCGGTGAATATCTCTATTCTATGTTGTGAGGGGATTTTAGTTATGTACAAACGGCACTATTAAATAAAACAACATTTATATCGTGGGGTATTATATGTACCTATTGTTGGTAATCTTACTGCCAAGGGGCTAAATAGAGATGCGAATGGGAATGAGAATCCAGTGGAAGGACCTGCTACCGCTTTGTCGGGGGCAAGAGGAGGGCTTTCTGATTTTTCCCGGGGATATGGCGAGAGGTCGCTAAATTCTACAAATCCATTGTTTATATCGTGCTCGTCTGACGAAAATTGTTGCTGTTCCGCATTAACATCCAGGCTTTCTGTACTAGTTCCTTTGTTAAAAACCAAGCAAGAGTCAGTTTCTGTGCTCGAATCAACATTTTCTTTAGGGGCTTTATATTCTTCTGTTGCTTGATTACATTGATCTGTATATAGTTTAGCTACAGTTTGTATATTAGCATCTCTTAATTTTGGAATATCAGTCTGGCAAATTTGATCATTCTTTATGAAATCGGTTTGTACATGTTTCGTTTTGGTAAATGCTGCTTCAGTCTGAGTATACATATCTAAAGTATCTTCGGAACATTGGACGCTAGATTCTAGAGTGATCCTTCTAGTTTCCGTAGTAACATCGTGAACCATTATGAGATCAGTTTGACAGCCTTCTGAATATGATTGAATGAGATCTTGAGGTGATTGTACAACTTGATTTACCCCTACCGAAATATGGCTAACATCTAATGATGCCAAACTCTTTTCGAGTGCTACTTGCATTTCCAAAAAGCGTTTAATATGCGCTTCATCGTCACTGGAAGCTGAATTTAGATGCGGTATGAGATCGGGATGGGAGGAGGTTGTGACTTTTGGTGGCAGGGGAATTCTGCGGCCTCCGAAGCGTTGTCGGTATCGACTGGCCTGTTCGAAGATAAATTATTGTAAACTTTTACGAAACGTTTAGTAGCTAAAAACAAGTTAAGTTTGTCAGTTAGTAAACTGACTATTATAGACAATAATAGTACGTTTTAGTGAAAGAACCATTATTTATGGGTAGTGTATTTGTGTCCCGGTGTTGAGTCAGTATTCCTCTGGCAAAATGCCAGCTGGCGGTGGCTGAGAGCTAATGCCCTATTAAATGCAATTGTTCCACTACTAAAACTAACTGATTGCAGAAATAAGTGGAACCGGCACTAAACTGTTAACAAGTAATGAACCGCTGTTGAAATTGAACTTCGAAACAAACTGAACTGGAATCGATCTTGGATTTATAGTTTGTGTAGATTGCACACGTGTTTATTGATATTTTAATAACATTACAATTGCGTTGTTTGATAGTAATTATTACAACATGACACGTTGTTTGATATTATTTCATGATGCGTAATATCATCATAAGTAGGTATTTTGGTTCAAGGAATGATTCAGATTATTTCATTGGTTTCAATGGTGATGAATGATTTGTTATTTAATATGAAACAAACGATATGAAATTACCTCTTCTTCTGCGTTTCGTAGTTGTTCCCGTAAATCTGCCTCTCGTTCCAGAGAGTCTTGCAAGTCTCGCAGTAGCTGAGCAGGGTCTTCCTGACTTCCGCCACGCGTGAGCGACGAACGAGACATTTTCTGCTCAAAGAAAGTTAAATTGAAAATAACGTAGGTAGTTTCCTACTTCATTATCTTTGGTTTGGATTCAAATATTCAATACCATCGATACTCCTAAATATGTTTTTGCTTTTATTTGTATAATTCCTTACCCCGGTTTCAGCAAGTGGTGGGTTCTTCTTGAGGTTAGCAGGTGGTGCCCCGGTAGCAGCAGCGAGTTTAGCATTAGCGTCGGCCAAATCTCTTTGTAGCCTAGAAGCTATTTCGTTTGACCGAGACACCTCTTGTTCTAGCTCTTTGATACGTTTTTCACGGTTCATTCCCTCTTGGCCGCCTACTAACTGGAAAATGAAAAGCTCGTTAATACTTGACTGAAAATATTGGCAACAGAAAGAGAAGGCATTGACTGGTTTTACATATTTAGTCTAAAACGATTTTTCCCTTACCTCTAACAGTTTCTTCTCTTGTTCATTTTTCTCCTGCTCTAACTGTTCATTTTTTCTTTCAGTCTTTTTTAACTTAAACGATAAAACTCTACAATTTTTAATTGTCTGCTCCAACTCTCTTCTGAGTGACGAATATTCGTCGGCTTGGTCCTCTCTGAAATCGTAAATCATTTATAGATCTTTTTAAATCTATCTCAATGATTTTACCTAATTCCTTTAAATATTGTGTTGTATGACAAACATTAATAAGATTTGTTATCAATATGGGTATCATCCCTTCAAAATAAATTCTAAATCTGGATGATTCTCTCGGTATAATATAACATGTTTTTTAAAACTGAATAACAACTTACCTAAAATTATCCTGCATTTCCTCAATCTCCTCTTCGAGGTCACGCAGTTCCTTTTTCATATCTTCATTCTCGTCCATTAGCTCTTCGCATAAAGTCTCTGCAGCTAATAGTTTAGCTCTCAACTGCTCTATTTGCCGTGTTTGAGCTTCTGCCGATGGTCGAGACTGAAAAAGCCAACAATATTATGTTTACTCATTTTATCTATTTCTGTTTGTTCAAAGAAATATTGTTTTATTTTGCTTACTTCAAGTTCTGCTTCAAATTCTTTGACTTTCAACGTAAGGTGTTTCTTCTCATCCTTCAAGTCTTCGTTTTGCGTCGTGAGTTCATTCACCTTCTGCTGTAGTTTTAGAACTTCTGATGATCTGCCCGACGTGTATTTGTTGGCTGTGTCAATGTTCGCTAGTCTTCTTAGCAGAATATCACTTTTCTCTTTTTCCACTCTCTCACAACGCCTCCTTAGTGTATCCACTTCTTGTTTTAGACTCTCTATTTGTTCCTTGAAGCAATAAATTCTTGTTTAGTGTCGAGTTAACGCGTCTGCCAGACATTAGCGAAACTATGAAGCATAAACATAAAATGCTCAAATTTTCGGTACTAAACAATCCTAAGACGTACTTCCTGACTGATTCTGTTTGTTTATTTACCTGATACTCTTTGACATTTGCATCGACTAGAGTGCCTTCTGTAGTGGTAGTTCCAGTGGTACTTGCATCGTCGTCAGATTCTTCCTTATCTCTAGACGGCCCACCTCTTATTGGAGGTTTTGATAATGATGACACGGAATTTCTTGAGCTTTTCACCTGTTTGAATTGAAATTTACATAATCATTACTTGAATCAATCTATTTTACTCAAAGTATCTTAATTTATTTTCGCTTTTCACCTGCATAAGGAAGTTGACGTCGTCTTTGGCTGCTGAGGCCCTCTCTTCTTTCGCTCTCTGAGCCTTCTCCTCCTCTCTACTCTTGGACACGCTTCTCCTTTCTCTCTCCTTTTCCCGCTCCCGTTCTCTTTCTCTTTCCAAACTTGATTCTTTTTCAAAACTGTTTTGAGCTTTTAATAAATTCATCTGTAACAACAAGTTAGCATCTGATTTATGAACATTATTAGTTCTAAAAATATTCATCGGAGCATTTCCTCAATTAATTATAACGTCTTGCGCATTGCCAAGCACTAACTTCGATGGCGACCTTTCATGTTTATTTTTGGCTTCGCTTCGCAACAACAGTTGAAAGCTATGGCAGACAGATCTACAGGCGTGACCCACTTATTGAGTTCACGTCTACCAAGGTAAAACATATTATGATTACATTGACTTCTTTATGATCCTAATATAATTAAGGTTCAAATTCGAAGCAACACAATGTATTTGGGAATGCAAAGTCGTAAAACATCAAACAAGTAGCACGAGTGCGCACCGTAATAGAACGATTATCGACAGCTGTAGATTTTTTGGCTGAAGTTTGTAGATTGTTAAGAGTTTATTTTAGCTTTTTGATTCTAAGGTTTTATCTCTTATCTTTTGTCAAAGACAATCTCTGCCTGATAACGGCATAAGTTCGTCATTCATCATTATAAAAGAATGGGAGTGCTCATCAGTCTCAAAATCTTACCTTTCTGACTCGTTCTGCTAAGGAATCGTTTTTGGAGATTGTGAGATTGGCACTGGTGGGTGGCGGGGAAGGCGACGGCCGACGCAGTGTCACCGTGTCAGCTGCAAAATGAAATAATAGAGATATGTATTTGGTTTCAAAACCACAAGACTACGGAAAAATAGCATTTACAAGAAGCAAACAGAAGAGCTACAGGCTGATCTCGAAGGACCTATTCTTCGACCTTTTGTCAGATACATATTTTTTATTTTCAAATTACAATAACTTGGCACACAACAATAATTGCTTCTCTGCTAGTTTTACCTGATCAAATGCAGATTAAAGCCCTATTTTATATTCTAAAAAATAGGCTTGAGATGTTTTAATAATTAAATTAGTCAAGATACCGTAAGGGTGAGAATCCACCAGAGCTGTGCGAGGAAAATGTGTCGTACGAGGATGCGTAGCTGTGCTGTGGAAATGTGTAGGGGTTTCCACCAAAGCTGTGCGAGTAAAATGTGCCGTACGAGGATGCGTAACGGAGCTGTGAAAATGCGCATTAATGTGCGGAGCGAGGATGCGTTGCGAAGCTGTGAAATGTGTGAGCGGGGGTGAATGCGATGTAGTGGAAACCTCGCAATACATTTCTCGCAACGCATTCCTCGCAACGCATTCCTCGCTACACATTCCTCGCAACACATTCCTCGCACACATTTCTCGCTTGTTTTGTATGTAGAATGGCCTCGCTTCGCTCAACGCTATTCCACCAGAGCTGAGCTAAGCGAGGCTAGGAAAATGAAGTGATTCTATTGGTGGATTTTTTCCTCGCTCACCGCCTCGCTACCTCGCACAGCTCTGGTGGATTCTCACCCTAAGGCTTGTTTTTATCGTCCAACCTGTTGTCTGTTTAAGACATGAGATACAATAGCAAGCAGCTACAAAAGTATCTTGTTCGTTTGTTGTTTATAATTACATCAGAAACTGCATTTGACTGTCCCGATGGCGTAGTGGATAGTACCCCTGCCTTCTACGCCGAGGGTCGTGGGTTCGATTCCCATCAGACACAAATATTTGTTAAGTCAATTTTCAAATATTTGTGTTTAGTCTGGATGTTTTCTATGTATAATATGTATTTATTTACAAAAAAAAAATAGTATATAAGTATTATATCAGTTGTCTAGTTCCCATAGTACAAGCTTTGCTTAGTTTGGGGCTAGATGGCGCTGTGTGTCTCGTCCAGGGATATTTATTTATTTATTATTTATCTTGCAGCATATGGGCCGTCAGTGCTCGCGATAAATCCGGCGGATGTTCCCAGAACACAAAGTGCAGCCACATGCAGGCCAGACGGACGATTGTTTGGCATGAGTGGAGCAACGAAAGCTTGTAATATCTCGATTCTTTATTTGCTTTTATGTTTTACAAAGATGATATTGCAGTGCAGATGTAATAATTGAAATGAGCGTACAAACCGGTATTTGTTCTAGCTTATTGAAACTGACAGGCAGGGCTTGGTACTAGGAACTAGTTTATCGGCATTCGGTAAATTAACCGACTTGCACTACTTACTTACCTAGTTTACCTAGTTTTGGCAAATCCCTCACCTCAGTCTCTAACATCGGTCTGCCGAGTCAGGTTTTACGTGGTTCCGTGATCACTTTTGGTGGTGGTGGAGTTTAAAACTATTGTTATTGCTTGCTTGCCGATGTTATTGTTCTGTCCCGTGTCCAAGGTCGGTAGTGGTCCCGTGCCTTTAGGTGCATAATGTTCATTTTGCAAAATGTCCAGTGGTGAAAAAATTACCGTGGCTCGCCGCTTGGGCAGCTTGAGGCTGGCGGTGACTGTCGTGGTCTCGTCTGGTTAAGCTGGGTGTATTACCGATGTGGTTGCTCTGTCCCGTGTCCAAGGTCGGTAGTGGCAGCTTGAGGCTGACGGTGACTGTCGTGGTCTCGTCTGGTTAAGCTGGGTGTATTACCGATGTGGTTGCTCTGTCCCGTGTCCAAGGTCGGTAGTGGCAGCTTGAGGCTGACGGTGACTGTCGTGGTCTCGTCTGGTTAAGCTGGGTGTATTACCGATGTGGTTGCTCTGTCCCGTGTCCAAGGTCGGTAGTGGCAGCTTGAGGCTGACGGTGACTGTCGTGGTCTCGTCTGGTTAAGCTGGGTGTATTACCGATGTGGTTGCTCTGTCCCGTGTCCAAGGTCGGTAGTGGTCCCGTGGCTCGCTTGGGCAGCTTGAGGCTGTGTGACTGTCGTGGTCTCGTCTGGTTAAGCTGGGTGTATTACCGATGTGGTTGCTCTGTCCCGTGTCCAAGGTCGGTAGTGGTCCCGTGGCTCGCCGTTTGGGCAGCTTGAGGCTGACGGTGACTGTCGTGGTCTGGTTAAGCTGGGTGTATTACCGATGTGGTTGCTCTGTCCCGTGTCCAAGGTCGGTAGTGGTCCCGTGGCTCGCCGGTTGGGCAGCTTGAGGCTGGCAGTGACTGTCGTGGTCTGGTTAAGCTGGGTGTATTACCGATGTGGTTGCTCTGTCCCGTGTCCAAGGTCGGTAGTGGTCCCGTGGCTCGCCGGTTGGGCAGCTTGAGGCTGGCAGTGACTGTCGTGGTCTGGTTAAGCTGGGTGTATTACCGATGTGGTTGCTCTGTCCCGTGTCCAAGGTCGGTAGTGGTCCCGTGGCTCGCTTGGGCAGCTTGAGGCTGTGTGACTGTCGTGGTCTCGTCTGGTTAAGCTGGGTGTATTACCGATGTGGTTGCTCTGTCCCGTGTCCAAGGTCGGTAGTGGTCCCGTGGCTCGCCGGTTGGGCAGCTTGAGGCTGGCAGTGACTGTCGTGGTCTGGTTAAGCTGGGTGTATTACCGATGTGGTTGCTCTGTCCCGTGTCCAAGGTCGGTAGTGGCCCCGTGGCTGGCCGCTTGGGCAGCTTGAGGCTGACGGTGACTGTCGTGGTCTCGTCTGGTTAAGCTGGGTGTATTACCGATGTGGTTGCTCTGTCCCGTGTCCAAGGTCGGTAGTGGTCCCGTGGCTCGCTTGGGCAGCTTGAGGCTGTGTGACTGTCGTGGTCTCGTCTGGTTAAGCTGGGTGTATTACCGATGTGGTTGCTCTGTCCCGTGTCCAAGGTCGGTAGTGGTCCCGTGGCTCGCCGGTTGGGCAGCTTGAGGCTGGCAGTGACTGTCGTGGTCTGGTTAAGCTGGGTGTATTACCGATGTGGTTGCTCTGTCCCGTGTCCAAGGTCGGTAGTGGTCCCGTGGCTCGCCGCTTGGGTAGCTTGAGGCTGACGGTGACTGTCGTGGTCTCGTCTGGTTAAGCTGGGTGTATTACCGATGTGGTTGCTCTGTCCCGTGTCCAAGGTCGGTAGTGGTCCCGTGGCTTGAGCAGCTTGAGGCTGTGTGACTGTCGTGGTCTGGTTAAGCTGGGTGTATTACCGATGTGGTTGCTCTGTCCCGTGTCCAAGGTCGGTAGTGGCAGCTTGAGGCTGGCGGTGACTGTCGTGGTCTCGTCTGGTTAAGCTGGGTGTATTACCGATGTGGTTGCTCTGTCCCGTGTCCAAGGTCGGTAGTGGCAGCTTGAGGCTGGCGGTGACTGTCGTGGTCTCGTGGTCTGGTTAAGCTGGGTGTATTACCGATGTGGTTGCTCTGTCCCATGTCCAAGGTCGGTAGTGGTCCCGTGGCTCGCCGCTTGGGCAGCTTGAGGCTGTGTGACTGTCGTGGTCTGGTTAAGCTGGGTGTATTACCGATGTTATTGTTCTGTCCCGTGTCCTAGGTCTGTTGTGGTCCCGTGGCTTGAGCAGCTTGAGGCTGTTTGACTGTGGTGGTCTCGTCTGGTTAAGCTGGGTGTATTACCGATGTGATTGTTCTGTCCCGTGTCCAAGGTCGGTAGTGGTCCCGTGGCTCGCCGCTTGGCAGCTTGAGGCTGACAATGACTGTCGTGGTCTGGTTAAGCTGGGTGTATTACCGATGTGGTTGCTCTGTCCCGTGTCCAAGGTCGGTAGTGGTCCCGTGGCTCGCCGCTTGGGTAGCTTGAGTCTGTGTGACTGGTCTCTTGGTCTGGTTAAGCTGTGTGTATTACCGATGTGGTTGCTCTGTCCCGTGTCCAAGGTCGGTAGTGGTCACGTAGCTCACGGTTTGGGCAGCTTGAGGCTGTGTGACTGTCGTGGTCTGGTTAAGCTGGGTGTATTACCGATGTGGTTGCTCTGTCCCGTGTCCAAGGTCGGTAGTGGTCACGTAGCTCACGGTTTGGGCAGCTTGAGGCTGTGTGACTGTCGTGGTCTCGTCTGGTTAAGCTGGGTGTATTACCGATGTGATTGCTCTGTCCCGTGTCCAAGGTCGGTAGTGGTCCCGTAGTCGCCGCTTGGGCAGCTTGAGGCTGTGTGACTGTCGTGGTCTCGTCTGGTTAAGCTGGGTGTATTACCGATGTGATTGCTCTGTCCCGTGTCCAAGGTCGGTAGTGGTCCCGTGGCTTGAGCAGCTTGAGGCTGTTTGACTGTCGTGGTCTCGTCTGGTTAAGCTGGGTGTATTACCGATGTGGTTGCTCTGTCCCGTGTCCAAGGTCGGTAGTGGCAGCTTGAGGCTGGCGGTGACTGTCGTGGTCTCGTCTGGTTAAGCTGGGTGTATTACCGATGTGGTTGCTCTGTCCCGTGTCCAAGGTCGGTAGTGGTCCCGTGGCTTGAGCAGCTTGAGGCTGTGTGACTGTCGTGGTCTCGTCTGGTTAAGCTGGGTGTATTACCGATGTGGTTGCTCTGTCCCGTGTCCAAGGTCGGTAGTGGCAGCTTGAGGCTGGCGGTGACTGTCGTGGTCTCGTCTGGTTAAGCTGGGTGTATTACCGATGTGGTTGCTCTGTCCCGTGTCCAAGGTCGGTAGTGGCAGCTTGAGGCTGGCGGTGACTGTCGTGGTCTCGTGGTCTGGTTAAGCTGGGTGTATTACCGATGTGGTTGCTCTGTCCCGTGTCCAAGGTCGGTAGTGGTCCCGTGGCTCGCCGCTTGGAAAACTTGAGGCTGACGGTTACTGTCGTGGTCTGGTTAAGCTGGGTGTATTACCTATGTGGTTGCTCTGTCCCGTGTCCAAGGTCGGTAGTGGTCCCGTAGTTCGCCGCTTTGAGGCTGGCGGTGTATATCGTGGTCTCGTCTGGTTAAGCTGGATGTATTACCAATGTGATTGCTCTGTCCCGTGTCCAAGGTCGGTAGTGGTCCCGTGGCACAGTGGTGCACAATCCGAAAAATAGGGACTTAGGCCCTCAGCTATCACGATGTCGGAATATCGAGCTGATTTTTTTATATAAGTCGTATAATAACATTACAAACAACTTTTACTCTTTCAAAAATTATCGTAAGTTGTTTAATTTTCGAGAAAAAAAATAGTTAGGTAAAATTTGTATGGGAAAAACCAGTTATAGTTTTGTTTTTCAAAATGTCCGTATTTGGCGGGTCTATGATGGCATATATATATTAGATCATGTTATTATGTACCCGAATAAAAATAAATCAGCTGCTACTTTTAGCAATTTTTCGAAAAAAACGTGTTTTAAAAAAAAGACAGTTATAATCATTTTTTTTTCAATATGTCGGTATTTGTCGGGTCTATAATGCCTTAAATATATTAGATCTAGTTATTATGTACCCGAATAAAAATAAATCAGCTGCTACTTTTCGCAATTTTGCAAGAAAAACGCTGTTGAAATAAACATAATTAAAAATGTTATTATTATTATTTTCAAGTTGTCGGTATTTGTCGCGTCTGTAGTGCCGTATATAATTAGGTCATGTCATTATGTACCCGAATAAAAATAAATCAGCTGCTACTTTTTGCAATTTTGCGGAAAAAGAGTAGTTTTAATAATTTTTTATTCAACGTCGTTTTCTTCGCAAAATTGCAAAAAGTAGCAGCTGATTTATTTTTATTCTGGTACATAATGACTTGATCTATTATATAAATGGCACCATAGATCCAACAAATACCGACATATTGAAAAAAATAATAATAGCTTTTTTAATTATGTTTATTTCAACAACGTTTTTCTCGCAAAATTGCGAAAAGTAGCAGCTGATTTATTTTTATTCGGGTACATAATAACTAGATCTAATATATTTAAGGCATCATAGACCCGACAAATACCGACATTTTGAAAAAAAAAAATTATAACTGGCTTTTTTTTTAAACACGTTTTTTTCGCAAAATTGCAAAAAGTAGCAGCTGATTTATTTTTATTCGGGTACATAATAACATGATCTAATATACAGGGTGATTGGAAATTCGATGCATTCCCTGAAGGTGGTTAGAGGGGGGGCCATTTCCAACATATTCTTCCATGGAACCAGGGGTCGGAAATGATTGGTTACAAAATTTTTAGGACTTTTGATTTTTAAAGAAAATTTCCGATTTTAACTTTAAAGTCATGCGAAAGCCAAAACCGTTTTATGCATAGTTTTTGACATGATCTCATAGTGAATGAATAGGACAATCATTTTAGTTACAAGTTTAGTTAGAAATACTCTTCTTTTAAAATACAGCGCCAAAACAAGAAAATATTTTGGTGGAAAGGATTTTTCAACATTCATGGTAATCTACTGTAAAAATCACTATGGAATAATCCGTAAAACTTCATAACAGAGTTCTCTGTTTCATTAGCTAACCGAAAAGGTACAATAATCTACAATCAAACATGTTTTCATAAATTAGCAAATGGCGTGAGAAACAAGGCAATTGACTATGGTCGGTCGACTACGCCAAAGTCAGCAAATGCTGTTTAGACAACTTTTTCAAGTATTTTCGTGGTCTAATGGGTGGAGCATTGGAGTCTGTGGTTCCAGGTTCGATTCCCGTGAGTTGACCTACAAGGTTGATATTCAACACTTTGTGAATTTTTCCCAGTTTGGTTTAAAAATCACGTTGAACCACCTGATTGTCCGCAAGAAAATATCGTGCTCGGAGGGCATATTAAACCATCGGCCTCGATTGATGTCTAATAAACGCAGACGGTGGTCGTAACACTACCATAGCAGAGGTCTAATACTTGTAGTAGGTGGTTTAAAAACTCCGACAAAGATTTATCATTTCAGTTTTTTAGGCTGTTTAAAGCTCAGGAGCTCCATTTCTGAATTGTCGTAATCCTAATCGTGCGAAAATCTGCTACTAATTGTGCTCGTATCACATGTTCTACTAAACTTATTAATTTATGCACACCCTAATAAATTCACACAAACCCTTAACATTTAAAGTGTCGAGTAGTAGAACGTGTAATACGAATGGTTAGACCACTCGTTTTAGATTTCCGTGCACGGATTTGGATTACGACAATTCAGAAATGGAGCTCCTGAGCTTTGAACAGCCTAAAAAACTGAAATGATAAATCTTTGTCGGAGTTTTTAAACCACCTTCTACAAGTATTAGACCTCTGCTATAGTGTTACAACCACCGTCTGCGTTTATTAGACATCAATCGAGGCCGATGGTTTAATATGCCTCCGGAGCACGATATTTTCTTACGGACAATCAGGTGGTTCAACGTGATTTTAAACCAAACTGGGAAAAATTCACAAAGTGTTGAATATCAACCTTGTAGGTCAACTCACGGATTCGAATTTGGAACCACAGACTCCTGAGGGGAATGCTCCATCCATTAGACCACGAAAATACTTGAAAAAGTTGTCTAAACAGCATTTGCTGACTTTGGCGTAGTCGACCGACCATAGTCAATTGCCTTGTTTCTCACGCCGCTTTTTGCATTAATGCTAATTATTTTATGAAAACATGTTTGATTGTAGATTATTGTACCTTTTGGTTAGCTAATGCAACAGAGAACTCTGTTATGAAGTTTTACGGATTATTCCATAGTGATTTTTACAGTAGATTACTATGAGTGTTGAAAAAAATCCCTTTCCACCAAAATATTTTCTTGTTTTGGCGCTGTATTTTAAAAAAGAAGAGTATTTCTAACTAAACTTGTAACTAAAATGATTGTCCTATTCATTCACTATGAGATCATGTCAAAAAACTATGCATAAAACGGTTTGGCTAGCTTTCGCATGACTTAAAAAGTTTAAATCGGGCAATTTTCATTTAAAAATCAAAACTCCTAATAATTTTGTAACCAATCATTTCCGACCCCTGGTTCCATGGAAGAATATGTTGGAAATGGCCCCCCCTCTAACCACCTTCAGGGAATGCATCGAATTTCCAATCACCCTGTATATATGCCATCATAGACCCGACAAATACGGACATTTAGAAAAACAAAATTATAACTGGTTTTTCCCATACAAATTTTTCTTAACTATTTTTTTTCTCGAAAATTAAATAACTTACGATAATTTTTGAAAGAGTAAAAGTTGTTTGTAATGTTATTATACGACTTATATAAAAAAATCATCTCGATATTCCGACATCGTGATAGCTGAGGGCCTAAGTCCCTATTTTTCGGATTGTGCACCACTGTGCGTGGCTCGCCGCTTGGGCAGCTTGAGGCTGGCGGTGACTATCGTGGTCTCGTCTGGTTAAGCTGGGTGTATTACCGATGTGGTTGCTCTGTCCCGTGTCCAAGGTCGGTAGTGGCCCCGTGGCCCGCCGCTTGGGCAGCTTGGGACTGGCGGTGACTGTCGTGGTCTGGTTAAGCTGGGCGTATCACCGATGTGGTTGCTCTGTCCCGTGTCCAAGGTCGGTAGTGGCCCCGTAGTTCGCCGCTTTGAGGCTGGCGGTGTATATCGTGGTCTCGTCTAGTTAAGCTGGGTGTATTACCGATGTGATTGTTCTGTCCCGTGTCCAAGGTCGGTAGTGGTCCCGTGGCTCGCCGCTTGGCAGCTTGAGGCTGACAATGACTGTCGTGGTCTGGTTAAGCTGGGTGTATTACCGACGTGGTTGCTCTGTCCCGTGTCCAAGGTCGGTAGTGGTCCCGTGGCTCGCCGCTTGGGCAGCTTGAGGCTGGTGGTGACTGTCGTGGTCTGGTTAAGCTGGGTGTATTACCGATGTGGTTGTTCTGTCCCGTGTCCAAAGTTCGACTATCGTGGTCTCGTCTGGTTAAGCTGGGTGTATTACCGATGTGGTTGCTCTGTCCCGTGTCCAAGGTCGGTAGTGGTCCCGTGGCCCGCCGCTTGGGCAGCTTGAGGCTGTGTGACTGTCATGGTCTCGTCTGGTTAAGCTGGGTGTATTACCGATGTGGTTGCTCTGTCCCGTGTCCAAGGTCGGTAGTGGTCCCGTGGCTCGCCGTTTGGGCAGCTTGAGGCTGACAATGACTGTCGTGGTCTGGTTAAGCTGGGTGTATTACCGATGTGATTGCTCTGTCCCGTGTCCTAGGTCTGTTGTGGTCCCGTGGCTTGAGCAGCTTGAGGCTGTTTGACTGTCGTGGTCTCGTCTGGTTAAGCTGGGTGTATTACCGATGTGGTTGCTCTGTCCCGTGTCCAATGTCGGTAATGGTCTCGTGACGGTGACTGTCGTGGTCTCGTCTGGTTAAGCTGGGTGTATTACCGATGTGGTTGCTCTGTCCCGTGTCCAAGGTCGGTAGTGGTCCCGTGGCTCGCCGTTTGGGCAGCTTGAGGCTGACAATGACTGTCGTGGTCTGGTTAAGCTGGGTGTATTACCGATGTGGTTGCTCTGTCCCGTGTCCTAGGTCTGTTGTGGTCCCGTGGCTTGAGCAGCTTGAGGCTGGTGGTGACTGTCGTGGTCTGGTTAAGCTGGGTGTATTACCGATGTGGTTGCTCTGTCCCGTGTCCAAGGTCGGTAGTGGTCCCGTGGCTCGCCGCTTGGGCAGCTTGAGGCTGTGTGACTGTCGTGGTCTGGTTAAGCTTTGTGTATTACCGATGTGGTTGCTCTGTCCCGTGTCCAAGGTCGGTAGTGGTCCCGTGGTTCGCCGCTTGGGCAGCTTGAGGCTGGCGGTGACTGTCGTGGTCTGGTTAAGCTTTGTGTATTACCGATGTGGTTGCTCTGTCCCGTGTCCAAGGTCGGTAGTGGTCCCGTGGCTCGCCGGTTGGGCAGCTTGAGGCTGGCAGTGACTGTCGTGGTCTGGTTAAGCTGGGTGTATTACCGATGTGGTTGCTCTGTCCCGTGTCCAAGGTCGGTAGTGGTCCCGTGGCTCGCCGGTTGGGCAGCTTGAGGCTGGCAGTGACTGTCGTGGTCTGGTTAAGCTGGGTGTATTACCGATGTGGTTGCTCTGTCCCGTGTCCAAGGTCGGTAGTGGTCCCGTGGCTCGCCGGTTGGGCAGCTTGAGGCTGGCAGTGACTGTCGTGGTCTGGTTAAGCTGGGTGTATTACCGATGTGGTTGCTCTGTCCCGTGTCCTAGGTCTGTTGTGGTCCCGTGGCTTGAGCAGCTTGAGGCTGTGTGACTGTCGTGGTCTCGTCTGGTTAAGTGTATTACCGATGTCGTGGTCTGGTTAAGCTAGGTGTATTACCGATGTGGTTGTTCTGTCCCGTGTCCAAGGTCGGTAGTGGTCCCGTGGCTCGCCGCTTGGGTAGCTTGAGGCTGACGGTGACTGTCGTGGTCTCGTCTGGTTAAGCTGGGTGTATTACCGATGTGGTTGCTCTGTCCCGTGTCCAAGGTCGGTAGTGGTCCCGTGGCTCGCCGCTTGGGTAGCTTGAGGCTGACGGTGACTGTCGTGGTCTCGTCCGGTTAAGCTGGGTGTATTACCGATGTGGTTGCTCTGTCCCGTGTCCAAGGTCGGTAGTGGTCCCGTGGCTCGCCGCTTGGCAGCTTGAGGCTGACGGTGACTGTCGTGGTCTCGTCTGGTTAAGCTGGGTGTATTACCGATGTGGTTGCTCTGTCCCGTGTCCAAGGTCGGTAGTGGTCCCGTGGCGCGCCGCTTGGGCAGCTTGATGTTGACGGTGACTGTCGTGGTCTGGTTAAGCTGGGTGTATTACCGATGTGGTTGCTTTGTCCCGTGTCCAAGGTCGGTAGTGGTCCCGTGGCTCGCCGCTCGGGCAGCTTGAGGCTGACGGTGACTGTCGTGGTCTCGTCTGGTTAAGCTGGGTGTATTACCGATGTGATTGCTCTGTCCCGTGTCCAAGGTCGGTAGTGGTCCCGTGGCTCGCCGCTTGGGCCTGACTGTGACTATCGTGGTCTCGTGGTCTGGTTAAGCTGGGTGTATTACCGATGTGATTGCTCTGTCCCGTGTCCAAGGTCGGTAGTGGTCCCGTGGCTCGCCGCTTGGGCCTGACTGTGACTATCGTGGTCTCGTGGTCTGGTTAAGCTGGGTGTATTACCGATGTGGTTGCTCTGTCCCGTGTCCAAGGTCGGTAGTGGTCCCGTGGCTCGCCGATTGGGTAGCTTGAGGCTGACGGTGACTGTCGTGGTCTAGTTAAGCTGGGTCCTGTGTCCTAGGTCTGTTGTGGTCCCGTGGCTTGAGCAGCTTGAGGCTGTTTGACTATCGTGGTCATGTCTGGTTAAGCTGGGTGTATTACCGACGTGATTGCTCTGTCCCGTGTCCAAGGTCGGTAGTGGTCCCGTAGTCGCCGCTTGGGCAGCTTGAGGCTGTGTGACTGTCGTGGTCTGGTTAAGCTGGGTGTATTACCGACGTGATTGCTCTGTCCCGTGTCCAAGGTCGGTAGTGGTCCCGTAGTCGCCGCTTGGGCAGCTTGAGGCTGTGTGACTGTCGTGGTCTGGTTAAGCTGGGTGTATTACCGACGTGATTGCTCTGTCCCGTGTCCAAGGTCGGTAGTGGTCCCGTGGCGCGCCGCTTGGGCAGCTTGCTACTGACGGTGACTGTCGTGGTCTCGTGGTCTGATTAAGCTGGGTGTATTACCGATGTGGTTGCTCTGTCCCGTGTCCAAGGTCGGTAGTGGTCTCGTGGCTCGCCGCTTGGGCTTCTTGAGACTGACGGTGACTGTCGTGGTCTCGTCTGGTTAAGCTGGGTGTATTACCGATGTGATTGCTCTGTCCCGTGTCCAAGGTCGGTAATGGTCTCGTGACGGTGACTATCGTGGTCTCGTCTGGTTAAGCTGGGTGTATTACCGATGTGGTTGCTCTGTTCTGTGTCCAAGGTCGGTAATGGTCTCGTGACGGTGACTATCGTGGTCTGGTCTGGTTAAGCTGGGTGTATTACCGATGTGGTTGCTCTGTCCCGTGTCCAAGGTCGGTAGTGGTCCCGTGGCTCGCCGCTTGGGCAGCTTGAGGCTGTGTGACTGTCGTGGTCTGGTTAAGCTGGGTGTATTACCGATGATGGTTGCTCTGTCCCGTGTCCTAGGTCTGTTTTGGTCCCGTGGCTTGAGCAACATGAGGCTGTTTGACTGTCGTGGTCTCGTCTGGTTAAGCTGGGCGTATTACCGATGTGGTTGCTCTGTCCCGTGTCCAAGGTCGGTAGTGGTCCCGTGGCTCGCCGCTTGGGCAGCTTGAGTCTGTGTAACTACTGTAGTGTCATTGTCTGGTTAAGCTGGGTGTATTACCGATTTGGTTGCTTAGGGCTGGCGGTGACTATCGTGGTCTCGTCTAGTTAAGCTGTGTGTATTACCGATGTGGTTGCTCTGTCCTGTGTGCAGGGTCGGTAGTGGTCCCGTGGCTCGGCGCTTGGGCAGCTTGAGGCTGTGTGACTATCGTGGTCTCGTCTGGTTAAGCTGGGTGTATTACCGATGTGATTGCTCTGTCCCGTGTCCAAGGTCGGTAGTGGTCCCGTGGTTCGCCGCTTGGGCAGCTTGAGGCTGACGGTGACGGCGGTCGTGGTCTCGTTGTCGTTGGCCCCCAGGTCTGGCGTCGACGTCCACGAAGCGCTGGTTCTGCTGAACCCTAGGAATTGAAAGGCATTTTTGAATTCGCATACATATATCACGCCTCTTTCAATAAGGAGTAAGCTACTGTACACTCTTCTACTTGTTACGCTCCCTGTATACTTCTTTCGCTTCCTCAACATTTTATTTATTTTTTCTGTTAGCTGGTTCAGGTATGTTTATCGATTGTTTGTATGCTGTCTATGGTTATTTAGATGGCATCCCTTACTCAACTAGGTCAGAGATACCTTGGACACAGAAAATACAATAGTATTCCTTGCAGGAAGTTCAAAGAATGGGTTGATTTTATACCAAGTCGTACGAAAAAAGACTGATATAGGTACTGTACTTAATGTTCACAGTTAAAACACAGCTTACGAACTCAAGATTGCAAAGTAATAAAATACAGCGTGATATTGATATTCCTTGCAACGATGAAGTAAGTAAATAAAGTCTACAATATTTTGATGTTTTACAAACAACAAATAATACTGATCAAAGGCTTATTCCAGTTTGGATGTAGGTCAGTTGGGGATTAGGGTATCTAAATGCATTTGATGTTGTTTGTGTTATGCTCCAAGCCTTACGTCTTAAATTGTTTGGAACTGTACAAACAAACCGTAATGTGAAATAGGGATCGTACTGTAAATATTTTCAATCAGTGAATAACTGCGATCTCAAGATCATTAAGATTAGCTAATCCTCATGAAAACTTCAAAAATATATTTTCAAACATAAATGACTGATAAACATTTCTAATATATTTTAGAAAGTTTTCTACAATCTTCGTACAGTTCTATTGCTCTGTAGCTGCCAATTGTGGAATAGATTTTGGATAATGCCTGACCCTCTAGTTTTAAGCTCATTTCCTCACTTTTACTTTGTGATCAATCAAATTAAAAATAGAAACATCTTTCAAAACTGTTGTAATCTTAGGTTAGGTTCTCACAATCAGGGGAAAGGTTTTCTGGAATGACAGAGATCACTGAAAGCGATGATCGTCTTTTAGAAGTTTTCTATAGGAGGAAATATTACTCTACTGTAGTGACCGATATCGAAAACTCTGACCAAATTTTTTCATATTTCGGCTTATGTTCCTTGGGGAAGGTTGTTCCTTTTCACCAGCCGGTTCTGTGCTTTCGCTATCGGTCACTGTCACTAGTAAAATTTCACCCTATCCTATATTATACAGGGAGTAACGGAAAAGGTATAAGCCGAAAGGAGGTCAAGCTACTCATGAAACTGGACAACTTTCCCCATCGAATATGGGTCGAAATAGGTATGAAAAAAAAAATTTGGGCCTCTCATAGTAAATCAATCAGCTGATCCGCGATTTTGTATGGGATTTCCAATTTTTTTGTCACATTTCGACCCATGTTCTTTGGGGAAAGTTGTTCAGTTTCATGAGTAGGTACCTTGACCTCCTTTCGGCTTGTTATACCCTTTCTGTTACTCCCGGTATATTGTGTTTATTAGCAGTAGTTTTTATCTGTCTATCATCTATCACCTAGGTCTTGTCCATTGTTTACCTGTGGAGAAGCTGTCCTTCTTGGGAGTGTCCGTGGCGCTGAGGTTTGTGCTGGACGCCCAACCGCGGCCAGTTTTCTCCCCCGCTGCGCCATTTTCTTCATCGCGATTCCTGTGGTTGTCATGGAGAAGCATCAAGTGAACAGCGTTTACTCAACAATGTAGGCGGTTGAAATACTCTGACACCAAGGTTCATCGGGTAATTGAACGACTCGGTGTCCCACACGAAGAGAGAGAGATTTGTTGAGTCAATGGCAAAGATTTAGTCTACACTTTTTGAGACCTATTTACATCGACAACGTTTGTTTTATTAGAGACAGTTGTACTTGAATGCAATCCATCAACCATAAGATTTATCGAAGTAAGTCGTTCCAGGTACCTATGCTTGTCTTTCTCAGAGACTCGACTTATAGTTTGGTACACCTGACCAGTCTGGTACATGCTTTCCAATTCATGCTCAATGTTATCTACTCTTATGGAATAAATTCAACTAAGTTTAGTGCTTATCAGTCACCACGGTAGCAGACTAGATTATTTGATTCGTATAATTCAAACGTGATGAGTGGAATGATAAAGTCAATTGCATCTGCATGATGTTCATTTGTTGTTGTTAGGTTGTTATTTGGTTGTTATCGAGTTTATGTTTTGATTCATCACTAAGTGATTCTCAGTTTTGACTTTTGTTTTTGTTGTTATCGTTTATTAGGTATTTATTATTGTTTATTTGTTTCTAAAGATTTTTCATGAATTTATTTTATTACTCCTAATGGGCATCTTGGTAGGAAGTCTTGTATCCAGCCGATTTACATCTGTAGTCGTTGGTGACATCCGGCCCTTTACGTTTATTCCAAGGAATGTTACGAAATACACAAATGCTAAACACGAAACACTGGTATAGGTACGGAATTCTAGAATTTATTAGCTGGAACCCATGGAGGCGGGCCTTGCGTCAATTCATCAGTGTAGGTACAGCGCTGCACAAACAAAACGCGAAAAAGCTTAGGAATTTGGAATCGTGCCACCAACTTTATTGTTTGTTATGGGCAAAAGATGTCTGCGTCTTAGAGATAGGTACTGGTGCAGTCACGTTAAAGTATATGTGATTATAAAAAAGATGTACATAGATAAAAGTTTGACAGGTGTGGATGGGATGGATTCCTAGATATGCTACACTTAACACTTTTGGATCATATCAGTTTTTTTTTTTGTGGTATTGTCGACTGAATTTTTGCACCTAGAGTTTTCTCAATTTAGCACTTTATGTCCGCAGCTTATGTCTCCAGTCTCCACATTATAAATTTAAAGAAAGAAAGAAAGAAAGAAAATACGTTTATTTTAGTTACAATAATAAAATATTTTTAAACTAAATTACACATTAGTACCTACACTTATTTATGTAACTAAAAAAGGCCTCCACTCAGCATAAGTTACAAGCAGTGATTAGCTGCTTGTAACGCTGGTCTTCCGTGGAGCCAGATATGCACAGTAAATCTGTGTTCTTCTATTATTAAATCTATACCTTAGGAATTTAATAAAAATAATATGGCGGTGTAACTTAAAGTATAAAAACTAAGTTTATATATACGATAACAATCTGATACAATAGTTCTAAAAGTTTTTAAAGTACTTATTGCAAATAAAAATTAAGATATAGGATGAGATCCAGAAATCAAAACTAAAGTAAATATTAAAATTAAAACATTAAATTAGAAATAGAAATTATTTGTACGACCCAATACGGCTGCATGGGGAACTGTTTTTTGTAGGAGAAGAAGATGTTTCCTAAGTGATTTCTTAAAAGTAAATAATGACTTTGAGTTCCTTACTGGCGGTGGCAGGTTATTCCAACATTTCGTGGCAGCGTACTTGAAGCTGCCACGAAAAGCAGCCGTATTATGCCGTGGGCAGCCGTATTATGCCGTGGGCAATAATGCAAGTATCATTAGGTAACGAAAAAAAAAACGAAAAATCTCCATTACAGCGAGAAATTGAACCCGAGATAGGAAATATCGTTCCAATGCTCTACCAACTGATCTGCCATTACCTACGCATTTCTCATCTCATTACACTACGTATCTATCTATCGTCTTTCGGCTAAGCTGGTTTTGTTTTACTTATGAAAGCTACTCGGTTGATTAGATAGGTGTCTGTCTACTGTCGCCAGCAAAAAGGAGAATTCTTTTCACGGAAACAAATGCGTTAAACGTCCAGTCCTACCTACATTTCTGCCTTGTAGACGAGGTTTAAATAGACAAGATAACGTTGGTCTTATTTGGGATAAATATGTGTGTTTCTCTGGTATTTGTTCGTTACATTCCAAGAATCTTAAATCTGGTGACACTATAATGTGACGCGATAACTAATGGAATAGACTTGTAGCAGGTATTTGATTATCGTTTCGCTTCACTTTCATAAGTTGTTATAGGTGATGGCGATTAAGTATCCCACTAGAAAGTGCAAAACCGGGAACTGACCGTGACGAAGGCGAGCTCCAAGAGGATAAACTGGGCGTGGAGGCGGTGAAGTCGTCTGGCTTCTTGGTGCCGGCGGCGCCGCCGTGCTCCTTGTAGTCGCGGAAGCAACGCTTGCAGCGCGTCGGCCACCGCACCTGCGGGTGGAAGCCCAGCGGGCACAGCGGGTCGCCCTTCACCTTCGGGTACAAGTGATGCATCGCGCACCAAACAAATGCACTACACAAATGTCAATATTACACCTAAATGCCACTATAAAACACTAATCACATTCCTCCACTTTCACTCTGTCCGTATCTCCCGTTCTGAAGGATCGCTAGGATCTCCCACACATCTCTGGAATGAGCTTTGAGTTTTTACGCTATAAATAATAATTTATTTGACTAGCGGCATGCTCCGGCGCCGTACGTCTGCACCGAACAGTGGCAATAAAAATATCCCGCTGCTAGCACTGAACCGGGCGACCTAAATCGGCACCTCCGGAATCGCTACTATTTGTCAGTCTTTCTACCGTAAACCCAAACACTAGTAATAGTGAGAGTATTTTTGATACGCGTCTGCAGTCGGGAAAGAGAGTGCGGCGCGCCCGTCGTCGTGAAGGGTTGCACGGTAGCGCAGCGAGGTATGCGATGATGGTGGGCGCTGGAGAGTACGCTAGCGGCGGGTGGCAGGCGGCGATGGGGCCGGCGCTCCGGGGACTGGCCGCGGCGCGGGCACCGAGCCAACGCACAGCGCGCGCCTGCTGCGCCACTTATGCTCTATTACACCACATGCCGCTCTGCGCTCACCGCTGCTCCGCTCTGACCGTCAATAAAAATAAAACAGAGTTGCTAATAAAATGCGTCAGGGAGTGCCCGGCCTGCTGCGCCGCGCCGGCCGCCCGGATGTTGGCTCGTCCCGACGCTCGCGCCGCGCAGCTACACCGGTACCGGTGCACGCTGCAAGTAGTTGAAGCTACTGCAATAATTAGATCTCGGACGTCTTCGTCCTTTTCATCTCAAAATAGGCATCAGGTTTGAACGCAAATTTCACACTTTGCGTCACTAGCCAGCCACTCTCAGAGCTAGAACTAGGTAGATGCTCATGCTTCTCATAATAATTTTGGCAAATATCTTCATTCTTCATGAATGAACTTTGACGTCAGCTCGTGCGTAATTCAGGAAATTAGCCGTAAATATTTTTGGCGGCTTTTAAAAATACTTATTTCTAAAAATAATTTAAAATTGTTAAACATAATGAAAAATTCAAACAACATTGTAACTTTTGTAACAAAAGTGTATTGCAACATAATATTTAAAATACAAATTAACGTAGATAAATTCGATTATTATGCTGTCATATAATGCTTTTACGAATATCACAATAATAAGGTTTGTAGGGGTTATCCTTTGTGTTTCCCCTGATTGCTTAATAATTAGCTTAATTAGGTATAAACTTGAGTAAATATATTGACTCGAGAAGTAAATTAATCCTCTTGAGAAGGCATGATCGGTAGTTGATGAGTCAACGACCTCTATTTAAAAATAATCATCGCTCTTATGTAGACTAAACCACTCAAACACTCCACTCAACGAGATGGATCCACTTCTAGCACTTGACATAACTCTACATTTAGCAGAAATCTCCTTCGCAGATGGGGTCATCCTCCTTCTTATCATACAACAGCGTCTTATAGATGACCTCTTCAAAGTGTAGGGCGTTGAGACCTTTTGGTTCAGCTACCTTGATCTTCACGTCTCCAGGGTAGAGGATCTCTCCTTTGTTCTTCGTACTGCCCATCACGAGAGATTTTTGTAGTTTGTCGATGCAGGGGATTTCTGGAATAAGACAATACTCCTTGTTAATCGAAAGTAAGTAGGTACTAATTTTTTGTTTTAGATTTAGGGGGATTGAGTATAAGGGTTGAAGTGTCTTATGTATGATGAAATTCAGTCAATCAGAATTCTACTATTTCTCTAGGTCGTTCACGTATTATCCAACGTAATGTGCTCCTCCAGGAACAGGGTCTCCATCGTCTAGTCTAGGATGATATGCTTCACCAAAGCCTACTTCTTGAATACCCTGCCAACATTACCTGACGTACATACTTAGATGACGATCGTTACACAACTATAGCAGAGGTCTGCTGCTACTAGTAGTAGGCGGTTGAAAAACTGACCAGGATTCCTTGGGTTGTCGGATGACTTGAATTAAGAAATTACCTGATGTGTCGACCTTATTGATGGGCGTGCCGAGCGAGGCCTCGATGACGCGCACGTCCCTCACCAACTGCGCGAACTCTGCCGGAGTCAGCGAGCACACGTGGTCGGTGCCCTTCATCGTCTTGTCCATAGTTACATGCTTCTCCAAGTGACTATGTCTGAATACTTAGTTGTAATTACCTGACGTGACGACCTTCTTGATGGGCGTGCCGAGCGAGGCCTCGATGACGCGCACGTCCCTCACCAACTGCGCGAACTCTGCCGGAGTCAGCGAGCACACGTGGTCGGTGCCCTTCATCGTCTTGTCCAACGTTATATGGTTCTCCAAGTGACTATGTCTGAATACTTAGTTGTAATTACCTGACGTGACGACCTTCTTGATGGGCGTGCCGAGCGAGGCCTCGATGACGCGCACGTCCCTCACCAACTGCGCGAACTCTGCCGGAGTCAGCGAGCACACGTGGTCGGTGCCCTTCATCGTCTTGTCCAACGTTATATGGTTCTCCAAGTGACTATGTCTGAATACTTAGTTGTAATTACCTGACGTGACGACCTTCTTGATGGGCGTGCCGAGCGAGGCCTCGATGACGCGCACGTCCCTCACCAACTGCGCGAACTCTGCCGGAGTCAGCGAGCACACGTGGTCGGTGCCCTTCATCGTCTTGTCCATAGTTACATGCTTCTCCAAGTGACTATGTCTGAATACTTAGTTGTAATTACCTGACGTGACGACCTTCTTGATGGGCGTGCCGAGCGAGGCCTCGATGACGCGCACGTCCCTCACCAACTGCGCGAACTCTGCCGGAGTCAGCGAGCACACGTGGTCGGTGCCCTTCATCGTCTTGTCCAACGTTATATGGTTCTCCAAGTGACTATGTCTGAATACTTAGTTGTAATTACCTGACGTGACGACCTTCTTGATGGGCGTGCCGAGCGAGGCCTCGATGACGCGCACGTCCCTCACCAACTGCGCGAACTCTGCCGGAGTCAGCGAGCACACGTGGTCGGTGCCCTTCATCGTCTTGTCCAACGTTATATGGTTCTCCAAGTGACTATGTCTGAATACTTTGTTGTAATTACCTGATGTGACGACCTTCTTGATGGGCGTGCCGAGCGAGGCCTCGATGACGCGCACGTCCCTCACCAACTGCGCGAACTCTGCCGGAGTCAGCGAGCACACGTGGTCGGTGCCCTTCATCGTCTTGTCCAACGTTATATGGTTCTCCAAGTGACTATGTCTGAATACTTTGTTGTAATTACCTGATGTGACGACCTTCTTGATGGGCGCGCCGAGCGAGGCTTCAATGACGCGCACATCCCTCACCAACTGCGCGAACTCTGCTGGAGTCAGCGAGCACACGTGGTCGGTGCCCTTCATCGTCTTGTCCTGTGTGATGTGCTGCTCCAAGTGACTATGTCTGAATACTTCGTTGTTGTTACCTGATGTGACGACCTTCTTGATGGGCGTGCCGAGCGAGGCCTCGATGACGCGCACGTCCCTCACCAACTGCGCAAACTCTGCCGGAGTCAGCGAGCACACGTGGTCGGTGCCCTTCATCGTCTTGTCCAGTGTGATGTGCTTCTCCAAGTGACTTCGTCTCTATGAATACTTTGTTGTTATTACCTGATGTGACGACCTTCTTGATGGGCGTGCCGAGCGAGGCCTCGATGACGCGCACGTCCCTCACCAACTGCGCAAACTCTGCCGGAGTCAGCGAGCACACGTGGTCGGTGCACTTCATATCGTCTTGTCCAACGTTATATGCTTCTCCAAGTGACTATGTCTCTATGAATACTTTGTTGTTATTTACCTGATGTGACGACCTTCTTGATGGGCGTGCCGAGCGAGGCCTCGATGACGCGCACGTCCCTTACTAGCTGTGCAAACTCTGCCGGAGTCAGCGAGCACACGTGGTCGGTGCCCTTCATCGTCTTGTCCAAAGTTATATGCTTCTCCAGTACCTGGAACGAGGTGGTAACGTTAACTTCCTTAACATTTATTGTGAGCTTGCTCAAGAAGATTTTCAAAATTTGGTTCTTAGGTCTCATTATGAAACATAATTTCGAAGAACTTCCATCCATGTGATGTCATGAGTAAGACTAAAAATAGATTAGAAAGGAATTAGTAGGTAGTATCATTAATAACGGTTTGAGTTTAAGCAAGCATGAACTCTTTTCTGAGAGAAGTCCACACAATTTTTTCAGAGTTGGAAAATCTGGAAAAGTACCAAAAAAACGTGTTAAATGTTCCGCGAATGTGAGACGGTGGCCCTTGACCTATTTTTAAATTCGGATTCGGAACTATTTTCGGGATTTGTTGATAGAATATATTTTTGAAGAGGTGGGAGATTTTAAGAAGAATGTGATGATAGTTTTATGTGTTTGTTTTACTATATCAACAAACTCATAAAGTAGCTGTACCAACCTTAGCTCCTAAGGCGATTGCTCCCAAAGCTACAGCAGTCCCAATTTCTTGGCCAGAATAACCAACAGGAACATCGAAGGTGTTCTTATAATCCAGGAGCACAGCAAGATTGCAGTCTTCATAAGGCACAGGATACGCAGAAATACAGTGGAGCAAGCAGAACTGCTTGTGTTGCGCTGATATTATGTCGTAAATGGTCTTCACTGCTGACTTGTCCACCATTCCCGTCGATATGACTAGAGGTATCTTCTTCGATGCAGCATACTTCAAGAATAGCAGGTTATTTGAGTCCCCTGAACCGATTTTTACGAATGGTACTTTGAGGTTGACAAGGAAGTCGAACGACACCTGAAAGAAAAGCAAATAGGCAGGAAATTAGTTTGTAGCCTGGTTTGCAGCATCGAAAGTTAAAGTAAATGCGCGAGCGCGAGACGTATTTGGTTTAAAAATATCACCCTTTGTTCTTTATTTTTGTTCCATATGAGTCAACACGTACGTAAAGATATGTAGGTACTTACTACCTACTTATTTTGTGTTTAAGAAATTACGTTCTATTACAGGTCGGCATTTTGATGAAAGATTCTGTGAAATACCTACAATATAAGTTGATATGTAAGTGTACTTTCTAGAGAGAGATGAAGTGAAAAAGAATTGCTTACCATGTCCATGGCGGATGCTGTGAAGAGGATCCCAACTTCTTGTGCATATTTGAACAGTTCTCTGTACTGACTCTCGTTAAACTCTAGATGTCTCTTATGGTCCCCATAAGTCTTACCCCAAGAGTTGGGATTGTCGTATGGCCTTTGTAGATATTTGTTTGTGAACTTCTCTTTGAGACAGGTTTTTTGGAATTTAACGCAGCTAGCTCCAGCTTCCTGGAACGCAAGGAATAAAATAGGTTTAGAATTTTCTGCTAATCTAATTTACGAACATTCCTTTCTCTTTTCCTCACGGTATAAATACTGTTCAAATTGATTGTCGATCGTGCTTATCTACACTAATCTACACTATCTACATCTACACTAATATAATAAAGAGGAAAACTTTGTTTGTTTTTTTGTATGTAATCAATAAACTCCGAAACTACTAGACCGATTTCCAAAATTCTTTCACTATTAGAAAGCTACAACATCCCTGAGTAACATAGGCTACTTTTTACCACGGGAAAATTCCTCATTCCTACGGGAAAACGGTTAGCAGCAGGGAAACGGGGAAATAAAGCAGATATTACCTAAATTAGCCAAACCGCTTTACCGATCCTCGCGAATTTTGGCACTGATATTACTATCATATAAAAGACGGACATGGTCAGCCCTCGAGGATCTGGAGTACCTGATGAAGACCACCAGCATCCCATATAAACTATAAGAGATACGGTCATGGCTTCATAGAAAAAGTTGTTCACCATGACGTGCCGCTTCTGCTGGCACATGGTCATCGAGGATCTGGAGTACCTGATGTAGACCACAAGCATCCCATCTAAACTATAAGAGATTCGGTAATGGCTTCAAAGTTAAAGTTTTTCAGCATGACGGGCCGCTTCTGGTCGCACATGGTCACGAGGGTCTGGAGTACCTGATGTAGACCACCAGCACCCCATCTAAACTTTATTAGACTCGGTAATGGCTTCAAAGTTAAAGTTATTCAGCATGACGGGCCGCTTCTACTGGCACATGGTCACGAGGGTCTGGAGTGCCTGATGTAGACCACCAGCATCCCATCAAAACTATAAGAGATACGGTAATGGCTTCAAAGTTAAAGTTATTCGCCATGACAGGCCGCCTCTGCTGGCACATGGTCATGATGAGTAACTTCTGCTAGAATGGATTAATGGACTTTTTACTACGGGCAAAGATCCCATTTCTACAGGAAAACAGGTAAGTAGCAGCGAGTGAAACCGCTGGGCGGGCCGCTAGTGTCTACTAAAATAGTAGGTTACCTTATGCCCTGGTTTCCAGAGCACCTTCAGTTACGGATTAAGGAATCACCACTGATCTACATAATCGGTAGGGATTTCTTTCCATAGGTCTAAAATACCTACCTAGGTACTATACTTAACTAAGATTGACTTTGTATGGCTTCACGTGAATTACGTCCAATATAAATAAATTAGTTTCACGTGATAGGATGCGTGTTACATTGCTGAATCGTGTTAGAAGGGATTTGATTGCTGCTGTGAATCTTAAAGGTATTGTCTGTTAAATTGTTGCCTACAGACAGAAATAAAATTCACAAGAGTATGAAAAAGGCAGTACCTATAGGCAGTAGGTAGCTACATGACTACCTTGCCTAGCCTAGCTTACTCAAGCGTTAGACCTTCCAGTAGGTAGGTAAATTCTTTGCTTAATAATGTATATAAACAGGTGCACTAAGGTAGGTACTTGGGTATAAATAGCTTCATTATCGAAGTGGGTATACCTATCTATAAGTACATTCGTAATCTAAAGTGCAGAACGACTGTTTATCTGTAAACAACAAGTCCCTATTAGAATGTATCGTAGGACGTCCAGTTTATTTTGGCCTTGGCTTACTTTAGAAGAATATCTTGCTGTAGTTATATTTATACTGGTTTCTGCTACAATAATAATATTTTACGGAACGAACTTTAATTAGTCTGCACATTAACTTAAAATCCGGATTAGCAATTCCAACAGTTAGCTAAGCATCTGGCAAACATTATGCCAACATAGTTATATCATTATCCGTTACGAATAGAGCATAACATTTGTAAGCAAGCATGGTTAATGATCGTGTCTGACAAGTAGATACTACCTGGTACTACCATTTTCAAGTAAGAATACAAAAAGTATTTACAGATAAACTTAAGTTTATCTTAAGTTAGTTTTACAATTGTTAGTGAACAACAAAGAACGCTTCTACCGAAGCCAATTTGCCTCATTGAATTCCTTCCTCTACCAAAACAAAACATTCACCTAACCTTAACAGGTTACAAGAAAGTTGAATGGTACTTACTTTAGCTGCTTTTATCAACTTTTTTGCGATTTCAATGTCACCTTGGTGGTTTTGCCCGACTTCCGCTATTATAAAACACGGGTTGTTCCCTCCTATTTTGATGTCGTCCGTTATCTTTACTTCCACCATTTTCACGAGCGTATTGAGTATTCCATATAAACACAAACAGTGGCGTAGTGAGGTGCTGCGCCGGCGACGGTAACACTGTCACTGCGGACTGGAGTGTGGAAGGTTTATCGACCTCGTTCAAGATCAGATTGAGTAAATAAGGTCAAATGAATATAAAAGCGAGCTGCCTGGAGCGCGCCCACCGCACTAGTGTACGCCGGGCCCCGCCACGGACCCGCGTCGCATGATAATTGATAAAAACCTGTATTATTGGCGTTCACAACCAGATACAGCCAATAACGAGCTATCTTTGCTAGGACAATAGTAAATAAAACACGCGAAATAGCTATAAAATTGTATACTTAATTTATTATTGCTTACCATACAAATGCAACAAAGGTATTTACATATTTATAAGTGAACATTATTTACAATGTTTTCCATTACTTAGATAAATAATTCATCGAGCACCATCATGGACCGAATGTTTTCATTACAATGAACATCACACTTCGCAAGCTGCAATCTTTACAATGTCTTTGTGATTCTTAAACCGGTCGCCTAGAGCTCTGTTTACTTTGGAGTCGGTGGGTTTGCCGAGGAAGTTGGAAATGTACCGGCCTGCCTCGACCAGTTTAACTAGGTCTATGTTGGTGTTCACTCCTTGTCCGTACAGGAAGTATACTAGGTCTTCTGTGGAGAGGTTGCCGCTAGCGCCGCGAGCGTAAGGGCACCCGCCAAGTCCAGAAATTGAGGAGTCGACTGTCTTTACACCAAACTGCAAAAAAACAAGTTTTGTAAAAATATCTCAATGACGTCAGCGCAAGTATTGTGGGCGGGTGTTTATAACTCGGGCCATATAGCAACAGTTTCCATATAACTCTTTATTGAACAGTTGTAACCACCTAAGAACGCTTTATCTTGTTATCATTTGAGTGACAGTGGTCCTGATAATAGCAAGTGTTGATAAACAAAGAAAACAAAGACTTCTCGAACAACTTTCTGTTGTTATTGCGTCAGGAGAGCTCGGTTTAATTGTGATTAAACTTGTAAATGAGTTCAACCATCGTGTGTTCATGTCTGTTTATCTGCACCAGTCAAAGGTCAAGATTTGTGCTGATTTTTTCCAGCTTTATTCGAGCATTGTTATTTTAATTTTTACTTTGTAATTAGGTTAATGTGCTGTTGATGTTAGTTATCTGCCTGCCTGTTATCCCCGACAATAATAGTACCTTACATAATACCTAGTTCTGATGACGCGTATTTTGATGTTGGTTTCAGACTAGTGTCAGGTCAAGCTACTGCTGAACAAGGCTAGTCCAGTGCGATCTATGCTTGGTTAGTAAGATGTGGTATCTACTTGTGGAGAGTGTATAGATATTATTACATTAGAGATAGATATGGAAAGTTGTTTCTTTGGGCTGCTGCCAATCCTGTAGGAATTGCACCTAGTGTTACTAGGTACTTAGTGTACCTAGCTGTTATTTATAATCCTACAGACTACATACGGTAAAATCAAGAAAATTCACGACTATGTAATCAGCTTTACATCCAAACCCGCTACTAAGTTGGCAAGGCCCTGCCCGTACGTATCGCGGAAGTGCAAGGCCAGTTTGTCAGAAGTAAGCATCTCCTTTATTACTTTGTGTTACTACGTCCAAGAGTGAAAAGCGGTGTAGCTGATAGATAATAATACTAGGTTTTTATAATTCTACTAAAGACTACCTACCGTAGAATCAAGAAAATTTTGTATAAACTATTTACCTCCAAACCCGCCACTAAGTTGGCAAGGCCCTGCCCGTACGTATCGTGGAAGTGCAAGGCCAGTTTGTCAGGAGAGGTGACTGCGAACATCTTCTTCATAAGCCGCCGTACGGAGTCCGCTGTGCCGACCCCTATGGTGTCCCCTAAGGAAACCTCATAGCAGCCTATCAAAAGCAGGCTTTCTATTTTAAATACTACCTACTGTACCCACTGTAAAATCAAGAAAAACAATAAGCTATTTACCTCCAAACCTGCCACTAAGTTGGCAAGGCCCTGTCCGTACGTATCGTGGAAGTGCAAGGCCAGTTTGTCAGGAGAGGTGACTGTAAGCATCTCCTTCATGAGCCGCCGTACGGAGCCCGCTGTGCCGACCCCTATCGTGTCCCCTAAGTAGCAACCATTCGACAGCAGGGATTGTACCTTGTGTGACTACGTCCAAGAGTAGAAAGCGGTGTAGGTGATAATACTAGTAAAATTTATAATTCTAGAGACTACCTACCGTAAAATCAAGAACATTTTGTAATAACCTACTTACCTTCAAACCCGCCACTAAGTTGGCAAGGCCCTGTCCGTACGTATCGTGGAAGTGCAAGGCCAGTTTGTCAGGAGAGGTGACTGCGATTATCTCCTTCATGAGCCGTCGCACGGAGCCCGCTGTGCCGACCCCTATGGTGTCCCCTAAGGAAACCTCGTAGCAGGCCATCGAGAGCAGGGATTGTGCCTTGTGTGACTACGTCTAAGAGTAGAAAGGTGTAGATGATAATACTAGGTCAATTTTATAATTCTAAAGACTACCGTAAAATCAAGTTTTTTTTCTAATAAGCTATTTACCTCCAAACCCGCCACTAAGTTGGCAAGCCCCTGTCCGTACGTATCGTGGAAGTGCAAGGCCAGTTTGTCAGGGGAGGTGACTGCGAGCATCTCCTTCATGAGCCGCCGCACGGAGCCCGCTGTGCCGACCCCTATGGTGTCCCCTAAGGAAACCTCGTAGCAGCCCATCGAGAGCAGACGTTCTGTTATCTGTAGACAAATAAAAACAGTTAGTAAAGATTTGAAATTATGTATTTAGGTGTCGCTTTTATTATTGCTTTATTGTAGACGAGGCTTTCTACTGATTCCAACTCCACTCTTCTTTTCTTACTCTTCTACTGCAGAACTTATTTTGCTTGACCAATCGAACAAACTAGGTATGACCTACCTCATACTTCCTCATTGAATATTTGCTGACATGCAGACAGGGAGGGATTCGATGACGACCTAATCGATTAATGTTAACTAGTAAGTTTACCGATACGCAGTCTTCTGAATGACTCTCAAACTTTTGTCATACATAGTGTAAATAGCCGTTTTTACAGCCGTTTACGCTTGCTTACCCCGCATAAGATATAGGCGTGATATTATATGTATATGTATGTAAGTTTACATTAGCAATAACTTTAGGGCCGATGTGGCGCAGTGGTTAGTATGCCTGCCTACCACGCAAAGGTTCCGGGTTCAATTCCCGGTGGGGTCACTCACAAAGTTAATATTTATCACTTTGTGAATTTGATCCCTGTTAGGACATTGCAGGCTGAACCACCTGATTGTCCGCAAGTAAGATGGTTCCGTGCTTCGGATGGGCACGGTAAGCCGTCGGTCCCGGTTGCTGTCTATAATGGCGGTCGTTACCTACACATCAGAGGCCTGCTACTTGCAGTAGGCGGTTGAAAAACTCTGACACCAGGGTTCATCGGGTCGTTGAACGACTCGGTGTCCCACAAGAAAAGAAAAGAGAGACTTTAGGGCTGACGGGTCCGTCGTAAGGGCAGCCCACAATGCAGGACACGTACCCCCTGACTCTGTACCCATCCTTCAATGTCTTTTCAGTCCTTCTTCTACGGAACAGTTGAGGTTCCTTTGAGAGCACGGGATATTGCTAAATGGTAAGTTTCCCTTGATACACAGTCTTTGAGAGCACGGAATATTGCTAAATGGTAAGTTTCCCTTGATACACAGTCTTCTGAATGACTCTCAAACTTTTGTCAGAAGTGGCGTAGGTAAATGTCCGTTTTTTGAGCCGTTTACGCCTGTCGTAAAATGTAAAAAAATCAACTGCAAATATTTTAATGGGTGAACCAGCCCATGAAACTGAACAACTTTCCCTAAAAAACATAGGTCGATATATGTACAAATATTCCCTCCCATACAAATTGACTCGGCTGGCTGGTACATTTTGTATGGGAGGTCCAAATTCTTTTTTCATATTTCGAAGAAAAGTTTCTAACAAAAGTTGTTCAGTTTTGTGAGCAGATCACACCCTTAGGAGATTTGTACTTAATTAAATGTAACCTTATATGTAGGACGTGTAGGTATGTATGTAAGTTTACCTTGGCAATAACTTTAGGGCTGACGGGTCCGTCGTAAGGGCAGCCCACAATGCAGGACACGTACCCCCTGACTCTGTACCCATCCTTCAATGTCTTTTCAGTCCTTCTTCTACGGAACAGTTGAGGTTCCTTTGAGAGCACGGGATATTGCTAAGTAGTAAGTTTCCCTTGATACGCAGTCTTCTTCTCAAACTTTTGTCAGACGTGGTGTAAATGGCCGTATTTTACAGCCGTTTACGCTTGCTTACCCCGCATAGGACGTGGTATATGTAGGTATGTACCTATGTAAGTTTACCTTGGCAATAACTTTAGGGCTGACGGGTCCGTCGTAAGGGCAGCCCACAATGCAGGACACGTACCCCCTGACTCTGTACCCATCCTTCAATGCCTGTTCAGCTACCAGCTGGAACCTGTTTAGCCCTTCTTCTACGGAACAGTTCAGGTTCCTTTGAGAGCATGGGATAATGTTAAGTACAAGTACTATCTGGTTCACAGAAGAAAGGCCTTATAAATGGCGGCCGGAGGTCATGCTTTCTCACTCGCACTAAGGCTCTTACATACACCAGGCGTTCATGCTTTCTCCCTCCCGATTATGGATGGAACCACCGCCATGTATAATTTATTTTTTATGAGAAGCAGTAGGTAGTACCTATATTTACCTTAGAAATGACTTAAGGGTTGACGGGTCCGTCGTAAGGGCACCCCACAATGCAGGACACGTACCCCCTGACTCTGTACCCATCCTTCAATGTCTTTTCAGTCCTTCTTCTACGGAACGGTTGAGGTTCCTTTGAGAGCACGGGATATTGCTAAGTAGTAAGTTTCCCTTGATACACAGTCTTCTGAATGACTCTCAAACTTTTGTCAGACGTGGTGTAAATGGCCGTTTTTACTGCCGTTTACGCTTGCCTACCCCGCATAGGATATAGACGTTATAATAAGTAGGTATGTATGTAAGTTTACCTTGGCAATAACTTTAGGGCTGACGGGTCCGTCGTAAGGGCAGCCCACAATGCAGGACACGTACCCCCTGACTCTGTACCCATCCTTCAATGCCTGTTCAGCTACCAGCTGGAATCTGCTCAACCCTTCTTCTACGGAACAGTTGAGGTTCCTTTGAGAGCATGGGATAATGTTAAGTACTACCTGGTTCACAGTAAAAGGGATTATAAATGGCGGCCGGAGGTCATGCTTTCTCCCTCCCACTTATAGAACCGCCGCCATTTATAATACCTTCCTTCTGTGAACTTGTAGTAAGTAGTAAGTTTACCTTGGCAATAACTTTAGGGCTGACGGGTCCATCGTAAGGGCAGCCCACAATGCAGGACACGTACCCCCTGACTCTGTACCCATCCTTCAATGCCTCTTCAGGTACCAGCTGGAACCTGTTCAGCCCTTTTAAGGAACAGTTGCGGTTCCTTTGAGAGCTCGGGATAATGTTAAGTAGTTATTACCGGGTTTACAGACGAAAGGCTTTATAAATGGCGGCCGGAGGTCATGCTTTCTCACTCGCACTAAGGCTCTTACATACACCGGGCGTTCATGCTTTCTCCCTCCCACTTATGGAACCGCCGCCATTTATAATTTTTTTTTTGTGATCCAGGAAGTAGTAAGTTTACCTTAGCAATGACTTTAGGGCTGACGGGTCCGTCGTAAGGGCAGCCCACAATGCAGGACACGTACCCCCTGACTCTGTACCCATCCTTCAATGCCTGTTCAGCTACCAGCTGGAATCTGTTCAGCCCTTCTTCTACGGAACAGTTCAGGTTCCTTTGAGAGCATGGGATGATGTTTAGTACTACTTGGTTCACAGTAGAAAGGCATTATAAATGGCGGCCGGAGGTCATGCTTTCTCACTCGTACTAATGCTCTTGCATACACAAGGCTTTCATGCTTTCTCCCTCCCACGTTGGAACCGCCGCCATTTATAATTTCATTTTTCTGTGAAGCAGTAGGTAGTATATTTACCTTAGCAATGACTTTAGGGCTGACGGGTCCGTCGTAAGGGCAGCCCACAATGCAGGACACGTACCCCCTGACTCTGTACCCATCCTTCAATGCCTGTTCTGCTACCAGTTGGAACCTATTTAGCCCTTCTTCTACGGAACAGTTCAGGTTCCTTTGAGAAAATCCTTCCGTTGCTGCCGGGAATATCGCTACCTCTTCTATGTTGCATTGTTTCTGAAAATAAGATGGCAATTTTGTAAGAACCATAACAGCCACAACAGTCCACTGCTGGACACGGGCTCACCACGCTTAGCAGGCGGATTGGCGAGCGCAGTGCAAGATGTTGCATTTACAGGGAACTCTGCTGCCCATTCCCTGTATGATTTATCCTTAGTCGCTTTTTACGACACCTACGGGTAGAATCGTGGTGATGCTATTCTAAGCTGGCATCACACGGCAATTTCATAAGAAAACATTTGCTAAACTAGCAACAAAGTGAACCCTTATCTGAGTAGAGCTTATTCAAGATTTGAATAAGTATGTTTACTTACTTTTTTGATAAGAAGGCTTAGGTGGGTAAATAATATACCTACTCTTAGAATAACTCTTAAAATATTTTGTGGTAGGTAGGTAATTGATTATTTTAACTGAAATACTGAGTATGTTGTGACCATTGACCTTTCAGTTTTAATGTAGGCACAGATTAGTATGTTTGAATACCTACACTGCTTCAAAATTAGGTACCTTCATGAATGAAACCCCACTTCAAGCCTTGCCCCAGTAATATCTTATACAATTTTATAACTTCGTTTCCCAAAAATGATTTGAATATAAATGTAAACAGCTGCCGCGTGGTGCCGGTTTAAAATAGCATCACCCCTTATCTTTCCCATAAGTGTCGCAAAAAGCAACTAAGGGGCATCTAAGGGGTTTGAGAGTTAATGTGTACCTACTGCAATTTTAGGCGACAGACTGACAACCTGTCTCTATGGTAATATAGGTACTACAGTCTTCTGAATGCCTCTCAAACTTTTGTCGGACGTGGTGTAAAAAGGTGGTTTACATCCCTTTACGCTCTTGCAAGGGATATAGGCGTGATATATGTATGAAAAGGTAAACAGATCCCATACTAACAGCAATTTCGTATCCCTTCAGGTTTGGTATGAGCACAGGGTAGTTGACTCCTGGCGCCCGCGGGAGATTCTTCATCACATCTGCAGCATCACTCATTTGCTTCAGTTTTGGACTTACAAAACTGAAATAGATAAAACATTTTATTTTAAATTTCTTTTAGCAAAGATTGTGCTGATTGCCATTTACATGTTGATTTTTGATTTCGTTCTATATACATTTTTACTACTCTAGAAATATTTTTTTCTTTAAATATCTAAGAGGTACCTACTTATGACCTATGTTAAACTGATCAAAACTTTAAAAATATAAGATGAAATTTTACTTATAGTGACTGATACTGATAGCGAAAACTCAGAACCAGCTGGTGATAAGGAACAACTTTTCCCAAGGGCCATAGCTTGAAATATAAAAAAAAAAATATGCATTGACAAAATTGTCAATCAGGTGATTTCAGCTAGTATGGGAAACCCAATATATTTTT
Source organism: Phthorimaea operculella (assembly GCA_024500475.1). Taxonomy (NCBI): domain Eukaryota; kingdom Metazoa; phylum Arthropoda; class Insecta; order Lepidoptera; family Gelechiidae; genus Phthorimaea; species Phthorimaea operculella. The sequence goes on from JANFCV010000115.1 coordinate 1,244,388, forward strand.
TTCTTTTTTTGACCAAGGTTCCTTCGGGAAAGTTGTTCCTTATATCACCAGCCGGTTCTGTTTTACGCTATTAGTCACTAGTAAAATTTCACCTTACATAATAATGTAGGTATGAATAAGAATCTGAGGCAGAAATGGAATTGACACTTAAATAATTTATTACTTTTGCCATATAGTCTAAGCGGGTACGGTCAAATTTCACCCGAAAGCTGTTTTGCCGGCACAGTTGATGCCGCTTTGCTCAGTGATACTAGGGACCATTGTGAATGATTCCCAGTGTTGCCGCTTAGGAAAACAGAAAGTCCCCAGACATGAGCAGAAAAGTCGCTAGATTTGGCAAAAAAATGATTAAAAATATCCGCTAGAAGTCGCTAGAATTTCAAATAGTGGAAATAAAAAAATATATAAATAAAAAAGCTTTTTTCAAATTCAATACTTATTTATTACTCAAATCAAGCTCTCACTAAGATAAACAGATTTTTCTGCAAAATGAAAGAACTTGGAATGAACGATGATTAAAAAGAAATAGCTATACTTGTTGCAGCCATGGGAGAGAGTGAGTCGCATCCAGCCACGACATAAAACATCATTCGTGGGGGAATTCCCAAAACTCCCCGCCCGATCGGATTTTCATCCGTTTCGAAAGTGAAAGGGACTTCCCGGTACCAAAAACTATTCAGCATGCATAGTTTTTCCAGTAATTTTTTTTTATTTTCTACTCAAGTATAAATGTCGCCAGAAGTCGCTAAAAATATTCTAGCGACTTTTTTGAAAAGAAATGTCGCTAAGCATATGAAAAATCCGCTAGATTTAGCGACAAAGTCGCTAAAACGGCAACACTGATGATTCCATCCGAGGAAATGAAAAATCCGTCCACTGGATTTCAAGATGGCGGACCTTCGTTTTTTTGTATGGCACTAAAAAAATAATTCTTCTGGAGCCCATCGTGTGGGGTATCAAATAAAAGGGCTTGACGAGACGATTTCAAAAATATATCGTTTTAATACATTTCAGTTTCCCTCTTAGAAAAAAACCAAGTTAAATTTTTAAAAGTAGTCAAAACATGCCAAGTTTGAGGTCCAGTAGGTACAAAATGGCGGACATATAGTTTCTTAAAAGTATGCCGAATGATTCATCATATCCTGAACTCTAACGTGACGAAAGGAATTTCGAAAATAATAAGATTTAATGTAAATTTTGCAATGGAAAGTAGATCATTGGGAACTGCAGTAGGTCAGTAAGAACTGCTTGTGGACCTCCATAAATGTTTAAGATGCAATTCTTCTCATGATTGCTTTTACACTTAAAGCATGTGCCGGATCATTTTGAATTTGCAGGCACGGTTGTGCCCCCACCAAGTCGAGTAAAAAGGGGATTTGCCTTAGGTACCATATTGCTCTACTCATGAATGCTTTAGTAGGCCTGCTGTAAGAAAAATTCTTGTTAGAAATAAGTATTGCCTGCTATGTCGTTTTTATTTTTGTATTTGTCCTGTATTTGTTTTCGTGTACAATAAATGATTAAATTAAATATAAATGTTTCTGTCGAAACAGTTCAGGCCAATTTCGAACACCCGAACAACTATATTTTGGATAACATTTCAAACCTGTGTTTTAAGGACCCAGTAATAAAAGAAACATTGCATATTTAAAAAAAAATCATTCAATTCCCTTAAATCTGTTACTGTAATTCGACCGACCATAAAACTTCTAAAGCACTTTTAGATGAAATGTACCTATAGGTATGAATGAAGAGAGATCAAAATAGCCTTATGTAAAGATATGAGATACCATTACAACACAACTGAAAAAAAAAGCAAGTCTCACCACTACTCATCTCAACACTACATCTAAATTGACAAATATGGCGTATTTGAGCGACCGTATTTAAAGAATTGCAAAAACAAATAATCATATTCTTACTACTTGCAAGATATATTTTGTTAAAGACAGCCAAGTTCGCCACTCCACCAGAAAAGCTGTGCAATACACGACGTCGTCGGTACGAAATAACTTATACACTAAACACTAACAAGATTCTACAATTAAAACTGCAACGAATGCTGTTTCGTTGTAAATTTAAAATGGTAATCGTGTGTATTAACCTACATAGAAACACATTTATTTATTTATTTATTTATTAGCCTATATTAGCTGATACATAAATACATTTCATTAATTATTAATTGTTAAAAAACATTGATTACACATTACATTAATTACATATTTCATTAATAACACATTGCAATAACTGGACATTATATTCGTTGTAATTATTCTTTGTATTATGTTAATTACAATTATTCTATGGAGCATCAGCGCATCCTGAAGACGCATAGGCCTCCCCCAGACTTTTCCATTTGTCTCGCTCTTTTGTCAGCCTGGTCCACAATGGTCCAGCTATTTTTCTCAGTTCATCTGACCATCTTCTGAAGGGTCTACCCTTTCTCCTTTTTGCCCCTTCACGTGGTGCCCATTCGGTGACGTGTTTGGTCCACTTTGGGGTTGTATCTCTCCACATATGGCCGGTCCATTTCCATTTCAGGAGCCTGCTTTTCCTTGTCACATCTTCTATCTTTGTTACTTTTCTGATGTCTGTGGCTCGTTTTCTGTCTCTTTTGGCATAACCTAGTATGCTTCTCTCCATGCTCCTTTGGCATGTTACCAGTTTTTGAGTGTGTTTTGCAGTTAATGCCCAGGTTTGGCAGCCATATGTCAAGATTGGGAGGATACAGATGTTGAATAGTTTTCTCTTAGCAGCCATAGGGTAGTGTTTGTTCTTGAATATTTCTTTGAATGACCAATATCTCTTCCAAGCACTGGTGATCCTTCTTTCCATTTCTTGCTCAGTTTGGTCACTGAATGACATTAGTTGGCCCAAGTATATATATGACTGGACATATTCAATTGTCTCGCCATCCACTACTATCGGAGAGGTAGTCCTGTTCGTCATGACTTTAGTTTTCGTTTTGTTTATGGATAGACCCACTTCTCTGCTTTTAACTGCAATATCCTGGATCATGTTTTGTAAAGTGCGGGAGTCTTTCGCAAATAGTACTAGATCATCTGCAAATCTTAAGTTGTTTAGCATTTCACCATTTATGTTTATTCCGGTACTGTCCCAAGTCAGGCTTCTGAAAATTTCTTCCAGAACTGCTGAAAACAGTTTCGGAGAGAGTGGGTCTCCTTGTCGAACCCCTTTTTGTATTGGAAATGATTCTCCCAAAGACTCTAGTTTACTTGTGCTGTGCAGTTTGAATATACATTTTGTATGATTCTAATGTATTTATTGTTGATGCCTTGGTTCCTCAGGGCCTTCCAGATGTAATAGTGGTCCAGCGAATCGAACGCCTTGTTATAGTCAATGAACCCTAAGTAGAGAGGGTATCCATATTCCTGAGCTTTCTCTATTAGTTGTTTGACGGTATGCATATGGTCTACTGTTGAGTAACCAGATCTAAAACCTGCCTGTTCCTTAGGTTGTTCTTCGTCTAGCCTCTTTGATATCCTGTTCAAAATAATCTTGGAGAATACCTTGTAGATGTTGGACATCAGACTTATGGGGCGGTAATTGTTCATGTCGCTTTTGTCCCCTTTTTTGTGTATAAGTATGATGGTGCTGTTTGTCCATTGGGTTGGTATTGTTTCAGAATCCAATATACTGTTGAATATCTTGGTTAGTATTTTGGCATTTTCTGGAAGAGCAATTTTTAGATGTTCATTTGTTATGCCGTCAGATCCAGGTGATTTGTCGTTTTTCTGAGTTTTGATGGCATGAGCAACCTCGCACTCAAGAATGGGTGGTATGGTTTCATCATGTTGGTTAATATGTGTGTTTTGTAAGTCTTTCCCATCAGCAAAGCAGGTTGGTCTATGATTTGCATAGAGCTCTTTGTAGAAATCTGTTGCGGTTTTCAGTATTGCATCTCTTTGTGTCATCTGTTGATTGTTCTTATTTTTTACTTTTGGTATCCAGTCTTTAGTCTCTTTTAGTTCTTTTATAGCTTTTCTTATACCGCCCGTTTTTAGGACATGCTGTTTGATACATTCTATCCGCCTTTTTGATTTGTCTTTCGATATGCTTTTGCTTATTTCCTTGCTTATTTTTGTAATCGATCTTAGGTTTGCCTTGTCTTTTTTGTTATTAAGTAATTCTTTTCTTTTCTGTATTAGATTTATGGTAGTTTGGCTAATTTTTTTCTTTCTATTTGTCTGTTTTGTTGATTTTGTGTAGATTTTGCTAATTTCTGTGTCATAAACGTCCTGGACTGCTCTGTTATTTACTGAAGTATTTGTGTCTCTAGTCTTCTGTATAATTGTAATTTGTTGTCCAAAGATTTTTCTGCTCTTTTTGTATTCTTCAAGGTGAAGGGTTGCCCTTACCATTCGATGATTTGTGTTGAAGTTGAATTTGTTCACTACAGAGGTGTCGTTGAAGTATTTTCTATTGGTAGTGGCTATATAATCGATTTCGTTCCGGTAGGAGCCGTCTGGTGAAATCCAGGTCCATTTCCGTGAGGGTTTTTTCTTGAAATAGCTGTTTAGAAATGAGAGCCTGTGTTTATGTGCTAAGTTGATCATTCTCTTCCCATTCTCACTTCTGATTCCGTGGCCAAATTTGCCTATAATTGATTCTTCGCCTTCTTGTTGTGTTCCGATTCTGCCATTGAAGTCGCCCATGACAATCAAGTTTTTGCTGGAGGATTTCAGGGTTTCTGATAGCTCATTGTAGAATTTATTTGTTGAGATTTTATCCCCTGATTCTGTCGGTGCATATATCTGGACGATTGTCCAGTTTTCTTTGAATCCTGGAAGTTTTAATTTTAGTATTGCTATTCTCTCTGAGACTCCCCTAAATTCGAGGATGTTCTTTTTAAGGTAGCTCTTGACCATGAATCCGACACCATACTGGCCCTTTGTCTCTCCTTTGAAGTATAAAATGTATTCATCATGTTCCTCGATAGTGTCGCCCAATCTTCTAACCTCACTTAGACCCAGAATGTCCCATTTGATATGTGTAAGTGCCTCTTCAAGTTCGATTAGTCTCTCATCGGTTCTGAGTGTCAAGGTATTAAGTGTTGCAATGTTAATTAGCTTCTGCTCCTTTTGTTTTTTTCTGGGTTTTGTATTGTGTTGTTTCGCGTTCCTCAGGTTTAAACGGTCTTGTTGTAGCGCATTTGGTTGGTTTTGTTGAGGTGTTTGTTTGTGTTTCTGGTCTAAATAATTTTTTGGTTGTGATATTGAATTTTGTTGTATTAGACTATTTTGTTGAGATATGTATTTTAATTCTGGGGGGTGACGGTCGTGATCCCCACGGTGACCAGCCGGATTGGGGAATAAATCTGTTAGTTTTTGATTGTTGCTGTTATGTAGTTGTTGTCCGGTTCTTGGCGTTCGGGTCCTCACTGCGGTAGAGATATTTGTCTGAAAGTACTGCCGATCTTTCTCGAAGGTATTGAAATGCATCTCTCTTGAGTACTTTGTGGTCATTGCTCTGTGTTCCATTCTGATCCTTGGGGCTTTCAGACCTTTTTCTCTTTTCATTTTCTCTTATTTGGTGGTATTTCTCTCGTAGTTTTAGTTGGGATTCCTTGGATAGATCTTTTGTTATATAGGTTTCTGGTTTCATGTTCTTCTTATTTTTGAGAATTTGTATTTTCTTATGTAAAGTAGTTGTAGTTAGCAGGATTGGTCGTATCTTTCCATCCCCTTTGTTCTTTTTTCCCATTCTCTGTACTTTGTCCATTTCTTCTTCCTTTAGTGTTACGCCTATTTCCTCTATTGTTGCGGATACAAGAGTTCTCAATTCTTCATGATCTTCGTTGCTTTGCTCCGGCAGGCCGTGAATAATAAGATTATTTCTTCTTTCGGTTGTATCTAGATATTCCAGTTTTTTGTTTAATTTTTCCATTTCGGCTTTCAGTTTGGCATTTTCTTCCCTGAGTGGTGCGATTTTTTCGTCAACCCTTTGTAACACTGTTTTCGTGATATTTGCTGTTAAGATTTCCGTTTGTATTTTCAGTTTTTCATCCATTTGTTCGGTCATTTTTTCTAGTAGCAGCTGTGACTCCGGTGACAGTGACATTATTATATTTTTTCTGGAATGGAGTTCAGTCTTTTTATCCTCAGGTTTACGGAGACTGGTAAGTTGATTCAAGTTGATTTGATTTCTGAACGCACCCTGCCCGTTTTGTTGGGTTGGTAGCGTGTAATCTCCACTTTTGTCTATGCTTACCGGGTGTTGGTTTGACAGACCAATTATAACCTCACTTTTATGCCGGTATTTAATTATGACGAAACTGCACTGGTATTGTAGTTTTCCGCCGAAATTCTGGTATGTTGCAACGCGGCACTGCTTATGGAACTTCTGAGACCGCACTGGTTTGTTGTTAGGTAGGATATTCCTTATTTTATTCGCGAATTTTTGGGAGCGTTTTAATACACGTCTGACGTAACGAACACCGGAAACACATAGATAATTGTTTTTTTTTTAAATTCTTAAACTTAACACTTAAGTATTTTACTGCATTTAGAGCTTCTATATCTGCTTAATGAAATATTTCAATTTTTATCCAACATAATCGTTTATAGGCTTATTAAGATAAGATAAGGAGATATCGTTAAAGGGGTCTCATCTTTGGCCGAAACTGCTTTAAGAGAAATATGGTACGGCAAAGCCGCTTTTTACTGGACTTGGCGGAGGCACAACCGTGCCCGCACATTCAAAATGATCCGGCACATCATAATCTAGCTTAAAGTGTAATAGCAATCATGAGAAGAATTGCATTTTAAACATATATGGAGGCGCATAAGCAGTTCTTACTAACCTACTGCAGTTCCCAATGATCTACTTTCCATTGCAAAATATACATTAAATCTTATTATTTTCAAAATTCCTTTCGTCACGTTAGAGTTCAGGATATGGTGGATCATTTGGCATACTTTTATGAAACTATATGTCAGCCATTTTGTACCTACTGGACCTCAAACTTGGCATGTTTTGACTACTTTTAAAAATTTAACTTGGTTTTTTTCTAAGAGGGAAACTGAAATGTATTAAAACAGTCTCGTCAAGCCCTTTCATTTGATATCCCACACGATGGGCTCCAGAAGAATTATTTTTTTAGTGCCATACAAAAAAACGAAGGTCCGCCATCTTGAAATCCAGTGGACGGATTTTTCATTTCCTCGGATGGAATCATTTACAATGGTCCCTAGTATCACTGAGCAAAGCGGCATCAACTGTGCCGGCAAAACAGTATTTTTTTGCTAAGGACCATGACTAATACCTACCTACTTAATTCTTAGAATTTCAATTGGAAAAATTAATTGGTGAATAAACTTAAAAACTATTTTAACTTGCAAATGGATACTAACCTAGCTGATTCAATATGTTTTAATCCTGCTGCAGCAAGTTTGTTTATAAGTTCTATCTTTATTTCTGTTGGAACAAACTTTGATTCATTTTGCAGACCATCTCGAGGACCAACCTCATAGATTCTGATTTCTGGAACGGTTGTGGCCTGTAAAATGGATAACAATAAAATTATTATACTGTAACTTTGCCTTCATTTTCCAAATGAATGAGACTAGATACACCAAAGAAATAAATACTTACAACACTTCTAGAGAAGTTAGTATTAAGTGACCTTATTATTTGGTTACTGCAAATTTTACTTAAATAATTCATGATTACTATTGTGACTATCACTCTACCAAACTTGGGTAAATTATACTAGACTAACTTATCGTCTTTATAAAATATATCACTTGCAAAGATAAATACGAGTTGTTTTCGTAAATTATGATAACAACCTACTGATAACAGAATGAAGTTCCAGTATAAATGTAGCGGATTTTGTCGTTCAGTCTATCTTTGTCTTCAAAGCTTAACATGTATCTCACCTTCTCGTTTTATGCGTAACCACAGATTATAAAATTGTGCTAGAGCTGGCCATCCGCCACAAGAACACAGGATATGGTTGACGGCTGTCAAAATACCGTTTATTTACTTTTGCTTGAGCCAATATAAGTCATGCAAAGCAAGAAAGCGATATTCGGAATATTCATTCTCTTTCTTTTTTGTTTTGTAACTGAAATGATTTCCATGTAAAATAAGCACAATTTTGACAGTTCTAGGTGACTCTCCTTACCGGTAGCTTGTATTTTGCATTTTTACTATTCGAAAAGTCTGTTTTGGGCGTGTTTTAGGGCTCAAAAGAATTGTGTTCTCTCTACTAGTTTAATAGTCAACAATTAAAATGGGTAAGAAGTTGTTTAAATGTATATTTTTCGCAAGGAATGCTCATCGTGCCTCATGCGAATTCTGTTCTGTTTCAGCGGTAAACAGTGCCACGTCTTTCGTTCTGTCTTCGATTCTCACGCTTCTGATCTTCTCTGGTATGCAAATGTACAAGCCTCTGCTGGTGAAGTCGCCGCTAACTATTATCTTCGGAGGTTATCTCGGATCCGTCATGTTCATGTTCTTCGTTACTGTATCCTTTTACAATGTCCACAGACTAAATGAAGGAATACTAGGCTGCCGGTAGCCTGACCCTGAACTTGATATTTTGATCATTTTCTTAACAAAATTAGTGTGGTGAGCCCTAATACAAGCATATCTTGTCCTTACATGGATTACCTATACATAGATAGGAGTGTCTTTTTTATGTTGGATAGCGAAACCATTTGCCTGCTCAAATTTTATGTATAAGGTTACTTTTAATTAAGTACAAGTATTTTAAGAGTGCATTCTACTAACAAAACTTTTCTTCGAAATATGAAATAAGGAATTGGGCCTTTCATTCAAACATGTGGAAAAAGTTCATCACTGCTAGTATGGGAGGTCCAAATTTTATTTTGATGAAAAGTTTCTAATAAACATTGTTTAGTTTGGGAAGTAGAACACACCCTTTAAATATTTGTACTTAATTAGAAGTAACCATACATTTTTTGTGGTTTTATTATTTATGAAAAAAGTTTAATAAATTACTTATATCATTTGGAATGGTTGTTCAATTTTATAAAGTTGTCCACCACTTGATGAGATCAGGTCTATTAATCCTGTTTATATGACAGTGTAGGCTAGTTTAGGTATTTTCTTCTCATCATGTGGGACGCCAAGTCATCCAACAACCTGATGAACCATGGTCTCCAGATTTTTAACTAGGTACTATAGGAATATCCTTAACTCAATCACAGGCTGTGGGTAATTTGGAGGCAACACTGTTTGGCAAAAACTTTCAATTGAAATTGCCAGAAGTTGTGATCTCTATGGCAGTCTCACTCATTGCAGCGGGGATGGTGCACCGGATATGTTTTACTACTTGGTAAGTATCTGATCAACACACTTATTACTTGTGCCTTCTTTTAGCTAGCTACTTTGAAAAATTACTGAATAATATGGTATGTATGTTTTGAGCAAATTATGAAATGAAGTATGATAAGATAAATCGTTATTTAAAATTATTTTTATCTTCAAAGAACAGAAGCCTGTCATGATTGATAAAAATACTGGATAAACATCTCAGATTTACATAATTTTATAAGTTATCTTAGAAATTATGATAGAATGATAAGAAAGTATAAACAATTAAGGCCTAAGAAGGCGTTCTAAAACTTGATAATATTAAACATGTGCTAACTAATAGGTAAATTATTATTTTAATGATGTTTTCTTTTTACAGTTTGATATTTTCACTCATGACAATCTACTACATGAACAAGCTGTCTCAAAAGACGTATGCAGCCACAGCCCCAGTGCCAGTGCCCATTAAGAGCCGTCGCCACAAGTAATAATTATAAGAAGTATTGTCACACATCATTTCATATTTTATAATATTTTTCAATAAATACCATGAGGTAAAATTTAAGTTTGCATATTTTTACATTTTCCTGCTACACCACATGCTACACAAACAAATAAACTAAAAATAGATTCAGAATCAAAATAACAAACAAGACATTATACAAAAATAGTTTATTAAAATATTTCCTGTAGATGGACTCCATTAAACATTCCTTCCTCTTAACTTTTAGGTTACACTAATAAATCTTAAGAGCAAGTAGTTTAAAACTAAGCCTTTATAGATTAAACAAACAGAACAGTAGACAAATTTTCATACTTAACTAGAAAAAAATCAAGTATTTAATGCACCATTATAATGATGAAAGTTGATGCCTTAATTTTTTGTATTCTAACTAATGAAAACATAAATAATTGTTTGCAGAATACTGAGACTTATTTTAGACCCAGGATTATACAAACACCTGTAACTGTGTGACATAACATAACACTAAATAATCCATGTGTTCTTTTATTTTTGAAACAAATATTAAATATCACACAATTATTAATAGTTTGATTGAATTTTAATATTTAATAGAATTAATAACTTTCTATAATAATTAACAATATAATAATACTTGTTGTTGAAATAAATATGTATGACACTTTATCAAAATATGTAATTTAAAATACCCAAATAGTTTGAACCTCATTTATACTTTTAAATTTATTAATACTAAATAATGGAATAACTGTAAGGGTACAGAATCTTAATTTAGTAATTTATTGCACATAGGCATACTTCAAAAACTTAATCTAAAACTCAAAGTATTAGAGATTAATCATAAGTATTAGTACTGTAACAATCTTATGCCCTTACCTTAACTAGTTATTTCTTAACACTAGGTAGATATAAGTTTATCTTTCCATCTAGGTATTTATTTAGGTAATAAAATATAATAAATAGGTAATTATCAATCTCACTCGTTTTTGGATGGACTGCCTTGCTGTTTTAATTTGTATAGTTAGGTATATTTAATACGAAAACAAAGCTATATTTTAATATATCACTTAGGTGCTACATTTTTGGATGGAATATTTTTAATTTGTAAAAGGCATACAACGTAAGGCACTACTGTTGCTATCTTCTAGTTACACAAATGCTGTATAAAGATAGTCAACTATTAGTCATCCATAATCTCCATGAGGGATGAGTCATGTTTAAATTCCATCATGCTTGTCAATATTTAGTTGTAAGTAGAGTTGTTTTTATTCTTGATGCATAGCTATTTCATTATAAAATGGAAAGACTTCAGGGGAAAAAAGTGAACCACTGGTCACCTAGCTATTTTGAACTATTATTATTATCTTATTCTTTAATATTTTATGTTTAAAATATATAGGTAGGTACTTTTTGTCAAAAAGGAATATCTACTGCTAATAATAACTTTAATAAATAGGAAGGAAGGCATTTTTCTGCAATATTATGCATAACAAACTTCCTTCTTAGTGCCCCTCATACATACAAGCAAAATTAAAAGTTACATCATAAGTAGGAAATTATTCAAAAAAAGTAGGACGCACTGACTCAGAATGTTGGTCAAATAGGTGAAAGTTGAAAACTCACCTACCTACTATGGTTCATAGAATGCAAAGCAATTTTAATTGAGTGTTATATTGATGGTTTCTTGCTAAATAACTTTCCCTAAAGACAAAGGTGTCATTGGAAATCTAGCAGAACAATGGACAATAACACAAAAACATAATGCATCACAACTTGGACTGACAACCTTTAAATGAACTGAACTAGAATATAAAATAAAATATGGAGAAAGTTCAACAACTAATAAATAATCTTAGACGGGATTTGGAACATGCATAATATTAATTTATGTAAATATGGATTAGTTTGATTACATGTTATAAAAAAAATATTTATTTGTTTCGAATATGCATACTGTTGTTTCGATGGTAAGGGTTTTGAAGGATTCTTGGTGTGGTTTCCATTACTCTAAGCAATAGATCATCTAAATAGTTCTCTAAGTCTTTGTTTTTCTTCTTTTCATGTTCAGCATCCTTCTGCAGATTAACAATCATGACAATCAGATCTTCACGGGATTTACCATCAAATTGCTGCAGTACATTGTGTGGGATGCTGTTGTATGCAGGGTTTATGGAATCTTCTTCAATAATATTTTCTTCTCCTACAATAATGCGCTCTTCTAGTAATTTCTTAGGTTTGTTACTGCCCCCAAATTTCTTAAAGAACTTTGGACTGGGCTTTTCTTTCAATGAGTTTGGACTGTCCAGCTTTTGGTTTCTTTCTAGACTAGCAGACTTCTCTTTATCAATGATTGAAACACTGCTGGCTCTGGGTTGTGAGTATAACTTCTGTGACCATTCATCATTCTTATCAATAATCATTCTCGGGGCATGTGAGATTGGAGGAGCAAATGTATCTAGACTCAAACGGACAGGTTTGTGTGGTACTGCTTTTTCCAGGTTTGCCAAGTTAGCACTTGTTGATCTTCTCAAAAACTCCCCTCCACCTAAGTTTTCAAGCGAAGCATTGACTGGTGATGGAGTGTATTTATTTCCACGTGGTAAAGTCTGAACATTCAGTGAACTGCCCGAACTCTTATGGGACAAGTCATCAAAAGCAAACTCATCCTCATCTTCACTGATTACCCCCGGGTCAGCATCACTAGGAGGCCGCTTGGGAGTAGAATGATCTGGTGAAGACAAAGCTGAACTCTTAAGATTTCCAATACTGCCACTCAATGACGATGAATCACTTTTCTTATCTTTTTTAGTCAAGTTCATTTTGGAGCCCAGATTTTGAGCAAACTTTTTGATGCTTTTACGTTTTTCAATGCTTCCGATGCTCATGAGACTTCCTCCAACATTTTTAGTTAAACTGGACAAGGATGATTTGTGTTTATCTTTTTTGCTGAGGTCTGTGAGACTGCCCTCCTTCACAGTAAAAGCTAGCCTGACCTCGAGCTCGCCTCTGTTCTTATCACTTTCTTTGCCAGATTTTCCCTGCAGAGTATACCAACGATTTCTTGGCCGCTCATACACGTCGAGGTCTTTTAACGGAATTGACACTTGACCTAATAAGTGGTCTTTAATGAGATCTTCGTCATACACCTTTAAGACGATTTCTGCAGTATTACCTTGTGTAGGAATGCGCAATTCACATTCTTCAAGCCATTCCACGTTCTCCGTGGCTTTGTGTTTCACGGAGGTTTGGAATTTTTCTTTGCCGAGGGCGATCGTAACAAAACAGTTATTTGTACCGTTTTTACCTTTGATTAAAAGCCCGCGGGCTCTTTGCACGGTCACTTGCACGTGAGTTGGGTCCCACATATTGATGGGATTTATTTATTTTCACTTACACTGATGGAAAAACGTGAAAAACACTATAAAATTAATCAAAACCACACACAATCACAAACAGACGGCCCGTCTCGTCATCGCATGTCATCAAAGCAAAGAGAGAGGTCATGTCAGTCAGCCTTGCTTGCTTGCTGTCAGCACAGCGAATTCCTATAGTGCGCGGCACTACAATGCACACCATGATAATGGCCGTCATTGTATTGTCACCAAAATACGAAATTACGATTTTTTGATATGTTTTTCATATTGAAGGATCATCTGTCAAATTCACCGCCATATCTAACATAACAGTAGACAGTTGATGATACGAAATATAATTTTGCTGCTTCCTAAACTGTAAGTTCTTATAAAGTATAGATTTAGCGTATATCGCAAATAAATTATTGTTTGTTTTTCTACAAATATATGAAAGTAACACAATGTTTTATTACAGTTTTATTATTACCTCTATGGAAAATAATTTCCATCTCCATCGATTCGATGAAGAAGAAGAAGAACGGTAGTTATAATGGGAATTTGTTAGTCTTCCAAATTCCCATTATAACCGTTATCTTTCTTCAGCGCGTTGGTCACTGACTTTATTTGACTCGGGTGGTCGTCACTGTAACTTAACCCACTGCACCGGATTTGTGACAGAAACCTGCGTGAATTGGGTTCTTGAAATAGAAATGTGACTAGGTATATGAATCAAATAAAAGCCACCTCTATCTGCAAGTGATAATCTATGATATTTTTTGATAATGTCATGGCAGGTGTACCTACTTAAAGGTGGACGATGAGTAAAAAAACGATTTGCGGAAATGATAAAGGCAATTTTAGTATCAAAAACATGTTACCGATAAAAAAATTGCTGCAATTCTGTCACGTGATTTGATTCTCGTTTTTATAAAATGTTCTACCACTATATTCAGGGTTTAAACCTGTGGCTTTCACCATCTGTACTGGCGGCGCCTCTAATTCTGGGCTACCGCGGCTCAATCTTAGCCTGCGAACATATACAAGTTCGTTGTCGAGCAACACTTGGGAAGTTAGTGGTCGTAGGAAAAAATATGCATGGGGAATTACTTGCCTATATTATAGTTTCAGGTCCTCTAATCGAACGCTGAAGCCTATCATAATACTATGTCGCCCATTGTCATGTCTTAGAATACACAGTGTCGGGCATAATCAATGTGAAGCATTGTAGCTGGGTGTCGTCACTGGTCGTCACCGTTCATTCATTTCATTCGTCACTGGCACAGCGCCATCTATGTAATGCAATTTTTAGTTTTGTTAAGAATAGATCATTTTCTAGGTGGCGCTAGTAATACAAAATTATCAAGGATGAAAGAATGATTGATTAGATTAGATTAGATGGATCATTTAACGCTCTTCCTACCCCGCGGGGGATAAAGGCGTGATGTATATGTCACCGTGAAACAATGCGGTAGGTAAGTATGAGAACTGCCATCAGGAGCTCAGTTTCTGAAACTGTATACCTACCTATTTCCAGTACGCGTGCGGAAGTCTGCAAGACTGCTTTATCTATCACACATTCATCTAGGTTGGTAGGTGCTCCTATTAATTATTTCAATGAAACAAACATAATAGATATCACGCCTATACCACTTGCGGGTAGGCAGAGGCTATATGGCTGCGGCTGTAAAAATCGGGCATTTACACCACGTCTGAGTCTGACAATAATTTGAGAGTACCTACCTAATTTAAAAAAAACTGTGTATCACCATAGTGACAGGTTGTCAGCCTTGTTATTTTTTTTTGTGTGAATTACTTTATTAGGATACCTATCTACTATCATTGGATACATTTGTGTAGAAGAACGTTTGATCTATGATTCCCAGATGTCCCAATGGCGTAGCGGATATTATCCCTACCTTCTATTGTGGATTCGATCCCCATATCCCCAACGATTAAGTACCTATTTGTTAAGTTTATTGCTACATTGCGTTTAGACTGGGTGTTTTCTAATATGTAGGCAGTTGATATAGATATTTATAAAAAGAGAACAGTATTATCACAAAATATTACTTTGTGGTATTACCTATTATCAGCTACTGGGTACCCGTAGCACAAGCTTTGCTTAGTTTGGGACAATATGGCGGTCATATGGCGGTGTGAGAATTGTCAAGGATCTAAGCTCAAAAAATGTACCTACTATTTTGTATGCGAAAATCCTTAATTAAATTAAGGGCTGTAAGTATTTGTTCCTGAATCCAACTCTACAAATTTTTACTTAGACGCGAACTTTCAGGTTGAATGAAAGATTGTGTTTGCTGAAGCATGAACGTTTAATTAAAGAAGTTAAAAGTTTGTTAGGACGAGATTAGGAGGTGATTTCAAAATCTCTGTTATGAAACCTTAGGTGGGCGTCCACCAATAGGTAGGTACTTACTTTGTGCCGTAGCGTAGGTACCCACCTATTTTTTTCCGGTTATGCATTGGGCTACGGTAAAACCAACCAAAAATGTCATAGGTACTTAGATAAACTATGTTGTTTGCTTCGTATTTTTTTATTTGCGTACTTAATGCGCCTAATTCTACTTAATTATCGTTCAATTTGGCAGGTAGAGATCTCGCTACAGAGATATCTTAACAATGTGACTGGCAAAATTACAACTGTTAGGTACCTAGGTATTGTTATCTAGCTAGTTGTTAGGGAAATAGGTACCCAACACCAAACCTCTCGTGACCTTTTTCTTACCGTAAAACTGAACAACTGTTACCTACAACTTTTGAAAGTTATTTTTGCCACAATACATCCAAGACCCAAATTAGGAAGAAATTGCGTGGCGGGCGCCAAGCCAAGGTTGCCTTACGTTACGATTTACGCCGACTTCTTTTGCCTTATCCAAGACGGACATCTTTCTTGTGAGTAAACCCAAACATACCTACATAGGTAGGTACCTAACTTCACTTAGCAGGTAGATAGTTTGATTATAATGAATTTGCTGATGAAACAGTAGTTAATTATGCATGTAAGTAGGTAAAGGTTGAGGCGGTCGGTCGGCTGCGGTCGCTATTTGACTCCCTGATTGATGAATCTTCTCTTTACAGGAATTCCACGACGAATAAATTAACGTTGGTTGCTTGAATATGACAGGCTAGAAGTGGAGAAACTAGGAGTTGTTTGGGTGGTTGACTACGTACTTAGGTTTTGGACACGTAATTTATTTGTAGTTTTCAGTTTCATTAGAGTTTTCCTTAAAACGAAAATATTAGAAGACTAGCGGCACGTCAGCGGTGCTACCCGCTGCAACTCTTTTTCCCGGCTTGTGTTAGCTAAGCATTATAAATATACCTAAACATTCTTCTTGAATCACTCAAAAACGGGCATCCACATCCGCTGCTTGTTTTAGGAGGAATTAACGAATCCCACGACGGAACAGAATAGCAAACACACGGAGTAGGTACCTAGTTTATGTATTTATGCTTAAATTTTGCATCATACACTTGCCATTTTCAGGTATAAATTTATTTTCCTATTTGCAGCACAACCTATAGTAGGTACCTAAGTCTAAGTTTAAGCTCTCGTAAACGGTGTGAAAATCCAGTTTGATGATCCCATAAAAGCGGTAGGTCAATGTGCTGATATAAGTAAGTATAGATACCTAAATCTGGTTTTGTTAAGGTGCAAATTGATTATCGTATTATACCTAGCTAGTAGCTATCGTATCGCTGTTGGGAAACTTTCGCCACCCGGGTACAGATGTAAATCAACCGGTTTAAAACGTTTAAAACCAAATTTCGCGGTTTAAAACCTGAAATCAACCGTTTTCAACCGTTTAAAACTCGCCTACAAAAAAAAAAGTTCTGTGTTTTACATACACATACATACATAGGTACACAAATCACGCCTTTATCCCTTGCGGGGTAGGCAGAGCGTAAACAGCCGTAGGTACCTACAATACAGCCGCTATCGCCACGTCTGACTAATATTTCAGGGCCGTTGTAGAAAAATCGTGCCGAAATGCAAAAAAATTTTTGCCGAGTAGGTACTTAGGTATGAATTTTTGTATGGAACATCCAAATTATTAATATAACCCTGTATATACAAAATTAGGTGTTTCCAACGATTTTACACTGACTTGCTCATCATAGGTTACCTACGCTCGGGCCTCGGAGCGACAAACTAGGTAATAAACAATAAAATAATAAAAAATAAATATAAGAAACAAAATAGTCTATTGAAACGAGTAGTATTATATCAGGAGATTGACTCACTCAAGGCAGCTTATTCAGCTTTATCTGAGCAGCATGAAGAAGCAAAGACCAAGCTGAGCCAACAATCTTCTACATTTGCACCACTAACAAATAAAAATATAATTAAACAAAAATGCAATGAAATCATGGCCTTGCTACAAGATGATACAGACAAGAAACATTTGTCATTGCTAAGTGACACAGGAGACCGGTCTGAATTTTCATCAAATGACAGCGGGTCACCCAAGACTAAAAAGAAGAGAAACCGTCATTCGTCAATGAAGAAGAAAAAGTGAAGGAGCACCAAGCTGTTTTAAAACCACAACACTGCTCTCACCAATCTGCAGGTGCCCCCACCCCAAGGAGGTTGACCCTCAGCGGGGCTGTGGCACTATGCATTGTCAGCAGTTGCAGCAAGGTCAGCATGCTACTATGGATCAGGAGCCCAGTACTCCTAAATCACGAGTCGAGCAGTCTGGTGGCGCCGCGCAGGACTTCAGCACGCGAGTGCACTCACCACACCACCGCGCGCTCCACTGGACGTCCCGAGCACCTCGCAGCCGTGCGCCCCGCGGGCCCCGCCGTGCGCCTCGCAGCCATGCGCCCCGCACGCCCGCTGCTGTGCGCCCCGCGCCTCTCGCTGTGCGCCCCACGCCCCACCATGTGCGCTCCGCACGCCCCGCCCCGCGCCCCGCACGCCTCGCCATGCGGACCGCCGTCTACGCGTGCAAGGTCAGGTCTGCTCACGCCGCGCGTCGCCGGGCGAGCCCAGGGCGCGTCGCTGGCGTTGCACACTAGCACGCCTACGCCGAGTACTCGTACCCAGCACGTTCAGCAGCTGCCCAAACCCGTGGACACTAATCTCGCTAAGACGGTCATCTTTAGTGACAAAATAGGAAAAAGTTTAGGTTACTTACTGCACAATCAACTTAATCAGGTTGTTGAAAATGTTTGTTTACCCCAGGCCTCGTTTGAACAAATTACTAATAGAATGTTAAACTATAACTTTTCGGAAAACACTACAGTGGTGCTATTATTAAGTCACAGTAGCGGTGTCGACAAGCGAGCCTTGACTAATTTTATTAATTCTTGTGCCACCCTAAATGTTCGTAACTGTATTATAGGCACATTACCTTATATTAAGGACAAGTTGAATACAATAGTAGGATATTTAATTTTAACTCTATGTTATATAAATTGACATGTAGTCATAGTGACAACTTATATACAGTTGACATTAATCTATTTGATAATTTTATATTGACAAACAGTACAATGTACTTATCTCTTTATTACCGCAAACTTTTAGCTAATTTGTTAGCTATGAACATTTCTGACCCGGTTACATTGTACAAGATCATTCTAGACTTAGGCCTCTTGCATCCAGGAACAATAAATCTCAACATTTAAACTAAACAATGAGACAAAGGAAAGCCGCTTAGTATTATTCATCAGAATATTCAGGGCTTTCCCGGCAAGGAGCTTGAGATTGAGTTGTTCCTGGAGTCAAGAAATGTGATATTTTATCCGTTTCTGAACACTGGTTGAAGGACTATGAGAAGCTAATAAAGTACTAAAATTATGAAATAGTCAGTTCTTTCAATATATAGTCCACTTCTCGCGTATGATCTTTTATTCTTGTTAATAAAAATATCAAAGCTAAAGAGCGAAAAGATATTGTTGGACTTTCGATTGAATGTGTGAACTGTCATGCATTGAGTTGAGAAACATATTATAGTGTGCGTATACAGACCCCTAAAAATAGTAACTATGAGAGTTTTGAACTAATTATGGAAGATGTTTTAAAGATATTATTAAAATCAAAGAATAAATTTCATATCGTGTGTGGAGATTTCAATATAAACTTACTAGAAAATGTTGCTTTAGAAGTCGATTTATCAGTTTGTTTAAGTCTTTTAACCTAAACAACATATTTAAAGAACCTACTGAATAACTGCAACCACAGCATCTTGTTTAGATAATATCTACTGTGATTGTGACTATTCAGACCAAGAAATAGTAAATTGTTGTAAATCAGACCACAATGGACAATCTGTGCTTTTTCCATGTCGTCCTAAAGATGAAAAGATTGTTATTAGTAAAAGAATTATAAGCTCCAACCAAGTAGACAAACTCCATACTGCACTATCAGAAAAACTACCAGTTCTAGACTATGATACTAACAATCCAAATAACTTTTATTCAAAGCTTTTTATAACGATACGTGATGAATTTGAAGACAAATTCAAGGTAAAGAAATTAACAATTAATCCTAAATTTAAATTCAGCGACTGGGCAACTGTAGGCATTCGAACAAGTAGGAACAAGTTATTTGAGCTGTATGACGAAAAGTCTTATAATCATAGTGTAGCTTTTGTTGAACATGTTAAAAATTATTCTAAAATATTCAAAATGTTTGCATACAAGCTAAAGCAATTTTCACCAAAAATAAAATATACTCTGCTGAAAATGTTATTAAAACTGTTTGGAAAGTTGTCAATTCAGAGACTGGTCGAACTAAACCAATCGAAAATCTCATTCTTTAAAGACTGGTCAGGGCATTGTTACTGCAGACGCTGATGTAGCTAATGAGTTTGAAACTTTTTTCAGTAACATCCCATTTACAACTACTGAGTCACTTAACTCTTCGCCAATCATCGCGTCAAATCTTCTTAAAACTAATGTTCAGACTTGTATTAATATATTTGAGTTTAGGCACATTAATGCAAACGTAATATTAAAAACTTTTAAAGATATAAAAGTAAAACTACAGAGGATCTATGGGGCATGTCAGTAAGACTATGTAGTTCTTTTATAGATACATTAGCACCATACTTAGCCTGTATATTTAATGCTTGCATTGATCATGGCGTATTTCCTGATCTCATGAAGCACAGTAAAGTAATACCTCTTTTAAAGCAGGAGATAAAACGGATCCCAGTAACTTTAGGCCAGTATCTGTACTACCAGTTTTGAGTAAAGTTTTGAGAAAATTATACTTAATCAAATGCTCCTACATTTTAATTTGAATAAATTACTACATGATCAACAATTCGGTTTTACGAAAGGGCGCTCGACAACCGACGCTGCTGTTAACCTCCTGCAACTTATTTACGGTGCTTGGGAGGAGTCGCAGGATGTCATAGGGGTGTTCTGCGATTTGTCCAAGGCATTTGATTGCGTTGATCATGAGACACTGTTGCTGAAACTGGACCATTATGGTATAAGAGGAAAAGCGCTTGATTTAGTTCAATCTTATCTCGGAGATAGGACGCAGACAGTGCAGATAAATGGTGTGAAGTCGCTAGGATCTGCCGTCAAAATTGGTGTACCGCAAGGATCAATTTTAGGACCGTTTCTATTTTTAGTATACATAAACGACTTGCCCTTTATGGTACAAAATAGATAGTGCTTTTACTGATCATACTTTTTAATATTTAAAGTGGATAGAAAGGCTGTAAATATTGACGAAGTATATGGCGCACTTGATCAGGTTCATAAATGCTTGACGTCAACCAATATAGTGCTGAATTCTAAAACTAAATGTATTAAATTCTCTTTGCCTAATGTAAAAGTATTAAACACGATGTTGTTCTAAACAATGAAAAGCTTAATTATGTAACTGAAACGGTTTTCTTAGGATTACACTCGACGCAACCGTTCAATGGGATCCATATACTAGCACTGGCTAGTAAACTTAGCTCAGCGGCATACGCTGTTCGAAAAATTCGACAATTGACCGATGTTGCTACAGCCAGGCTTGTGTATTTTAGTTACTTCCACAGCATAATGTCCTACGGATTATTGTTATGGGGTCAAGCCGCTAACATTGAAACTATCTTTGTGTTACAGAAAAGGGCTATAAGAGCAATATATAAACTTCGAAGTCATGAATCCCTACGAGAATAATTGTTTAAGGAAATTGGCATTCTTACGCTTCCTTCGCAGTACATATTTGACAATATAATGTATGTACGTAAGAATTCCAGTTTCTATTTAAGAAACTCTGATATTCATTGTCGTAATACAAGAAATAAAAATAAAATTGTACCGCCACAAACCAGATTAAGTAAGATCAGTAAATCATTTATGGGTAACTGTGTACGCTACTATAATAAAATTCAGAGGAAATTTTAAAGTTAAATGATAGGCAATTTAAAATTAAAATAAAGAATACTTTATGTTCGAAAGCGTATTACAATACTGAACATTATCTGAAAGACAAAGATGTCTGGTTAGTAGCAACAGTTGCTCCAACACAATGCAAGAGATAGGCATTATTTAAAAATAAACTTATACTTTTATGATATGCAAATTGACATGTACCTATAGTGGTTAAATTTGACATTTCATACTTATTATTCTTAAATTTTTGACATGTATTTTTACATTTACTGTAAATTTACTTTTTTGTTATGTTATTTTATTGCTCGTATGTTTAAAGTATATTTTAAAGACGAAACAGTTAGAATAATCTACTGTAATATTATTTTATTTTGTTGAGCTTTTTGGCTATTACTATTATACTATTAATTTATTTTCTAACTTAGCTAGGGTCACATAGGGCCTAAAATATTGTCAACTTTAGAATAGGTGCACTTCTGGGCAGGTTTTGGGGTTTTCCTGTCCAGGGGTCCGCTAACTATACACATGGAACACCTTTTAAAATATTGACAGAATTTAATTCCATTTACTTGTCATTTACTGAGGCATAAAGTTACATGCTGTGTGGTTAGCCTGCCCCGAGGCAGTGCCTTTATTATTTTTATTTTTATCCTGCGAGCCGCGTATAGAGTAGGAACAAAATTGTAAAAAAGAGAAAATTTTTGCATTAGAAATTTTCTCTTTTTTAAGTTTGAATTAGAATGTGACTTTCTTAAAGAGAATCTTGTAAATTCCTACTAAGAAATAAATTATTGAATTATGAATTATTATGAAACCCGCAAAATCACATCATTAATCCATTTCAGTGATCCTTACCTTTGTAATATTACGAAAATGTATTAAAATCAATAAAACATTGTTATCAACCATCCGCCGTTTTAAACCGAAAAAAACGGTTGTTTATGATTTAAAACGGTTTTTTTCGTTTAAAACGATTTGGTTGAATTGGTTTTAAACCGGGCTTACATCTATACACCCGGGCAACGTCAATATTTAGCTCGGCCTCTCGAACCAACTTCTAGTGTAAACAATGGTCTTATCGCTTTTCATGAAAATAGGTAATTTTCTGTCATCCATATTGGTCTATAAAATTAATTTTGAGAATATTTAAACCAGACAGCAATACTGCAGGTAAGACCGGAAGTTATCTTTTTACTTTGTTGGTGCACTTTGCGCTTTGACCTCCGTCAAACCTTTGTTTTGGAAAATGAAATGTTATTTAAAGGGAAACGTAGACGTTGAGGTGCGGCGCGGGGAGTCGGGGGACAGTAAATGAAAAGACGTGTGTACTACAGCGATGACTATGTATTACTGCCAACTTATATCTAATTACAATTCGTTTTGTAGAGTAACTTAGGTAACTTAGTACTACATATACCTCACCATGGGGGCAGGGAATAAAAAAAATAAGAATATTATTCTTCTTTTTTTTTTAACTTAATCTAGTTACAAGATTCTTAATTCGGTACAAAACGTTTTGTCCTATTCTTATGTATAGTTAATTGCTTATTATTCTTCTCAATAATAACGTTGGGCCCATCTTCTTTAATCACTTTGTACGGTCCGTTGTACACACTTGTCAGTTTACCACTTGTTTCACTTTTCACTAGTAGTAAGTCATCCGGTTTGTACTTCACTGGATTCACTGATTGGTCGTACACATTTTTCCGCTCACACTTTGTTTTCAACAAATTATCGTGCGCATCCTTATAAGCTACTTGTAACCTATATCTAAGTTCCTTACTATAATCTTCTATGTTATACATTGGTTCTATACTATTTGTTAGTCTACTAGGGATGTCACATTTCTTGCCAAAGACTAGTTCATATGGCGTGTATTTAGTTGCGGTATGGACAGTAGTGTTATAAGAAAAACACCAGAAGGGAAGCCAATGGCTCCACGTATCTGAGTGTTTGTCACATTGGATACGTAAGTACGCTATCAAGTGTTTATGAGAATTTTCTAGAGATCCGATGGACTGATGGTGATAAGCTGTAGAGTTCAATTTTTCTATTTGAAGTAGTTTACACACATTTTCCATTAACGAAGACATAAATTCTGTACCTTTATCGGTTGCGATAACCTTTGGAATACCAAATCTGAGAATGAAATTGTTTACAAAAGATTTTGCAACAGTTAATGTTTCTTTATTTTGTAATGGATATGCCTCAACAAATTTACTTAGTTCACATTGAATTGTAAGTATATAAACATTTCCATTCTCATCTCTATCTAGCGGTCCTACTAAATCCAAATATATTTTTTCTAATGCTGTTTCAGCTGTAGTAGTTATCACCATCGGCTCTTTTGTATTTCTAGAAAATTTCATTTTTTGACAGTGTTCACATTTTCTAACAAAGTCACTAACATCTTGTTCCATTTTAGGCCAATAATACTTTTGTTTTATATTGTTTATCATCCTACGCATACCAGCATGTCCACTGGTTGGTAGCAAATGATAGTCATTTAATATAAACTTTTTGTCATTTTCGTCATTTATTCTTTCTATTCCCCTTAAAATACATATCCTTGGACCGGTCCAATCCTTCCTACTTTGCACTACATTTATTAGTCCCTTAATAAATAGCGCATTTTCTTTGTCTTTAATTATATATATTTCATTGACGTCAATTCTTTTACAAAAATCTCTTAATTTTAACACAAATTCGACTCGCGAGTATTGTGATTTAAAATTGAGATTTACATAAATAGTTTTTATATCATCTTTATATGCAAAGCAATCTTTTTCTACATCTATCTTATTTCGAGCTCTCAATTTGTCTATTTTATTTCCTTCTAACAGAGTCATTTCCACAGCATTTACTGGTTTCCTTAATATTTCTACGATTCGCGGTTGATCAGGCCTCTTATCTGTAGCTATATTAGGGATACCTTTCTTCTTTTCTTCCTCTTGCATCCTTCTCTGCGCCCTAGTCATAACTGTAATTATACTTTTATTTATATCTTTTAGTTCGTCAGACGTAATTGTTATCCTTGACAATGCATCTGCAACGACATTGTCTTTCCCTTTTACGTACACAATTTTAAAATCGTATTCTTCTAGTAATAGTCTAAATTTGATGAGTCTGCTAGATGGGTCTTTCATTCCAAAAAGGTATAATAAAGGTTTATGATCTGTCATGATAGTAAACTTTCTGCCAAATAAGTATGGCCGGAAATATTTAATTCCCCAAACAATGGCAACTAATTCTTTTTGTATTGTTGGGTAGTTCTTTTCTGCTGTGTTTAATGGTCTACTTGCGTAGGCTACTGGTCTTAAATCTTTATTACAAAGTACTGCAGATACCGCTATTGATGACGCATCAGTTTGCAAAATGAATTCGTTGTCATTGTCAAAGTTTGGGTATTGCAAAATAGGCGGACTCGCTAATAACTTTTTCAAAGTTTCAAACGATGTTTGACATTCTGTTGTCCACTCAAATTGAACATTCTTTTTATTTAATCTTGTTAATGGTATTATGATTTCTGCAAAATTATGAATAAATTTTCGGTAATAGTTACAAAAAGCAACAAAACGTCGAGCATCGTCTGCATTTTTTGGTGTCGGGTATTTTTTTATAACTTCTATTTTCTTAGGATCGGGTAATATTCCTTCTGCCGATACTGTATGACCTAGATATAATAGTTCCTGCTTTAAAAATTGACATTTACTGGGATTTAATTTCAAGTTGACTTTCCGTAACCTTTCCATTATGTCAATTAAATTTTTGTTATGTTGGTCTATATTTCTTCCGAATACGATTAAGTCGTCCAAATAGATAAAGCACTTGTCATATGTCAACCCTGACATGGCTACTGTCATGACTCGCGAAAAAGCTCCTGGACTTGTTTTCAAACCCATCGGCATGCGTTTCATCTGATATTGTCCCGTGTTTGTAGTGAAAGCTGTTATCTTACGACTATCTTTATTTAACGGTACCTGATAATAAGACTGGCTTAGATCCAAATGTGAAAAATAAATCGCCCCGGATAATGAATCTAGAATTTCGTTGACATTAGGCAAGGGAAAACGATCGTCTTCTATTTGGTCATTCAATTTCCTATAATCAACAACTAATCGCCACTCTTTTTTATTCAGATTTGATTTTTTAGGTACTAATAAGATGGGACTTGACCACTCACTTTGAGACGGCTCAATAATGTCATCTTTCAACATTTGTTTTATTTGTCTATCTACCTCTGACTTGAGACTATTCGGAATACGATATGGCTTAACATAAACCGTGCTTGAATTTGGTTTCATTTGAATAGTATGTTCTAGTACATTTGTTGTTGTAAGTCTATCGCCTGGTACCTGGAATACATCGCTATACTTACTACATATAGATTGTATTGTTTCGCGTTCGCTGTGACTAAGGTGATCTAATTTCAATAGCGATAGCAAAGTGTTAGCGCGCTGCGAAGTTGTTTTTGTTTGTTCGAAACAAAACACTTCATAGTCGGACAAAGGTTCCAATTCGGGTATAAACAATGGCAACATAATTTCCTGATCGCAAATATTTAGTATTTTTATCGGAATTACTCTTTCGTTTGGTCTTACTATGACGCTACCTAATAAAACATTTTCCTGTAAAACTTTTGGCAAAATAACACAATCTTGGGTTATGTTCGTATGTAACTGTATAAAATGTATAGATTCACATTTTGGTGGGATATGAATATAATTTTGACTTACCTTTAGTGAGCTTAATATGGGTATAACTGAGACTGAATTGATATTTTTAAGTGTCAAAGTATATATTTCTAGATCGATATTCGATTTGTACTCATCCAAAAAGTCTAATCCGAGTATACCATCCGACTCGCATGGCAACTTTTCAAATACAAAAAATTTGTGCGTAAAAATGTTACCATCTGAGGTTTGTAATGAAAGATAAATATAACCATCCGAATAAATTTTGCCACCAATTCCATTAACTACAATTTTTTCTTCATACATTGGTACTTGTGATGGAACCGCCGATCTATTTATAGCTGATATGGACGCGCTAGTATCAAGTAACCAAGAACATCGCAAGTTATTTTCACACACTTTTAAATAAACATATTTTAATCTTTCATTACAGGTAAATATTGTATGTTCTTTAAGCCCGAAAAAACTGATTATTATCGTTTACTTCCTCATCATTATTATCGCCTTGACCATAGAAAATATTTTTTCGATAGCCCCTACCACGAGTCACTCGGCCGTAAGTCGAATACGAGTTTACATTTCTATTACCCCGACTATAAAAACCTCTCGCTCTATTTTGATAATTTCCTCTCCATGACAATGCATTTCCGCGTTGTGAAAATGCATTTTCACGAGGAGAATAATATCCACCGCGCTGCTGGCCTCTATGCGAAAATCCACCTCGTCCTCGACTTGCGTTCGAGTTCCTATAGTTTGGGTTCTTATACGACTTACCCCTCATGTTAAGTACAGTTCCTGATGTGGTGGGCAGGTTGGCGGCCTCCTCATCCTCTGCTGCACGTACGGCGTCCTTCAGCTCGGAGTAGTTTCTCGCCGAAATAATCGTACTCAGACGCCTGTTCCGGAGCCCGTCGGCAAACTTTTTTATAGCTAACTGTTTGTTTAATGGCCTCAAAATTTCGTAAGCTTTTTCGTTGCAATTTGCTTGCGAAATTGTGAGGTTGACAAATAGGTCCTCAATTTTTGACGCAAATTGGTTAATTGTCATATCATTTTGAGACACAGAATTTAATTGAGTTAATAATGAGGTTGCTGACTTTTTAGTTAGTAAGTTTTTTCTCATATCCTTAATTAAATCAGTGCAGTTTGTATACTCGCTCTTTAGTTTAAGTTTAGCTGCTTTCGACAACCTAGTTTTCAAAACAAAAGAGGCTAGTAATTTCTTACAACTTGGCTCTTTTAGGCAGCTGTCATACATATCCACACAGTCTATAATTTTTTCTATCGTATCCTCACTACTGTCCATAACCGGAACTAAGTTTGAAGCTGTCTTTAGGTCAAACTTGTCCATTTTTTCGCTTTTAAAAATCCCCTGGTAATAACTATCAATCTTATTAAAATCTTCCTTAACCTTAATTATTAATGTATCTAATATTACTTCTTCTAATTCTAAACTACTTTGATGTAAACTTAGGCTCTTTATTTTTTCATTAAACAACTCATAAAGGTTTTTAGCATAATCAAAATTCTCTTGAACGTAATTTTTCCTTTTATTTCTCTTTTCTGGCCCTAATTTTCTGAGAGTTTCTCTGATTTTATTTAACTCTCCTTGTATGTCAATTAGTTCTTTTTCCATTAATTTAAAATAGTACTCTGAATTTAAAATGACAGATCATATTATAATAATCAATTAATAGAAAAGAGTAAATAAAATAAAGAGTCTAGTTTAGATTTACGAAGAAAAGAAAGTTAAAAATATAAGAAAATAATCATCGCTGTTTGCCTACGTGTACCTCCAAGGTCTCTTCTTTCTTCATATTCCTCTGTTTTCAAACTTCTTCATTCTCTTCATTTTCCTTCTTCCAAAAACGCTTGGACAACCGCGTACGTAAACGCTGCAAGGCGTGTTCCTCAATCTTCTTATCCATCCACTTGTTATGGGACTTCTTGTAGTACCTGAAAGCTACGATAAGAGCCACCACTCCTATCAGCGCGAACAAGGTTATTAGAAGCACGTGGTTCACGTGGTCCGTGTACGATGCGTATTCATTGGTTGCACTTGAGGCTGCATTCCCAGCACCGTTTTGTGCAATTATCACCTCCTTCTTCTCTTCCTTAGACTGCGGCTTTCCCATATTTAGAGATGAAAAACGAAGATTCACAAACTTTCACAATTGCGTTACACGCGTTCAGTTCACAACGACGTACACAATTCATTGTGCAATAAGGTGCATAGTACAGTTGCACTAAGAAAAATCCGCCCGCTCAGCAACTTGTCGCTACTCATAGACGGCTCTGCGTGTGCAGGGTCGCCATGAGGTGCGGCGCGGGGAGTCGGGGGACAGTAAATGAAAAGACGTGTGTACTACAGCGATGACTATGTATTACTGCCAACTTATATCTAATTACAATTCGTTTTGTAGAGTAACTTAGGTAACTTAGTACTACATATACATACCTCAACGTACCTACCACAAATTATGGATACGGCGCGTGTACCTACTCTCAAAAACGTAACCGTTTTCTGAGGCAGTTGGCTAAAAACAATAGGAAGGATATCCTGACCACAAAGTAAGTACCTATTGGCAAGTCTATTTTTTGTCCTGACTACTCAGGTCTCTACAGTACGCGCATGAGTTCTTGGCCATCGGGGAATGAGGAGGCGCGCGGGGGCGGCGCGCCCCGCGGTTACCCAACTACCCGCATTCGCCCGCAGTCGAGTGATGGCAAAAATGTGTGTCACAAAGTTGTCGATATTTTGTCGTTGTGTTGTGTTTTGTGTAGAAACCATAAATACTACTATTATTCACAAACAGTGAAGTTACAGTTCGAACAAACTATGGCTAAAACCCCTTTAATAAGCAAATGTCTCGAGACATATACATTTTAGTTACTTTGTTTTAAAGAAACCTGCCCTTAGTTTATAAAGACCTATTCAACGATACCCTACCTACTCAATAATGTAGGAAAAACAACCCATTAACTAATAACTATGAGTAGTCTGAACTGAACTGTTCGGCAACAATTCTCGATATCGACATCAACATGAATTAGTCACAGCACTACCGCATTCCTCAACATGGTCATGAACTCATTCGCGTACTGTGCTGGTGTCGGCACTTCTTACTTGCGCTACCTTAGCACAGTAGAAATTCATAGGTTTATTTAAACTTGAAATTAATTTCCAATAAGTTTTAAAGGGCACGTAAACTCAAGAATCTGAAGCGAGGTTTTTTTGTTATTAAACCAGGTTATGGAGAGTTGGTAACCAATAAATTATAGGAAGATAGGTACACTACGGAGTCATACCTACCTACGTAGGTAAGTTAATTATTTTATTATTATGAAGTACCTAATAGGTTCACAATTAATTAGCTAATGGATTGTTAATTAGGTTATTAAATATGCTACGTTCCTAAACGGCTAAACAATCTAATTAATAATGAACGGGCTACGTAGGCACTAGGGACAATTTAATTCTAGGTAGGTATAGTAGGTTAGGTACCTAATATTATCTGTCGATTAGACTGTAGGTGCCCTAAATAAATCCAATAAATTAAAACTCGTTATCAATTTATCATTTTTTTTACATGACGTGAGGTTAACCGAGGTCACGAGGCAGTGCCTTTATTTCGAAATTCGTTTTGGGTAAGTACTGAATGATTGAATACTAAATAGTATTAAGGTAGAATATGCTGCAATAATCTTAAACACTTAGTTACAAAGATGCCTTTGTAAATTTTGTAATCATATTATGTGATGATTATTTACTGTTTTTTTCCTACAATAAATGTATAAATGTACCTAAATAAAAAAAAAGCTTTCACAAATGTACCTACACAAAGGGAGTCACCGCAACACCTTTGCGTAACTGTTAGGTACCTATGCCTTGAATACCTATACGCCATTCAATCTAGATTTCAATGCATTTAGCTAGGTGTTCTCGCATGAATTGAATATCAAAGCGTTTATGCACTAGATTCTAGTATCCTATCTACCTACCTATTTATTATACTTATTCCTAGGATATTCTCAGAAGCATCGCATGATTTTCCGGTGTTAAACCGGATCCGACTTTTATTTAACAAGCAGATGTATTTAAAAACAAAAACACGACTGCGGTTATTTCAAAGTTGTATTTTGCGATAAAAATCCGCCTTCTTCTATTTATGAATTTTTAATATAGCCAGTGTCATTCACGCTTCAAAGAAGACTCTAACGCTACCTAATATGTCAAGATCCGCCCAGCGGTTTGGGCTGTAGCCCGTGGAAACAATTTCCGGGATATATACACACATACTTACATACTCTCGAAAAACATAACCCTCTTGAGGCAGTCGGGTAAAAAATGCTGCATTCCAAACAAAATCCGGATACTATTGCATACGTAGCCGCATCAAATTGTGGATATTACATGTTATTCATTGTGGCTGTCACGCACCGCAAATCTTCCGGCGTGTGTGCGATTCCTCTAACGCGGTAAACGGGGTGACGTAGACGTTAATGGTATCACTTACGAATTAAGGTCACAATGTGCTATGTGCCGTGTTGTCAAGGATACGCACGAGACGCAATTAGATATTATTTAAATTTCGCTACAATATGGGTTTCCATGACAAATGAGATAAACGTCTTTATGAAAAGCTTTTCCATTTTCATACGATTTTCCAACATGATACATATAGGTATCTAAGAATTTTACCAACTTGCAGAAGCAAACTAACTAGGTATACTCTGGTTTCTATCAGGATTTTCAGTGTCGCAGTCTAATGGGCATACTGCACAAAAAACTAACTAAGAACACCTTTGAACAAAGATATTCAATCGGCTCTGGATGGAATCAGGATCCTATAAATCCAGGATCTCCATACAACAGCACATACCGCCAGTCAATTAACTGGCATAAATAACGCTTTGGTAGGTTATAAAGTGGATATGCAAGTTTATTTTCAATTTCTCTCAAATTCAAATTCATTTATTAGCAAACAGAATGTTACAAATAACAGTAAAAAGAACCAAAGCTTCTAACATTCTTCAAAAAATTACAATAAATAAAAATTTCATTAAACATTTCAGTCATTCATAATAAAATAATTTAAAAATAATTATAAATTAAATGTCATTTTATTCTAAAAATTAATAATTAATTGAGCTCTCACACAGACACACACGTTCACAATAACTCAGGCATTCCCTTTCAACTTTCGGCCATTCATCCGCGAACACATCACATTCGGGTTGCGAGAGATCATTGAGCGCATGCAGCGCGCGACGCAACGGCGACTGCTGGCACGCAGGCAGTAGTGCGGGATAGCGGCACAGCGAAAAGGCGCACGGTACCCGCCCGGAACCTCGATCGGCTGGTCGGCACCGAGAGTCTACACGTCTCTGTTACCAGAGACGGGCAATCGATGCGACCGCGCAACAGTTTCAGGGTTGCCAGACGTACGAGAAATCTCGTAACATTACGAGATTTAGAGTGTCTGTACGAGATTCAAGATTAACACAAATCTCGTACTCTTTTTTACGAGATTTTAACAAGTCTTATTATAGACAGTGTAAATGGTACATTTTAAGCTTCCGAAAGCGCTAAAGGCCCAAACCGTAAAGGTAATTGCGTAAATTTCGAACCATCAAATGAAATGTACGCCAGAATGACAGCTGAAAATCTATGAGGTAAAAAGAAAGATAATTTTACTACTATACCAACTATACCCTGATGTCGCATATAATAATAAAAAATAGGATTCTAAATTGTTTTGTTTTGAATTTAACAGCCCCAAGCGGAAAGAACATGACTACTCAAGTTTCATAGTACAGTAAATAGCATAAAATCATTAATTTTCTTTAAAGTTTCTTTAAATTTACGCTTTTACGAGATTTTTGTTGAAATTACGAGATTTTTGGCAAACCAGGTACGAGAAAAAGAAATTGTCATCTGGCAACCCTGAACAGTTTACAGACCAACATCATTTGGTCGCGTAGGCGACGAACTTCTAGTGAGTTGTAACCTAGGCACCCCAGAATAAATTGCGTTGGGTATAAAAAAGGAAAGTATCCGTAATATTTTTTATACATGTACCGCAAGAATCGCTTCTGTACCTTCTCAATCATCAAGGAATAAGTAGATTGATGTGGACTCCAAACACATGAACTTGATTCTAACTTGGAGCGCACTAGCGCCGAGAACAATAGATAACTTTATAACATGCAACTCTGTGAAGTCCTTGCAATTTCTTGTGATGAAACCCAACCTTTGGAAACCATTTGTAGTGACACTGGCAATGTGGTCACGAAAATTCAGTGTCGGAACAAATAGTACCCCCAAATCCTTCATTTTGTAAGCCCTATTGACATCTTTGTTGTTCATGCAGTAGTTATAAGTCACAGGATTGGGTGCTCTCGTGTTAGGTGGTATTTATTGAAAAAAATAGGTGAAAAATGGATGCGAGTAACTCTAATAAGGTAATCGTCAAGCTGGATATCAAAAATGCCTTTAACAGCGCGGAAAGAGACTCCATCCTTGCCGAAGTCAGCGAGCACATCCCTCAACTGTACCCATTCCTGTACCAGTGTTACGCCAAACCAAGTAACCTCTTCTACAATAGTTCCCCAATATCTTCCCAGGTTGGCGCTCAGCAGGGCGACCCACTAGGGCCTTTAATAT
Organism: Phthorimaea operculella; assembly: GCA_024500475.1. Taxonomy (NCBI): domain Eukaryota; kingdom Metazoa; phylum Arthropoda; class Insecta; order Lepidoptera; family Gelechiidae; genus Phthorimaea; species Phthorimaea operculella. The sequence goes on from JANFCV010000115.1 coordinate 1,277,259, forward strand.
TTAGCTTAGCCATTCACAAATCGATCACATCACTAAAATCCACTTTAAACATCTGGTACCTGGATGATGGTACAATTGGGGGGACTGTGCCTGAAGTCGTCGACGACATCCAGCGGCTGTTTCCGAAACTTAAAGAGGTGGGTCTGGAAGTAAACACGGGCAAATGCGAAATTTACCCCTGCGGCACAGAAGCAGCTCGGGAGTGCGCCAGGTTCGACACCCTCATACCCGGAATCAAGGTCCTTAATCGGGACAATCTATCCCTACTAGGAGCTCCAATCTTCCTCGAGGCAATCCCCGAATTTCTCCTAAGAAAAGAAACGCACTTGAAAAAGCACACCAAGAAATGAGACATCTGTCAGCTCACGTGGCGCTGATCCTACTCCGCTCGTGTCTGTCCTTGCCGAAGCTCACCTACACTGTAAGAACTTGCCCGACCTGGATGTTCCCCCAGGATACCACGGCAATAGACGAGGTCATCAAAACATCCCTCGAAGAGGTACTAAACATAAGCCTGAGCGACCGCGAATGGCAACAAGCCAGCCTACCTGTCCGCCACGGCGGCCTAGGGGTGAGGCGGGTGCAGGACACAGGGCCGGCGGCATTCCTAGCCTCCGCAAATGGGGTATTGAAACTAGTCACTCAAATTCTCTCCGTAAACGGTGCTGGTTTCTCTATCCCATTTGCAAGCGAGGCATTCACGGCATGGACCGCAGCTTGCCCTAACACACCACTGCCTACCAAACCTGACGTGCAGCGCCTCTGGGACGACCCTGCGCAAAGGATGCCATCCAAAAATTAATACACACATCTTCCGGTGCAGACCTGGCTCGCCTAAAGGCAGCCTGCTGCCACGAATCAGGGGCTTGGCTAAACGCCCTGCCCTCACCCCATCTAGGCACTTATCTAGACAACAACTCTCTAAGAATCGCCGTGGCACTGAGACTCGGGTGTAAAGTGTGTGAGCCGCATTTGTGCAGGTGTGGGACAATGGTCGATGACAGAGGTCGCCATGGTCTAAGCTGTAGGCTGTGCGCAGGCAGACACCCCAGACACCATGCCCTTAACGACCTTATACGACGGGCTCTAATGTCCGTGGACGTACCGTGCGTGCTCGAGCCACCAGGTCTGTCTCGCGCAGACGGAAAAAGACCAGACGGCCTCACTCTCATCCCATGGAAAAGAGGACGCTCTTTACTGTGGGATGCCACCTGTGCGTGCACGTTTGCGGCCACTCACTTGCCGCGAACCATGCGAACTGCTGGGCTGGCGGCCGAGTTCCTAGCCAAACAAAAAACCGAGAAATACGCAGGCCTATGCCAGTCATATGCGACCCTCGTGCCGGCTCGTACTTGGTCCAACAGATTTCCCTCACCATTCAACGAGGCAACGCAGCCAGCGTAATGGGTACTTTTGGACCAGGTCCGAACAGGCATGAGCTGCTAGGTTAGTGTATATATAGTTAAGTTAGCTTAATCTCCTTTTGTACCATCCACTTAATAAAAAATAGGTAGGTATTCAACTTATCGCGGGTTTATATCGCTTTGGCTACATTCAATCTGTAAAAATGAATTAGTCACTGAGAATAAGTTGCAAAACTATTCCGGTAGATAGAGCCCTGCCACGCATTAGTGGCCAAGATACACTTGCACTATTACGCAGGCTAAGATTGAGCCGCGGTAGCTAAGTTAGTTTATGCGACGACAGTACAGATGCTGAAAGTCGTAAGTTCAAATCCTGCCTGCGATGGACAATTTCGCAAGATTTCAAAAAAATATATATATGTTACAGGCAAAACCCTTAACCAGTCATTAACGTTAATGACTGGCAAAACCAGTCAATAACGTTATTGCCTAAGGGACTCAGTCAAAACCCTTATTGACTGGTTTTATCTATTAAAAGCAGTCAATAACGATATTGACTGACGTGCCCAGTCAAAACCCTTAATAGGTACGTCCGCCCCAGTGGCAGCAACCTAGACTGGCTGGCAGGTCTGAGATCACCATCATGACCGTTAAATGATCGCAGTCAGAGTGGAAGTCTACTGTCTCGCTTGCCTGTTGTCAGCAGGTACTTGGCTTCACCTCCCAGATGTCATAGATCTCACGGCGGTGGCTAATAAGCTCTGGCCCAGTGCAGTCGGCAAGTGAGGCAGTTGGCTTTCCATCATAGGCGACTACCTAACGATACGGATGGTTATCTTAGACCAGTCAGCCAGGACAGATCTCCCGGTGGGTAAGCAAAAGAGTAGACTTCCACTCTGACTGCCTCCATCTTCTATAATATTTTATAAGATGCATTTCGGTGAGTGTGCTCAATCGTAGTCTCGTCACTCGTCTTAACACCAACTGCGACGCGTAGCATCAGCGTATAGCGTAGCATATGCTATTACACCCACTACGACGAATTGGATCAGGGAAAGGCCCTCACGGCGTAGCAAATGCTACAATTCTCTCTACAAGGCGTAGTATAAGCGAATGGTTTTCACGGCGTAGCCAATGCTACAACTCCCACTACGCCGCGTAGGATCAGAGAATGTTCCTCTATGACGTAGCAAATGCTACAACTCCCACTAAGACGCGTAGGATCCTACCGCTACGTGGTTAACTAACCCCCTACGACGGAGGAACCACACATGTTTCATCTACGACGTAGCACATGCTACACCATTTTCTATTTTCCCGCTACAATGGATGAAACTAACTTTATAGTCCTCTACGGCGTAGCATAAGCTGAAGAGGTAACGATTTTATATTACTGCGGAAGTAGTTATTTAGGGCGTGGCATATGCTACAATGTTAGCCATAAAGGGCGCCACACACCGGGCCCGTATGAGTGATGTGCATGTCACCACCTGCGTAGAAATGACATTGTATGTGGGTTCGATTCCCACCAGACACAAATATAAGGTGTAAAAAAATCAACTGCAAATATTTTAAGCGGTGAACCAGCCCATGAAACTGAACAACTTTCCCCAAGGAACATAGGTCGAAATATGAAAAAAAAATTTGGACCTCCCATACAAAATGTACCAGCCGGCCGAGTCAATTTGTATGGGAGGCCCAAAAATTTTTTTCATATTTCGACCTATGTTCCTTAGGGAAAGTTGTTCAGTTTCATGAACTGATTCACCCCTTAAAATATTTGCAGTTAATTTTTTTACATTCTGTATTTGTAAAGTCAATTTTCAGAGGTCATCATTAGTGAAGAGCCGTCTGCGACTTGGGCATGTCCTTATGGAATGACAACTGGCGAGCGAGACAGTAGACTTCCACTCTGGCTGCGACCATCTAACCATAGTATAAGGAAGGGGGAAGTAAGTTATCTTAGAACAACCGCACCGCGCGCTGCTTGTATGTGTGCGCAATATATCTGTACGCCACACACTGACAAATCTCGGGACGTTTCGGGCACGCTCGGTAGGGGCCGCCATTAGATGTGTGCGTGCGGTGACGCGTAGATACTATTGCGCACACATACAAGCCGCGCGCGGTGCGGTTGTTCTAAGATAACTTACTTCCCCCCTTTCTTTATACTATGATCTAACTGTCCTGATGGTGATCTTAGACCTGACAGCTAGGTCTAGGTTGCTGCCGCCAAGGCTGATGTACCTATTAAGGGTTTTGACTGGGCACGTCAGTCGATATCGTTATTGACTAGTCAATAAGGGTTTTGACTAGTCAGTAAGGGTTGTGACTGAGGCTCTTAGGCAATATCGTTATTGACTGTTTTATTCAGTCAATAACGTTAATGACTGGTTAAGGGTTTTGCCTGTAACATATATAATTTTTATGATCAAATGATCATTTTTGTGCGTCGCATTGCTTACGCTACTTATTGGTTTTTAATGTAGAATACTCAACTGATACGTCATACCTACGAATATAATCCACCTCATTATCCTAGACGAGGCACGTGATTGAATCAAGTTTCCGTTTGAGTTCCTCTGTGTAATTATCACAACAAAGAAGATATCAGTTTCATACTTCTCTAATTAGGAAGCTGTTTGATAACAACAATTAATTTGACGAAGATCCTGCTTCGTGGGAAACTTTCGGAGGACTCATGTAGTACTGAAATGAGAATATCGAGTTACCTAAACATAACTTTACTAGTACCTACGTAGGTATAGGTAACAGGATGATTCATTAAATTGAAAAGTTGACGTGGTACTGTGAGTTGGTATGCCTACGGTGCCTACTGCCTACCAATTTTGTTACGCATACTGTATTAGCCTATGCCTATGGGCACAAATTAAGCGGTAGCTCCCACTTAACCCATTACCCATTGCAGTGGTAGGTAATATGGGCCATCATTTTTTCACCATAACAGTGCCAATGGCAGAGGGATTGACGGACGAAAATAGAAAGTAGGGTAAATGGGTATTGCGGGAAAGTTAGTGCCACTATTACCATTAATAGTTATTCTCAATGGAATTAGTGGGTGTTTTCCAAATTAAGAATGAGATACGCTATACAGGTAGGTAAGTACTTGAAGCCACAGAATTATAAAATGTAGCCTGGGTTGGTAATATACAACTGGAACGATTGCCTGCTTTTACAATAGGTAGGTACTTAGGTATGCTACAATTGTAACAATGTATCAACTGTATCATTAGGAACCGTAAAGTGCTTTCACATGTTTCGTTTCAAAGTTGCTCGTAGACCTGAATATACTTTGTCATTCATTTTTAACGCCTACACCAATCCTACACGTATTAATAACACAAAAATGTAAAATTAATGTTGTGTTGACAGAGAAATATCACATTCACCCATTATTGGGTACCTATACTTCCCGTGATAGACACCTATTTATTTTAGTTCAATCAAAAATCCATTATTGTCGAAGCAAACCTACTACGTGTAAGTAGTTATGACATCAAAGATTTTGTGCGCATGTTGTGATTTAGGTATATCAATATTACATACTTACACACACTAAAATTCTGCAAATACCTATGAACAATAATAGGCCGTACCTACAATTTCGTACCTAATTTATGTTACAAGTTTGATAGTCTTTCTCAGATATAGCTAGATTAAACAATTTCAGATTTAGGATAAAATATTTGAGGTTCCAGGAGTTTCGGTAATCCCTACCTTACACCCGATATTGTCCGTAATTAATTAAGGCTAAGAAGTGTCACTTTGATTTCAAACTTGGGCCTTGGGTAAGATACGGCCGCAGAACTTTGACCTAATTAAACAAAGTTATGTCTTTGATATAACGATATTCTCACTATTAAAGCGACAAAGTTTTACACTTAGAAAAGTCGGGCAATATCAAACAAAATACTTACTTAGGTTTAATGGATTGTCTTGACTGACTGGTGCGGCGGCGTAATTTTAATCAGGCGTTTCGTTCGTGCGTCTTTGTAACCGATTATAACTGGCACAGATAAAGAACATGTCCCTGAATTGGCAATGTTAATGTTTGCCTCTCTATCATATCATATGACATTTCAGCAGGATGTCAACAATAATGTTGCCAATTCGGGACTGGTCTGTATCTGCGCCAGTTATACGAAAACGTTCTCTAAATAAATGGATAAAAGATTTTGAATTTCAAAACGGACGAGGAAAAACAAAGAAACGATCTCGTTTTGCTTACAAGACTGACACCATTCTCTTGTTTTTTCTTTATTTAGGTACTGTTTCACGTAACGTTTGGCGTAACGCATGCGTTGGGACAATACGAATTTCGATTATATTGTCATACAAATATGGTTTATGCCAAATTGTTTAACTAATGCTTTCGTCAACGTAGCGTTGTGCGATATTTTTGCGCTGACGGATGCGTCTGTCAAACCGTTTCACATAAACCGTATTTATATGAATCTAATATGGCAAATCGTATTTTTCAAACGCAACGGATAGCGCTGCGCAAAAATAAAGCACCAACGGACGTTGCGTGAATTTCTCGCCCCCGACAGCCCCTAAATCACTATATCCATATTTTTAACCACTAAATTAAAAAAAACAGGTTAATAATTTTCTATGGAATGTCCATTGTTTTTTGAATAATTCGACGAACGTACTTGGCGAAAGTTGTTCACTTTAACGGGTCAAGTTTAGTGTTTTAAGAAAGTCGGTCTTTCGGGGTACCTTGGTACCCTTGCTTAGATTATCTGTGCCTGGTTCCCTGTATAGGTACCACATAGGTACCATCACCGATGTGGCAAATAACCAGTCAGTTGGTTCCTTGAATTAGCAGCGCATTTCGCATTTCCAGCCAATTTCCTCCGCGCGACGCGCAGCGACATCTACCGACCCCTCAACACGGATTTGACGTTCATGCATCATTAGGCGGGACCCACACGTAACATGTTGCTGCGCAATTTAACGCAGTGCTAACGAGTGTGTCTGTCGTTAAAGTAGCGCAACGCAGAAACTCGCGTTGAAACAGCGCCGGTTTTAGTATGGGTAATTTAAAATTTGTATGCATTTGACAAGAGCACGCGTAAGCGCTGCGCTAAACTAACGCAGCGACGGACGTTACGTGCGGGCCCCGCCTAACCGAAAATTACCTACATCGGAGTCGATGGATCAAGATTTATATTGATTTGATTTTCAAATTCGTATGGGCCTAGGTACCTTGACGACAAAAAGGATAATTATATTGCGGAAATTGTTATTTTCCATGGATTCTGCACAATTGCCACTTAGCTAGCTACTCAGGAAGATACCTACATACCTACCTACCTATATCTATTAAATAGGAAATATCTACTGCGAAATGTAAAGAATGAAGGAAAGTACTACTGGTACGTATCAAATAAACGTGATTTGCAATTTTACACAGCTTGGCATAAATATACGGGGTGTACGAGACGGTGTAACGCACACTCTGCAGGCGTGCTCAGCTCAGACCATGACACGAAGATTTTTTTTTTACTTTCCATACAAAGTCAGTCAGCTGATAGTAAATTTTGTATGGGAGGTCGGAATCTTTTTTCGATTACCACCATATGTTCCATGGGAAAAGTTTTTCAGTTTCATGGCCGGAGCACGCCTGCTAAGTTTTCGTTACACCGTCCCTTACACCATGTATAGGCATTTTAATGAGTTTCGGTTTCACCTAATTGCAAATGCTTGCCTGAGATTCACGTTATAATTACTTATAATCAAGTTAAGTGACACAGGTACGCAAAAGTTGAGGCAGATAAGGATTTGATTATATGTCTGATTAATGAAGTTCGTAGCAAGTTCGTAGAACAAGCGTAGCACTCGTAGAACTTCTATAAATAGAATTCTGAGAACCGTAGAGCAAATACATTAAAGGTGCACGTTTACCAATAACCAATATTAACCGATACTTGTAAACTTGCGCTGGTGATATTAAACATATTACTCAAGGAAAATACGAACTGGACTGAAAGGAAAATGACCAAACATATAGGCAATATATCTAGGCTGTGCAGTTTATTAGTTGGTTCGCAGCGTTTTATGACGTCATCCAGCAGGCTCGCCGGGATGAAATATTGCTGGATAAGTATTTGTAATTGCGCCTCCCCATCCGGATCATTGCGGATTACCGCCGGACGCCACGACGCCCTTACTACACTACCCTGAAAACAGGGCTCGGTTTGAAGTACAACGTTGGTTATCTTGAGATATATGTAATGACCACCGTAGGCCAGCCAGCGATGTGTGTCGAATTGGGCTTTGTAGGACGGACAGTGTAATACCAACTTAATACCACCCCGGATAAAGTCTTTGTCAGCCACTATACTAAAGCCACGGATCTTAAATTTTACCATAAGGAGCTTTTAGCCTCAGATTTACCCGCTACTTCGTGATTTTTTAATGTACTTTAAGACAAATGGGTATGGCAGCTATGTGATCCAAAGTACTTATTACCTACCTAGGTAGTTACCATACAAAAACATTAAAATGAAATTAACCGCCTTTTATTTCATCGACCGTTTTTAATATTCGTTTTTATCGAAGCTTTTTATACATTCTCATGCAAAATAAATCCCGTCAAAGGTATGCAATAAGTGAAGTAAATTAAAATGTTTGCTAGACATTTTTCCTGCTTAATGAAATATTTGCAGCGAGTGAGCTGTTGCTTAATGAATATTTGGAAAGGCTCGTGCTCTACAGTGGAGTAAGCGGGTTCTCGAGTGGACGCCACTTCGCGAGAAGCGTAGCGTTGGGCACCCTCCGGCTAGATGGACCGATGACTTAGAGAGCGGCTGGTAGCGACTGGATGGCGAAAACGGGATATCGTGCCTCGAGAGGTACTCTGGGGCAGGCCTGCGTCTAGCAGTGGATTGCTATGCGCTGATTGTGACGATGTATGTGCTCTACAGTAAATATTATTAAAATAGAATTTCGCATTTTTTTCTAACTTTGACAAATAAGGCGTAAAATTTGTAGGTACAATCGTAAAAATTTCAGTTGAAATCAACTCCTATGCCTATTTTACTAAAAGTCACAGCGCTATTCCCAAATTGCTATTTTTGATAGTCACATGGAATAGAGACCCAAATTTTATTTCAGATTCGATTACGGTTATGAATATATTTTTGGTTTTATCTGATAGTTTCGATTACGGTTACAAAGCTCCATACGGTTGTATCTGATATCCGATAGTTTCGGTTACAGTTACAAAGCTCCATAACATCTCTGGTTCGAAGCATACACGACACCATGCCGCCGCCGATCGTCTGTGTCTGTCGCAATATAGTGCGGCAGGCATGTCGCTACAGTACGGTTGTCTGTAAAGGCCATATTTGACAGCTGTCAAAATCATGTTAATGCTATGTTGGGATGTCTTCTAGTATGGGTTTGCATACAATCTTCTTCTTCTCAGTCGTACACTCCTGACAGAGTGGTCGTGGTTGGCGTACGAGGTTTGAGGTACGCTGCATACAATAAAAAATGGCTTATTCCAACGGCCATACTTTAATAGCCGAACAGTAAGTAATTTACTTAAATTATTGGCTTTCAACTGACAATAAGCGTCATTTTAAGTAATTAATGCTATTAATGACTGCCTGCAATTATTTGCCAGTGCAACTGTAAGTAAGATTTTACTCACGGTTCGACTGACAATAACAAAATAAAGTAATTTCAAAATCAACTGGAAGTGATAGGTATACCTATGTTATACTTAGTCGGTATAGTCAGTAAAAGTTTTGAATGATTCCCATAGATGGTTGACGTCAAGCAGGCGGCCGATCATATAACATTGCACTAATTCTTTTGCTACATGATTTTGAGCTCTAAAATTATGTCAAATCCTATTGCAACATGACTTTGTGTCCAAACAAAACATTTTGCGCCGACCCCAAGTAATTGAGATAAGGGCTGGAAGATGATGAAGTATTTTAAGTAATCCCAAAAAAGTAAAAGAGTCAAGTGTTGGGACGAAGGTTTAAAAAATAAAGAGCGAGTAGAATTATTTAGGTATCTACACCGACAGTGGTGCCTACTGAAAAACACGAATAGTTTAGAGTTAGGTACTATCTATTCCTACTTCTAGCTATCTTCGATCCTATTACGATTACGTTCAAGTAGGTATATACGGCAAATAATAGGAAAGTGCTGAGAAAGGTAACGACAAGGGTTTAGTGAATAACTTTAGTAAAATATTCAAAACACAATTCGGACTGGCGAGCTTTTTATCAGCAATAGTTGACGGCTGATGGAGGATATGATAAGGGTGGAAATGGAAAGCTACAAGGGTAACCAGTAAGAGTAGTTTAGGAACTACCAGATAGGGGCAATGGTTTTATATTTCCGTTTTATATACTTTGACAGCTTTGGAATTGTTGAACTATCCACAGCGGTCCAATTATAACTTTTTAAACTGTTGGTTTTCATTTAATCATGTTTTGCTTGTTGGAATTGGAGAAACCATAATGCTTGAGTCAACACGGACCTATTATTTGATTTCCACGATACATCTCTCTCTCTCTCTTTCTTCGTGTGGGACACAGTACATCACTAATGGTTATGTTTTTCTAAATCACTATATCTGTAAATTAGATAATGCGATAGTGGACCCTGTACAGATTAGCTTACGTTTAGGTAGCAGAACTTATTAGTAAATCCAAGGCTCATTGATTAATTAGTTAATTGAGGTACCTATTTGCGTCAAATTTTGAGCTTGTAAGGAGTTCCTGGAATCAATTAGGGACCCGTGTACCTTTCACTGCTCATTAGGTAATATGGTTACTATAAAATGTGGTAGTAAATTGAAATTACATCAGAAACGGTTTGAACTTGCTTGCGTAACTGGAGCACTTACAGTTCCAACTAGCACACGAAATACACTTTTAAGTAAGATGGTGAATTTGCCATTGAAAGAAGACCAAGATAGAAGCGTGGAGCGTCTGTCCCGCAGCCATCACCAGTGGGGGATCAGATATGGGGTGCGCAGACGCGACCCTCGGCTCCGGGAAGAACCCACTACGCTGCATCAGCTCGAGGCGCTGGCCACCAGGGCTGTGGAACTCATGGAGAAGCATGGACCCCCATGCGAAGGAAACTTCGAAATCGCCATGGATTTGTTGCGGCTGCAGTACAATCTCGTGAGTATTCATATCTCTCTCTCTCTTTCTTCGTGTGGGACACCGAGTCGTTCAATGACCCGACTCATAGGTATCAGTATTTTGTTTTAAATTGTGGAAACGCGCCTGTTCCGTAGTTTAAGTAATGCATATATATGGGGTGCACGAAAGAAGCCTCCCCGAGCGACGTACACAGTAAGAATACGTCCGGCGCACCCTGGGCAACAATCCGCTTAATCTCCAAGCGGATTGGCTAATTCTTTCACCACGATGGCAAATTCACGCCTCCTATCTGACAGTCCATTATCAAAACCTACTTTGCGAATCATTTCGATCAACATTGAAGGCTTCTCACTGGATAAGGCGGAGATCCTCTCTGACCTATACCGATCCACACGCTGCGATATCATGTGTGTGCAGGAGACCCATCGAGGTGAACGCTAGAGTAGGCCTCACATCCCCGGACTGTCGCTTATCGCCGAGATCGCTCACCCAAAGCACGGTAACGCAGTGTTTGCTGCTCCCGGCGTAAGCATCAAATCGACTGAGTGCTCTTCCAACCACAACATGGAAATCATAACTGTAGACACTGGCGCTTGCACAGTCACATCCATCTACAAACCCCCGGGCACACCGTTTCACTTTACTGCCCCTAAAAACTTTGACAACCAGCTCACTAAGGTGGTGGTAGGCGATTTCAACAGCCATAGCACGAGTTGGGGCTACAAAAACACTAATGCTGACGGTCACGCGGTTGAGACATGGGCAGAGGCCAACGATCTGGTGTTGATCCATAGCCCAAAAGACCCTCCATCTTTTAATAGCGGTCGATGGAAACGCGGGTTCAACCCAGACCTTATTCACGTAAGCACCAACATCAGCTCTAGGTGTAACAAAACTGTTCATGCTATCCCACGTACCCAGCATAGACCTATCATATGTACCATCCAGCCTGCGATTTGCCCTATACCAGTGCCATACCAACGCCGTTTCAACTACGCCAAGGCAAACTGGGAGCCTTTTGCGGCTACCATAGATGAGGCACTTTTGAACATCCAACCTGTTCCACAAAATTACGATTTATTTGTCAGCTTAGTGTCAGCTACTTCTCGGAAGTTCATCCCTAGAGGTTGCCGCTCCTCATACATACCAGGTCTCTCTAGCGAGTCCGCGACCCTACTAAAGCAGCATGAAGACTCTTACAATAAAGACCCTTTCTCAGACGACACCTTGGAGTTAGGGGAAAGTCTTTTGCTTGAGGTAGGCAATAACCGGAGAGACAGGTGGTTGGAGACTGTTACTAATATCAACTTGACTCACAACAGTAAGAAAGCCTGGTCCACCATAAGGCGGCTTACTGGTGAACCACCTCCAGCTGATTCACCGAGTCCAGTAACAGCAAACCAAGTCGCACACCAACTCCTTCTAAATGGAAAACCATCTTTTCGGCTTAGTAATATCCCCAAAGGAAGCGTTCCAAATGCCACGTGCGAGCACGTGAGTAAGCCATTTTTCTTGGGCGATATAATTAAAGCCATAAAGGAGCTAAAGAGTGGTAAAGCCTCCGGGATTGATAACATCTCCGTAGAGCAGATAAAAAATCTGGGACCTGTTGCTGTGTCATGGCTGCTGGAAATGATTAACACCTGCATCTCATCTGTAAGGATTCCACGCCTCTGGAGGAAGTCTAAAGTCATAGCGATTCCGAAACCAGGAAAATCTACAGATGATCCAAAGCACTTCCGGCCCATATCACTCCTGTGCCATACATATAAACTAATGGAAAGGATGCTACTCAACCGTCTTACCAGTCTTATCGACCCCAAACTGATTCCTGAGCAGGCTGGGTTCAGACCTGGAAAGTCATGCGGCAATCAGACCCTCAAGCTCACCCAGCACATCGAGGATGGGTTTGAGACTGGTAAGGTGACAGGCGCTGTATTTGTGGACCTTTCTGCAGCTTATGACACAGTCAATATTAACAGACTACTTTGGAAGGTGGGTACTATAACCGGAGACTGTAAGTTTGTAAAAGTTCTGGGCGAGATGCTGCGCAATCGGCGCTTCCAAGTCCATCTTCGTTCGGAAAAGAGTCGTTGGCGTATACAGAAAAACGGCCTACCACAAGGTAGCGTCCTCGCACCTACTCTCTTTAATATCTACACCAACGACCAGCCAACGAACCTCAACACGTCCCGTTTCCTATACGCTGACGACTTGGCTCTTACCTCATCAACCAACACCTTTGAGGAAGCCGAATCCAATCTCTCAGCTGCGCTTAAGGACTTGTCTGCGTACTACAAAGAAAACGCTCTTAAGCCTAACCCGCTTAAGACCCAGGCGTGTGCGTTCCACCTACGCAACCAGGAAGCGGGACGACATCTTAACATCCTATGGCAGGAGTGCCGATTGCTCATTGCGACCACCCAAAATACCTCGGTGTCACTCTAGATAGGTCACTCACATTTAGGAAGAACTGCGAAAATGTGAAACACAAAGTATGTGCAAGGAACAATTTACTGCGCAGACTTACGACCACTAAATGGGGTGCCTCACCTATGGTTCTGCGAACAACTGGACTAGCGCTCTGCTACTCCGCGGGCGAATACGCGTGCCCCGTGTGGGAACGCTCTGCCCATGCTAAGAAAGTGGATACAGCATTAAATGAAACGTGCCGTATTATCACGGGCTGCCTTAAGCCGACCCCGGTTCAAATGCTGTATCCGCTGGCAGGAATAGCGCCTCCAGATGTTCGCAGAAGTATAGCCAGTTCCACCGAGAGGACTAAACTGGACTCTGACCCACTTCATCAGATGTACCAATATAAAACTGTGCCTCAAAGGCTCAAGAGTCGCAAAGGTTTCATGAAGTGTGTCAATCCTTTACCATCAGGAGAGTCCCCCCAACTTGCCAGACGCCGGTTATGGGAACAAAGAAGCGAACTGCCGACCCCCTTTGTGCCGGTTTCGGAAAACCTCCCACCAGGACACAATCTGCCGAGGTCGACATGGAAGTCTTTGAATAGGCTCCGAACTCAGGTCGGCCGGAGCAAAGATAACCGTTCCAGGTGGGGGTTCACGCAGGATTCCGACCTTCGGTGTAAATGCGGGGTTGACCCCCAAACCACGGCCCATCTTATATCATGCTCTGCATGTCCAACCACTTGCACGCAGGAGCAGCTAATGCAAGCCACTGTCGAAGCTGTGAGGGTTGCAAAATACTGGTCGAATGAAATTTGAGGCGTTGATTTTGCTATCGACACGAAGAAGAAGTAATGCATATCTAGCACAATACAACTAGCACCAACAGTCCAAATTCTTATTGTTTAATATTTGAAGAAAGTGAATTTCTCTATAAATCCTAATGCCGCGTGCAGCGAAACGCGCGCGCGCCGCCATCTTGTGACCTGTCAAACAGTCATAAAATCAGTAGGTAGCCCTCAACTTTGACTGTCCCGATGGCGTAGTGGATAGTGCACCTGCCTTCTACGCCGAGGGTCGTGGGTTCGATTCCCACTGGACACAAATATTTGTAAATTTAATTTTCAAATATTTGTGTTAAGTCTGGGTGTTTTCTATGTATAATATGTATTTATTTACAAAAAAAAAGTATATAAGTATTATATCAGTTGTCTAGTTCCCATAGTACAAGCTTTGCTTAGTTTGGGGCTAGATGGCGCTGTGTGTTTCGTCCAGGGATATTTATTTATTATTTATTTATTTATTATTTAACTTAAGCCGTTTAAATTCGAGATATATAGAAAAATCAAAGTATTTCTATCTAATTTGTCATAGAAATAAAAAAAACTGCGACTTTTGATAACACGACTTTCAACGCACCGCAGCTAAATTTTATATTTGTGATGGATATGATATGCAAAAGTAAATCGTATGCACTAAGATTTTATTATACAAAATAGTATTAATGTAATATTTTCTTTTTCAGAATTTCAAGATGGTTTGCGGGAGTGAGGAGTGCAGTGGATCCGATTCTCACTGTCAAGACGAACTGTTGGCTCCGGAACGATGACACCACTTTTGTTTTTGTACTGGCTTTGTAATTTATTGGTATAATAAAATATTATTTATTAAAAAAATGAAAGTTTTATTCATTGGTTTATTAGTTTAAGCTAAAGCACTGTCAAAAATTGCATAAGAACCTAAACTTAGTTTCAAGTAGGCAAAAAAAGAAGTTGAATAGTCAAACTAAATCAAAACTTACACAACGAAAAACGCGTCAAACTTTTTTTGCATTGTAACACAATTATAACGTAGATAATATCTCGCAAAGCTAGACACCCGTTTTAATAACGTTTAAATTATACTTCCATTCGATTTACGTAGCTAAACAACATTAACAATATTCTGGATTTTGTAATTTAATAGCACAAATATATACTTACGTATAAAAATCTATATCCCCTCTTTTTCTCTTTGAACTTTAATTAAAGATGCCAGCAAAATTAATTTAATTACGTTAACGTAAAGAAAATAAGAGCTGGTTTATTTTTTAACGGCGGCGTTAATTACATAGAACTGAGTTTTTTTACCTCTAGAATCGGGTCTTTCAAATTATTTTGGGTAGATACCTACATACAGATAAGTTATATTTGTTAATTGTTGTAAGTATTTTGTTCATAGAGTTGACAATTTAAATTAAAATTTTTGTCCGTGCTTGAAGGATTTCTATTTTATTAGGTAAATCCAATTTATTGCATTACATTGTCACTTACATACAATTAATATGTCAAATGTTTTAAAATTTAGTTCGTTCAGCCGACGAACATCTAAGTGTTTGAATATGACATCAAAGATTTATCGACGTAATTGTCGTGTAGAGAATTTAACAAACCTATTAGTTTTGAATGTACAATCTATGTACAATCAGATTTTACAATCGTTCAAAACATTAATTTTGAAGCCTATTGTGTACATATACATCGATCAGATTTTAAAATGGGATAATAAATTAGGCATTTTCGTCTTATTAAGTGTAAATTACGCGATTGAACCACGTGCTTGATTCGACCCTTGGTAAAATATAACTATTACTATTACAGCCACAACAGTCCACTGCTGGAAATGGGCCTCCCCAATTGGGGGATACTGCCATACTCACAGATAACTATTGATTTTATTACCATGGAATTGTAATATTCGGCATGAATGAAACAAGAGCTTTACTTGCATGTATCAGATTGAAACATCCTCCACGCTAGAGTAGGCACGCGTGGTTGTATGTTGTGGGCGGTGGTAGTTCTATATTTAACACACAGAGCTAGCTGATCCTCCAGTCGGGTCAGGTTCGCACTGGGCTTCGATTTCTGCAATTTGTAGACCATTGTCCTGATATTTCTATTCAGGGAGACCGAATTTAAAGGTGTCGTGGTTTTTTATTTTGTTTTTGATTAATTTTTGGTATTGAAAAACTGGAGCAGGCATACGTGGTTGTATGTTGTGGACGGCGGTAGTTCTATATTTATCACAGAGAGCTAGTTGATCCTCCAGTCGGCTCAGGTTCGCACTGGCTTCGATTTCTGCAATTTGCAGACCATTGTCCTGATATTTTTATTCAGAGATCGAATTGTGGTTTTTCCTTTTGTTTCGGATTCATTTTTGGTATTGAAAAACTGGAGCAAGTATAGGTGGTTGTACGGTGTGGGTGGTGGTAGTTCTATATTTAGCACAGGGAGCTAGTTGATCCCCCAGTCGGGTCAGGTTCGCACTGGGTTCGATTTCTGCAATTTGTAGACCATTGTCCTGATATTTCTATTCAGGGAGATCGAATTTAACGGTGTTGTAGATTTTTATTTTATTCTGGATTCATTATTGGTATTGAAAATCTGGAGCAGGCATACGTGGTTGTACGGTGTGGGCGGTAGTTCTATATTTAGCACAGAGAGGGCTAGTTGATCCTCCAGTCGGGTCAGGTTCGCACTGGGTTCGATTTCTGCAATTTGTAGACCATTGTTCTGATATTTCTGTTCAGGGGGATTGGACTTGTACATATTCGTTTTTCTGTCACAGATACTTCTTTTTTATTGAAAAACAGTCGGGTCAGGCTCGCACCGGGCTTCGATTTCTGTAATTTAGAAACAATTGTTCTGATATTTCTGTTCGAGGAGATCAGATTTGTAGAAAATATTGTGACTTGTTACGTAAGTTTACCTACGCGACCTACTTGTTTATTATTTGGTAGAGAACTTAGCCCTCTGCGTTTCGGCTGGTAACGACAGTCATCATCCGGATCTCGACAGATCACAAACTCCGCCCGTCAGCTGTGATTGCCGAACACGTGTTTATGCTATATTATATTCATGAAAATTACCTATTAGGTAAAGTTGCCCTATTCTACTCATGTATTTTAATTTCAGTAGGTACTTCTGCCACAAAACTATTTTCGAATATTTTATTGTGACTGATAATGGGACGATGTGCTGTGCATGTCATACCGTGGGTATACAGTGCCCTAAAAGCTGTCAGAAAAGTGTGATACATTCATATTTAATAAGAAGACGTTTTGCAAGGGACGACATATTTTGTACCTGTAGTAAGTGATCCACCCTAACAAGCAACAGGTTACAGTAGGTGTAAACGTTCAGAGAACTTTTTCTTTAAAGTGCTTTAATTGAGTCGAAGTGCTTTATAAATGAAGCAACTTCCATAAAGCGGTGAAACAAGTTGCCAGCAACTTCGATCAAAGGAACAACATTGAATAAATCTACCTCCATAATGCTGTAAATACACAGCTCATTTCGGAATTGGTAATTTTCATAACCGTCAAGACATTTCTCGCGAATAATGTACTGAATTAATGTAAATGCTCGCGGCTTTACCTTTGTATAAACTTGAGGTTTAATTATAATAGGAGTGGAGAACGCTTCATGCATGTATGTGTATTGTGCTTGTATGTGTGTGTAAACGGCATCGTCATTAGTGACGTCATTAACAGCAGAGCTTCTTTTACACGATTTACTTTAGATTTAGTCATACTTACTTACTATGTCTTACAATAATATATTTAATGCAACATGTTTGGTTACATTTAACATTCAGCTAAAAAGCTCACATAAAATGCTATTCAATTTTCCCTACTTTACTTCTTCATGGCGCATAAAAGAGTTGAGTAGATTAGATTAGTTTTGAGTACTAAGCGCAATCTCATCTAGATTACACTTTCTTTTGAAACGTCGGGTAACCAGATTTAAACATTGTAACATAAAAAATGTAAAGGTATGGTGACAAAAATAAAGCGACAGGTCAAATTGCACACGCACCGGATAATATCGCTTTTCTTCACAGCCACCAAACAATAGACAGCCTGTGACGGCCTGCCATATACATAGTGTGAAAATTTTACTGGTGACCGATAACGAAAATGCAAGACGGGCTGGTGATAAGGAACAACTTTCTCCAAGAAACATAGGACAAAGTAAAAAAATAAATATTGGAACCCCCACCATACAAAATTGCCGATTAGCTGATTTGTGTTACAATGAGAAAACCAAAAAAAACTTTCTTCCTGTTTTCGACCTATGTTCCTTACGGAAAATTGTTCCTTATCAGCCTGTCCTACATTTTCGCTATCGGTCAGTAATTAAATTTTACCCTATACATGAGATTTATCAACTAATTTCTAATCGTCAAAGAACTGGGCCCGGCAGAACACTGGAAACTCTTGCGATGTGCTTAAAAAAGAACAGTCTTAGGTAAATATGTATTTTGAAAATATGTGAAAACTAATAAATAGGAAAGTTGGTATCTACTTACCAACTTACAAAATTATTAAACTTAGCAAGGTGAAAATTGGCAAAGATTATGAACTTAACGTTAAGAAATAATGGTAAGGATTAAGGCAGAGGTAAATAATTTATAAGAAGCAGCAAAAGGGACTAAGATGGAAGAGGGATTGATGGATCATACCAACATAATGGAACCTACCTACTTAATGGAATTATTAAGGTTTTACCCGTATTCATTCGATTTCAGAGATAGAAATAATCTATGAATTTCCTAGGTAATACGTCCAAAAAAGTAGCCTAACTACTACCTACTTACGTTTTAAGCCCATTTACACTTTTATTTAAGTGGTACTAGCCTTCCGCCCGCGGTTTCACTCGCGGTATTTTATCTGACAAGTATTCGGAGAAAAATATTTTTGAAAGTTGTGCAGTAGAAACTTCATATAATCTAATAATAGTATGCATATATAATAGTCACAAAAAATTTGCTTTTAAGTTTCTAGACAAACTGGAAGGATTATTACATGACATTGCAAATACCTACAAGAGAAAAAAATTATTAATCACTGGTGATTTCAATATAGATATGTTAATAGATTCGCCAGCTTCTAAGTACTTTAGGCATATTCTAGACGCACACAAACTTTCATCACATATAACTATAGCTACAAGAGGTAAAGCATGTTTAGATCTTATCTTGAGCAACATTAAAGACGCTAAAGGTAATGTTGAGCACTTGCAGCTCTCAGACCATAACACAGCTCAGATTGTGCGATTCCCTGTTATAAAGAAACAAGATGTACTAGAAAAGTGGTATGTAACTAAAAGAGATTTTTCCACAGAAAACCAAAATAAATTTACATCCTACTTAGAAAGCCTTACTTTTGAAGATGTCCTTACAGAAAGGAACCTCAATAAAGCCTTCAATAACTTTCATCAGATGTTCTGCTTTCTGTATAATCAGTGCTTCCCTAAATTTCGGGTTAAGGTGGTCAACAAAGTCACTGGCCCAAAATGGATTAGTAAAGGTTTGAGACGTTGTAGCAGGACAAAAAGGAAATTACGCTTTCAGTATTACCAGCAACGTTCGAAAATAAACAGAGCCAGTTACTTGACTTATTCCAAAATATTAAAGAAATGCATCTGTCGAACGCAGCGAGATAAGGCAAACATCGCTATTAAAAATAGTAAAAACGTTGCTAAAACCTCCTGGTCAATCATAGGTGAAAAAGATACTTGTGAACCCCCCATTCATAAAATCTCATCTTTAAAAGTCGCAGATACTGTAACCACTGACCCTTCTGTGATGGCGGATGGTTTCAATGACTACTACTATAATCTTACTAAAAAAGTTACAGTCAAATTACCATCGACTAATATAGTAGGATCAATATGTCCAATGGTTAACTCGTTCTTTATCATGCCTTTTAGTGAAGCGGAGGTTGCAGGAATTGTAAGGTCTCTAAACAACACGAACTCTTGTGGTTACGATGAAATATCAACTAGCATTCTGAAGAAAAACGTCAACCAGACAGTCCATGTTCTTACTTACTTAATTAATTTGTCTCTGGAAACCGGCATCTATCCGCAGGAATTAAAGCTTTCCATAGTAAGACCTTTATTTAAGAAAGGAGATAAAGCAATAATGTCAAACTATCGACCAATAACATTAATATCCGTTTTTGCAAAGGTCTTTGAGAAATGTATGTATACTAGACTCATGAAATTTTGTTTGAAATATGACATTATTGTCCCGAACCAATACGGCTTTCAAAAAGGCAAATCTACAACAGCAGCCATTTTCGACCTTCTAAAATCAGTTGTCGACAGTCTGGACCATAAGAAACTCGTTACTGTCCTATTAATCGATATGTCGAAAGCCTTTGACTTCGTAGATCACGATATTTTATTACAGAAATTGGAAAGGTATGGCTTTAGAGGTAAAACTTTGTCCTGGTTACGATCTTATCTGAGTGGACGGAAACAGTGCACACAGCTTAACTTCCTGAATGAATGTTTAGCAGTTACAACATATCAATCAGACTACACAGTGACTAATTATGGCGTACCGCAGGGTAGTGTGCTGGGGCCCTTATTGTTTATTCTTTATATAAATGACCTACAAAAAGTAACTAACCACCATTGTGTAATGTTTGCAGACGACATATCAATTATTATTCCGAATAACTGTAATGATTATAATAGTTATGAAACAGATATAAACAATACATTAGCAAATATAATACAATGGCTAGAAATAAATAACTTAAGTGTAAACCTATCGAAAACAAATTATATGCAGTTCTGTGTAAAAGGCCGCCAGCAGCCTAACTTAAATATTAATTATAATGGCATACATCTGGCTGGAATTGATAGTACAGTTTTCTTGGGTATTTTACTGGACAAAAACTTGAATTTCTCTGGGCACATTGAAAGGGTCTGCACCAGAATTAGTAGATTTGTGTTTGTCCTCAGAAGAATGAGACGAATTGCCTCATACAAACTGTCTCTTATGGCGTACCACGGATATGTGTCCTCGGTTTTAAGATACTGCCTTTTGATCTGGGGAAATGGGGTTGGTATACAGCAGGCTTTTATCACCCAAAAGAAATGTTTGCGTGCCATCTGCGGTGTTGGTCCAACATATTCATGCAAAGACCTGTTCAAAAAACTCAATATCTTAACACTTCCAAGTATGTATATTCTAGAGGCATGCAAGTTTGTAAGACAAAATAGTGAAATATTCAAAAGGGCAATTGAATTAAACCCCCGTGCAACTAGATTACCGGATCGTTTGGTATACAACCATTGTCCTAAAACAACGTTATACCTTAATAGTAGCTATGCAATGTGTGTAAAAATTTATAATAAGCTGCCTAGTCATTTAAAGATGTTACCCCAAAAAGTATTTACAAAAAAATTATATACTTGGTTGCTGGAAAAAAACTATTATAGCCTGAATGATTACATGTTATAAAGTCTATTATTTACTACCTATGTTAAGTGAAGGTGCTCGAATCTAATGTTTTGTCTAATGTAATAGTAGGTTATGACATTAAATGTATTAATTATTAATGAATGGATAAATTGAAAGTAAAAAATATTTAATGTACCTAATAGTATTTAAAATTTGACTGACTGTTTAATTTAAATTCGTAATTGATCTTATTATATTTTAATTAATTAGTAAAATGACTTTTGTATTCTCTCACAGAATTTATATTTGCATGCTAATTTAAATTGGCTGAATAGTGCGGACTACTTATAAAAATTGTAATAACACCTTTTTGTAACCCTATTCAATGCAATAAACATATTTCATTTCATTTCATTTCATTTCATTTCTGTTTGGTCTAATAAAAAAGTTTAATTTTGAAACAGATTGCATCGAAGATCATGAACTGGAGGTGGAGTTCGACTACTCGACAACAGATGGCGCCACTACTTGAGGGATTGAAAAAGCCCTTATATCTTTAAAAATACGCCCTTTAAGATAAAACGGGAACTTTCTTGTCCGAGGGGAGATAAAGGGCTATTGCACTATATAAGTCTCTTTATCGTACCGGAAATCCTTTTAAAGTTTTAGCGGCACGTACATTTTATCAACTTAGTTTTATTATATATAATGATGTTAAGTGTAAAACATTTTTGGGGCTAGTAAGTATTTATTGTTTGGAATCTGAAAGATGCATCACTTTTTCCTAACACTTACCAAGACTTTATTTTAGGCTGGATGGGTATTAATTTTCGTACAGTTTGTACCCCAGCAGAAAGTTACAAAAATTCTTTTCATTTCTAGAAACTTAATCTTTCTTTTAGGCATAAAAGAATGTACATTATTTTGTGGAGCAGCCTTGGCAACAAAAATTTAATATTTCCTGTTACTGCGCACTGGGGACCGCGACAGGCGTATCGGGGCAGTAAAGAGGCAACTCAGACTGAGGAATGATAGTCATATTTCCACAAATTAAGTTGCTAAACAACAAAACAAACATTCATGGCTGCATTTTCAAAAGTAAAACGATATTATAGTGAGAAGA
This sequence comes from Phthorimaea operculella, assembly GCA_024500475.1. Taxonomy (NCBI): domain Eukaryota; kingdom Metazoa; phylum Arthropoda; class Insecta; order Lepidoptera; family Gelechiidae; genus Phthorimaea; species Phthorimaea operculella. The sequence continues at coordinate 1,299,562 of JANFCV010000115.1, forward strand.
CTACTCGCTGCATTCGCCGCCGTATGGTGGCCAGATGGCGATCTGTTTCCCAGTAGGTGGTACATTAACTCAAGTGAGAAAAGGAAGCGAGTGGTTTTCTCGACTATAGTTACACTTTTCGATAAAAAATACTACATTTAAGGGGCCAACTCCCATGAAGTGAGGTGAAAACGAGCTACGCTTTTCCTATATATTACATAATCTAGAACACGTTATTATCAGAAAAAAAATGAATTTTGTTCTACAAAATATGAGGAAACGCTTCCAGAAACCCAAACATCTAAGTTTATCCCAAAATTCTAAGTAATAAAAATATGAAGTTACCTCTATTTTTCACTGTTATCATGACCATGCCACAATGTTGTATAAATGTTTTGCGTCAATGGTTATTGAAAATAATTAAACTTTATATGATTATTACTCACTATTCAATGTTAAACTCATCACAGATGCAACTTTTTGATAAATATACATCATTATCAAGTAATCTTGATACAAACTTACTGTTTCCGGATTCATTCCAAGGAATCAAAGGTTGATAAAAGGTATTTGTTTTGATACGTTTCCCCTGCAGTCAAAACTGACGTGGAATGGGTCATAGATAAACGCAAAATGAGGCAGACCCACCAAACTGTTCATTTGTAACAATTTGTACGCATAAAATTACTTTAGCAAGAATTTTGTTGTAAAATATTTTCCAACTTTCATAATGGCTTCTGTCCGATAAGACAAATTTTGCCAGTGTCAATAATTCTTTGATATCATACATCGGAACGCAAAATATGAACCAAATAGTTGTAACAATAATTGAATTATACACACGGTAATATTTAATAATAAAATATTACTGTACCGAGGTACTATTAATAAAAGACTCTGTAAACAATAATCTATTTATTTTGTAACATTGACTGATTCCAACATTTAATGTATATGGTGACACCTCTGTAAAGATACTCATTGACCGGCACAGACGCGACTTCCGAATATTATTTGAATTTCGAACCTTCCGGTAGAGGAGGGGGCTGTAGAAGCCTTAATGTGAAAAAATACTCAATCTGACTGTTATGTGGCAAGCAAGCCTTTGCTACGCTGTTTCTACGAGCGTAGCACTGGTACTACGTAGGCAGCAGCTACGAAAAAATTCCGTACCTAAATTCACCCGGCTAATGAAACAATTCGCCCCTGGTATTGATAGTGATCTTCAGAAGTGTCTGCATTTAATAGCTAATATCGCCTGAAGAACTCGAAGCCAGGTTATAATGCTCGTAGTATCGCGACGTCCATAATAAATGCGGCAAGTTCTCCAAGTCGGCGGCACCAGCAAATTTGCTAAGCCCATTAAACACACACGCAAGCCACTTCGCTCCCTGAGCCCCTTCTGTTTCACTTTCCGTGAGATTCCATCGATAATACAGTTATTATACTGCCGCTGTAAATTGACTCTTTTTTCGGTACTGTTTATAAAATACACTATACACCATGTAAACATACGCGTCATAGGCTAGAATTCTATATTACTGCATGGCGGTACATATAAGAGTGCCTGGTTTAATTTTAAGTTCATACTTGCCGTGAAAATGATCTACTACTATCGGCGATAGGCATCATCTCTCATGTGGGTGATATTCACTTCTACAAGAGCGAGGTGTCAAATAACTTGCTGTATTCTGTTGTTGTGTAGAAAGAATGCCCGTGAAGAAAAGTGAGTAGTACAGGATAATGACAATTCGCGTATAACTTTGATGAACTGAATTTTACGTAGATGTTACAACAGTCATTCTCAGAGTGAGCTCATTCCACCTTCGAATTTTTTTTATGGTCGTTTCTTAAGTAATTTAAGTAAACGTTCATGCTAGTTATTTCAGCTACACTTTTCGTGCGATATCACACTTACCTACTTATTTGTAGAAAAACGGAAAGCTTTTGTGTTTGTATTTTATCGGTAATCCCAAAACTATGAAACCAAAATAAAAATAGATAAGCTGCCATATTTTTGAGAAATATAGGCTATTGTTTATCGAAGAAAATGGTCTTAATTCCACAGAAAGATCGGTAGGAACGGGTAAAACCACAGGACGGGCCTCTAGTCGTCTGTGATCGCCTCGCCTGCTTGCTTTTGATTTATGCTGCCGCAATTAAAAACGATTATGCTTATCAGATTCAAATAAAATTACAGCGATAAATTGTGTCAAAAGTTTTACCGATGTGAAATTGTGGCTGTTTTATCGGTAAGGTCGTAAAATAATAAATGGACACAATGGTTATGTTGCCAACAAAATAAAAGTTACACGACGTAAGTAGTTCTTATAAAGTAAAATTATCAAAATGTTGGCCGCATTTGGCCGGATGTACCTACTTGTACCTAGTGAATGTTGACCCATCATACGTCACAGAGATATTCTTATTTTATACGCGTGTACCGCGTGTGTTGCCTTAATAGACAAGTATGTTTGAGTACTGAGAAGAAAACTTTAGGCGCTTGGGGATTGGCATGTTTCGAGGGTAAAAAAGGCAATGCCGGATTAGTATGGAATAGTGGCGTCTTTTTTTTCTAGGTGTTACACAGATGGCGCTTATATATTTGAGTTGAGAACAATAAAACAAACAAAACAATATATGACAACTATACCGCTACCTGTCACTGGAACAGAGATATACGCGTTTGAAGTTACTATGGTTTTTTTTTTCTAGGTGTTACACGGATGGTACTTATATATTTGAGTAGAGGACAATGCAACAGACAAAAAAATATACGACAACTATACCTCTACTTGTCACTGGAACAGAGATATACGCGTTTTAAGTTACTATGGGGATTTTTTTTCTAGGTGTCACACGGATAATGCTTATATATTTGAGTAAAAGACAATGCAACAAACAAAAATATATGACAACTATACCTCTACCTGTCACTGGAACAGAGATATACGCGTTTGAAGTTACTATAGAGATTTTTTCTAGGTGTTACACGAATGATACTTATATATTTGATTAGAGGACAATGCAACAAACAAAAAAATATATGACAACTATACTCTACCTGTCATTGGAAAAGAGATGTACGCGTTTGAAGTTACTATGGTTTTTTTTTCTAGGTGTTACACGGATGGTACTTATATATTTGAATAGAAGACAATGCAATAGACATAAAATATATAACATCTATACCTCTACCTGTCACTGGAACAAAGATGTACGCATTTGAAGTTACTCCGGGATGTTTTTCTTATATAATTATATTGTTCATATATATTATTTATAATAAATAAACATATAATTTTATTATAGCTAAACTACGTAACACCTACAAAAAAGGCTCATACCATTTTTTTTTAACTTCAAACGCATATATCTCTGTTCTAGTGACAGTGTGTGGTTTAGTTGTCATATATAGTTTTGTTTATTTAATTATGTTTGACTACAAGACATAAACGCCATCTATGTCACACTTAAAAATAAAATCCCGAAGGATTTTTTGTTAAACTTCAAACGCATGTTCCAGTGACAGTTAGAGGTATAGTTGTGATATATTATTTTGTTTGTTTATTATGTTATGCTTATTTCAAATATATCAGCGCCATCTAAGTAACATCTAAAAAAATAAAATACCCATAGTATACTTCAAAACTTCAAACGCGTTTATTGCTTTTCCAGTGACAGGTAGAGGTATAGTTGTCATATATTTTTTTGTCTGCTGCATTGTCCTCTACTAAAATATATTATAAGAACCATCCGTTTAACACTTAGAAAAAATATCCCCATAATAACTTCAAACGCGTATATCTCTGTTCCAGTGATAGGTAGAGGTATAGTTGTCATATATTTTTTTGTCTGTTGCATTGTCCTCTACTCAAATATATAAGAACCATCCGTTTAACACTTAGAAAAAATATCCCCATAATAACTTCAAACGCGTATATCTCTGTTCCAGTGACAGGTAGAGGTATAGATTTTTTGTCTGTTGCACTGTCTTCTACTCAAATATATAAGTATCATCCGTGTAACACCTAGAAAAAGAAATCTCTATAGCAACTTCAAACGCGTATATCTCTGTTCCAGTGACAGGTAGAGGTATAGTTGCCATATATTTGTATGTTTGTTGCATCGTTTTCTACTCAAATATTTATATATTTAATTAAGTACCATCCGTGTAACAACTAGAAAAAATCCCCATAGTAACTTCAAACGCGTATATCTCTGTTCCAGTGACAGGTAGAGGTATAGTTGTGGTATATTTTTTGTTTGCTGCATTGTCTTCTACTCAAATATTTAAGTACCATCCGTGTAACAACTAGAAAAAATCCCCATAGTAACTTCAAACGCGTATATCTCTGTTCCAGTGACAGGTAGAGGTATAGTTGTCGTATATTTTTTTGTTTGCTGCATTGTCTTCTACTCAAATATATAAGTACCATCCGTTTAACACCTAGAAAAAATATCCCCATAGTAACTTCAAACGCGTATATCTCTGTTCCAGTGACAGGTAGAGGTATAGTTGTCGTATATTTTTTTGTTTGCTGCATTGTCTTCTACTCAAATATATAAGTACCATCCGTGTAACAACTAGAAAAAAAAATCCCCATAGTAACTTCAAACGCGTATATCTCTGTTCCAGTGACAGGTAGAGATATAGATGCCATATATTTTTTCGTCTGTTGCATTGTCCTCTACTCAAATATATAAGAACCATCCCTTTAACACCTAGAAAAGATGTCCCCATAGTAACTTCAAACGCGTATATCTCTGTTCCAGTGACAGGTAGAGGTAATAGTTGTCATATATTTTTTTGTTTGTTGCATTGTCCTCTACTCAAATATATAAGAATATAATGTTTTACCTGAAAATAAAACAATTATTATATGCGATAACCTTATTAGAGACCTGTAGAGTGAGACAACACCACTTCCGTTTCCTTTGAACAGCCCTGATTGGCTCCCCACAACCACTTCCGGCGGCACGTCATCGCCACGTGATCGCGTGGCGCAGTGGTGGTGGGGAGCGCAGCTTGTCGCCAGCAGACTGCCGGCTCGTCACATGGCATCTCACTGAGAGTATGCGAAATTAAGCCAACAGGCAGAATTTAAAATACAGGTCTCTAATAAGGTTATCGCATATAATAATTGTTTTATTTTCAGGTAAAACATTATATTATATGCTTTGAACCGTTATTAGAGACCTGTAGAGTGAGATGTGTTTGTTATCGCCTGGTGGCAAGCTGAAATAATTATATATGCCAATGTGTGATAGGTACAACCATTTATTATAATCTGAAAAGATTCGGTTATATATTAAGTTTTCTGCAAAAAGGTACTTTCTATGCAATGAATCTTGCATTTACATTATGAATATATTCTGGGCAGGTGAAAACTAGGCACCTAGAATGGGCACAAATTAGGACAGTTGTAGTGAACTGCAAGTTATATTGAGCAAGGTAAGTTTAATCTTGTCAAATCAAATAAGCGAAACAGCATAGCAGCCTGATATGTGCAGGCCTGTAGAAATAGCACCAGCATGATAGAGATGTTTTACATACAACATTACTTGTCCTGAGCAGTGGTTTAACTTAGCCAACCAAGAACTTGTGGGCGTCGCGACAACATATTCCGACCAGTTTCCGCAACCAATAAATAAATAATAAAATACTCGTAATTAGCTCGCTGAGCTGAAGAAGCTAAATATCAAGAAGTTCCAAGTCCTAAAATCTTTGATGTGAGATCATGTAAGTAACGAGGCCGTTACACAAAAATTAAGCAAATCTCTATCGCGTCCATTGAGGGCTTAGGGCGTGCCAGCTGTGCCAGATAGATTCAAGAAAATGACTCAGGAAATCATTAAAGCATGCCCAACAGATTTGATTGGGGTAAATTTTAACCAGTAGGAGGTTAAATAGACCGGATCTGTTTTGTATGACACGCCCCCCCCCCCCTTTTTATAGGCCTAGAGCTATTAACAAGTATCTTGCTGACCTTGACCAATAGTGTGAGAACACGGTTAACTAGGGGTGGCCGGGTGGCCGCTTTTGACGGGTATAGAAAGAAAATAACTATGCTCTATCTATGCCCTTAATAAAATTAAAAAACTACACGACTCCTGGTACTTGCAAAACGCCTCAATGGTCTTTTGCTTCTCATTGGATGAGATTCAGTGAAAGAACTCTAAAAAGATCTAGTCTGCAATGTTCCATTTACATATCAGACTTAGGTTACTTAGCCACGACATGGCTGGATTCACAATAGATCTTTTCTATATCGAAGGCTATTTTCGTACAATATTTGAGATAGGTAGCTTTATATGTGACTAGGGTTTGCAATCCGGATATCCGGATATCCGTTTTATCCGGATATCCGCCACTTTTCAAATCCGGATAGTTTTTACCTAAATATTCGGATATCCGGATAATTCAGTTATTACTTTGAAAGAGTTATTTTAACTAAATGATGACAGAAAGTACATGCTATCTCATCACATTATTCATACCATATTTGCCTGCATTGAAAATATTGTAAATGACCTAATAAAACAAGAAAATAACTTTCTTTTTTGTGAGGATGGCACTAATCAATATTTGGCTATTCTCTCATTATACCTATGGATGTATTTATTTCCACAAAGGCTGTGGTACAGCATTAATTTAACCATAGTTCATTGGGTTGTTTGTTAGTCAATTCCATAGTATTTCTATGCAATATTTCTATAAGCATTTATGGGATGCCGTAATGCAGATGCTCTCATTAGAGATTTAATAATGATTAACGATTCTGATTCCTATGTACCAGCAAACAAGGTCATCACATTATACTGAACAATGTTTATACTAGGTATGGCTTCATTGCCGTATTTTGTGTAGACCTTTGACGTTTATGTACCCGCAGACGCAGTCCATCACACTGAATCTTTTTTGCTGTTAAGCTTTTTTTTATATATTGTATAGTTTGAGGTAACCCAGCTTGTCGATGTGTACATGCTAGCAGAAGCAGCACATCATGCTAAACTAACCACCTTTTCTATGGAGCTATTTCCGTTTCTCGTGTTTTTTAGCTGGGCGCCTGGTGTTCCACATCAGGTACTACAGACCCTTAACATTTATGTGCCAAAAAAAGCCGGTAATTATGAAAAAAATTGCAATGTGGCTATTTCCTTATCTCTTGTAGCTAAACTGGGCTCCTGTTGTTCCACAACGAGTACTTCAGAATCTGGATGTCTTATTCTATAAGCCAGCAGAAACGGACCATGATTTTAAACAACTTTTGCTATGAAGCTATTTTCGCACATTTTTTAGACCTAAGTTCCTGGTGGTCTATATCAAGAACTAAAAACGCTCTAGTTCTGAAAAATTTAGAATTTGTCCTTCTCGAAAATGGTCCTTAAAGGTTTCCTTCTGCGTTTATAATATTAAATTAAGGACTTTTTTAATTAGTTTTTAACTAAGACCATATTTTTACCAAGAATTTCATGAATCTAAAGATTTCAATTTTTTAAAATAAAATTGTTTCAATTATCCGGATATTCGGATATCCGGATATTTAAAAATAAATTATCCGAATTATCCGGATAGTAAAAATTAACGGATAATGCAAACCCTATATGTGACTCAATGATCTTTGTTTAGTATGAAGCTAATGAGTTGACCAAAGAGCATGCTTGAATTTCAAAACAAGCATAAAAATTGAGAACAGATGATTGTCCATATTTATTTAAGTAAGGCACTATGCCAATTTATTTCATCGTATCTTACGAGCTGCCACTTGATCGCCTCTCTTTTAAAGCTCTGTTCGGTTTGTGATAAACGTGTATGTTACAGGCGGAAGGTAGCGAACAAGCGTAGGTAGTCACTGTCAGCGCCACTACAGCAGTGGTGAACAGTCAGCACTGCGTGTAATTTGTACGTGCGAGGGTGCAAGTGACTTGAATGTTGGGAGAATAGACGCAAGAACTTTAAGTAACATGAGCGAATTTCGATAACGCTGCATTTTTCGAATAGGCGTTTTATTATTGTAGGTATTCGTAGGTATTACCATCGAACATTCAACAGTGTAAAGTGTGCGAGCAATAGTTTGCAAATACATTGATGTCGAATATGCGTCTTTGCCGAGAAAGCATTTGATGTTAAGTGGAATTGTTACGTAAAAAAGATGGCTTCCTCGCCGAGAGTGCCAATAACTATCAGTAGAATCGCGTAGGTAGTTGCCACTGCATACGCAAGGATATGTTTTGAATACCTTTAAACTGACTAATTGCTACGTCACGTACTACTGTGGGTTACTTTAGAACATTCAATTGCCGAGATGGCATTTGAATTAAGAGACATGTGATGGCATGTAAGTCGTCGCGTATTTAGCTGCGCTAGCCAGCCACCAGCATGCTAGTGGTAAGCATTACAGACATACGTCATTGCTGCTTATGTAAGCAAGCAGGCGTTTGAAGCAGCCAATTCTGGTCTCTACCAGAGTTGTAATGGCCAGCTTGAGTGCATTACCTACCTAAGTTTCACTCTATGGGACTTCTTAGAATACATATGTTCCCATACTAGCCTCACTTATACGCTTCCTGGACCTAAAAGCCATCTCAGTAGCATCACGATTCCGCTTTCTGGACCTAGCAGTCCTAGCATTGTGGATGCGCTCTTCTGAACTGTACATGTTCAAACAGGCGTTTGAAATGTTAATAAGTAAACTGGTGAACTCGCCGGGACGGGAGTACGATCTGCCAAAATAACGTTTATGCTGCGTCTGCGAACAGGCGTTTAGAACGTAACGTGAAAAGGCATAGGTAAGGTAGCTCGCTGAGAGTATTATTGCCAACATTGTAAAACATAACGCTGCGTGTACGAGTAGGCGTTGAGAACGTCAGGTGAAAAGGAGTTCCTACTCGTCGAGAGTACCATATTGTCACCACAGTAGAACATTAACGCTGCATGTGCGAGCAAATCTATATTTAGCATACTCGCCGAGAGCGCCATTACAATAACTAGAAAACGTTAACGCTGCATGCGTGAGCAGGCCTAAGAACTTTAGGTAAATGAGCAAGCATACTCGCCGAGAGTGCAATTGCCATCACTGAAAAATGTCAAAGCTAGGCTAGACGTCAGTACTTCAGAACAGGCATGCATACTTTCCAAAAGTTCCACTGCCAAAACTGGAATACGTAAACGCTGCAAGATGCGAGCGGGCCTATAAACGTCAGATAAACTAGCGTAGTGTGCTGGCCATGACTGGCAAACGAAAACGCTGCAGATTGCGAGCGGTTCGGTTTTTTAGACGTCAGGTAAACATTACAGGCGTAGTCACCGAGAGTGCCATTGTCATTACCGGATTATGTAAACGCTGCAGATTGCGAGCGGTCTATTAGGCATTAGGTAAACAGGCGCACTTGTCGAGAGTGCCATTGCCATGACTGGCATACGCAAACGCTGCAGATTGCGAGCGGTTCGGTTTTTTATACGTCAGGTAAACTGGTGTAGGTATACAGGCGTCAGGGAAACAATGCCTACTTGCCGAGAGTGCCCTTACCATCACTGGCATATGTCAACGCTGCAAGTTGCGAGCTGTTCATGAGACATCGGGTAAACAGGCGGACTCGAGGTATATGTCAACTTTGCAAGTTGCAAGTAGTTCTTTAGACGTCAGGTAAACAGGCGAACTCTCCGAGAGTGCCAATGCCATCACTAGCATATTATGTTAACGCTGCAGGTTGCGAGCGGTTCTTTAGACGTCAGGTAAACAGGCTTACTCGCCGAGAGTGCCCTTGCCATCACTGGCATATGTGACCGCTGCAGATTGCGAGCGGTTCTTTAGACGTCAGGTAAACAGGCTTACTCGCCGAGAGTGCCCTTGCCATCACTGGCATATGTGACCGCTGCAGATTGCGAGCGGTTCTTTAGACGTCAGGTAAACAGGCTTACTCGCCGAGAGTGCCCTTGCCATCACTGGCATATGTGACCGCTGCAGATTGCGAGCGGTTCTTTAGACGTCAGGTAAACAGGCTTACTCGCCGAGAGTGCCCTTGCCACCACTGGCATATGTGAACGCTGCAGATTGCGAGCGGTTCTTTAGACGTCAGGTAAACAGGCTTACTCGCCGAGAGTGCCCTTGCCATCACTGGCATATGTGAACGCTGCAGATTGCGAGCGGTTCTTTAGACGTCAGGTAAACAGGCTTACTCGCCGAGAGTGCCCTTGCCATCACTGGCATATGTGAACGCTGCAGATTGCGAGCGGTTCTTTAGACGTCAGGTAAACAGGCTTACTCGCCGAGAGTGCCCTTGCCACCACTGGCATATGTGAACGCTGCAGATTGCGAGCGGTTCTTTAAAGGTCAGGCAAATAGGCTTACTCGCCGAGAGTGCCCTTGCCATTGAGAATACAAATGACCGTCACTGAAATGCGCCACCGCTGCATGTGCGAGCGGGTGACACTTCATTTAATGGAACAAATTTTCGCTAACCGTGATGGTTGAGTTGAGTGACCCAGCTAATGGCTACTGGTACCTATTTAGCAATTTTTTCTTACGTGTGTAAGACAGTCCGAAATCATAGTCTTGGCTTACTTACATACTTGTCCCTACAATGTACACTGACTGTAGTATTCCATCAGTCGGAAGATCAAAATTTCAGGGCAGTGTAACATTTTAATCATAAAATTTTAAAAGGTGGGTAGGTACATACAATTCTCTTTTCATTTTAACTATCAACTATTTATTACTTGTCAATTTAATAAAATAACGGAGTTATTGGACTTTTGAGTGATTGACATTCAAAAGTGGGTACTATAAAAATTACAGAATTATTGGGAGCATGAAAAACATATTTACCAAAAAGATTTTAAAATGAGCTTTGTGTGTACCTACTTAGTAACGTGTAGATACGTTTATCACGAGAATGTTACAATGTTACACTGAATAATAGTAGGTACGTAAGTATGATCCAGTACTGGCGTGACTTTTTCGTATTTGCACCACAAATAAGGCATGTGTTTGCACGTCTTCTGCAGACGATTTGCAATGTGTACGTAGGTATCAACTTTGAATTTCCAGTCGATTTGAACGACGTAGGTAATACGCATACACGAGCATGTACTCGTAGTAATTAGAAAATTGGGAAATCGTAAAATCTTGATAAGAAAGCAGGTCGTCACTCACTCAATTTGTTCCAAAATTCGGTTAGGTACACGATATTAAACACTGCTAGAAAACACTTACTGGATTCGACCAAGGATTCACCAACATTACACGCTGAAATAACCACCGCTGCCGACGCTCGCGCCGCCGCCGCCGCCCGTGCCGCCGGAATTACTCGGAGCTCGATGAAAATGCTGAAGAACTGTAGTTTATGATGCTGAGCAGACATGTTTTGCGTCAAGGTTACGCTTTCTGGACCTAAAAGTCCAATAAACTGACATGTCTCGCTTGTTTCGCATCTCAAATACGCACACCGACAGATTATGCTCTTTTGACCTAGAAGTCTGATGAGCTGACGCCTGTCGCGTCAAGGTTACGCTCTTTGGACCTAGGAGTCCTCACGACCTAGCAGTCGTATGAGTTGACGCCTGTACGTCAAGACTTCGCTCTCAGGACCTAGAAGTCCTCACGACCTAGCAGTCGTTTATGCTGACGTCTGAGCGTCAATGCGTGGTGAGCACGCGAGTAACCTTTTTCTGCGTATTCCTCGTTCTCATTGCGATCATGCACGTGTAAAACTTGCAAATTATTACTCCCGGGGCCTAGAATCCCACTTTGGAGGTTAGGTTCTTCCGCAGAACGCTAAATTCTTCCGCAGAACATGTTTTTGTGAAATTTGCAAGTTACTTCTCTCTGGAGGATTACTCCTAGGGCCTAGAATCCCTCTTAGGAGGTTAGGTTCTTCCGCAGAACACTAAACCAAACGTGCTTTTGTGTGCAAGTTGTTTCTCCCGGGCCTAGAATCCCGTTCTGGAGATAATAGTGGATAAGTTCTTCCGCAGAACACTAAATTCAACTTGCTTTTCCTGAAAAGTATCTGAAATATCTGAAAAATATAAAAATAAAATTAATAAATTTTAAATTAAAATTTATAAAACGAACAACAACGTTGTTAATTATTCAGGGTGTTCGCACGACGAAAGTCGATGCCAATGTGACGAGCCGGCAGTCTGCTGGCGACAAGCTGCGCTCCCCACCACCACTGCGCCACGCGATCACGTGGCGATGACGTGCCGCCGGAAGTGGTTGTGGGGAGCCAATCAGGGCTGTTCAAAGGAAACGGAAGTGGTGTTGTCTCACTCTACAGGTCTCTAATAACGGTTCAAAGCATATAATCATCCGTTTAACACCAAGAAAAAAAATCCCCATAGTAACTTCAAACGCGTATATCTCTGTTCCAGTGACAGGTAGAGGTATAGTTGTCATATATTTTTTTGTCTTTTGCATTGTCCTCTACTCAAATATATAAGTACCATCCGTGTAACACCTAGAAAAAAAAGACGCCAAAATCAGGCATTGGCTTTTGGAATAATGAAGGAAAAGGTATCCTAAATACCAAAGTTAGCAACATTTTCTCAAAGAAATTAGTATTAATTCCTTGAAGAAAATTGACATAAAACTGATGTACTTTTTATAAAATTCATTTTAGCAGGCGGCTTATATTTAGTCAACCCACAAAATTGGTGACCGATAGATTCCTAGATATTTGTGACCCCTTCAAGAAAACCTGTAGCAATTGGTGTGCGCGGAGTGCGCGTGCATACTAGAGCAATTCCGAGCTAAGAAGACTAGGTATGATGGCTATTCAATGCTAACTACTTTCTTCTTAGATTTGAGAGCCTCGCTCTCAATCTGCTTTCATTTGAGCCTTCTCCTTGACACATACTATTTGACAAAATATTATCCTTCACTGATTGTCGCGCTTTGCTCACGAGATAAAGTACGATTGTGAACCGGAAGTCCAGGCAAGCATCTGAAAATAACTTACTTATTTACAGCCTCCACGATTACTTAGTTATTTATTTACACCGTACGAAACGCAACTCTCTTGCGTAAAAACACGTAAAAAGAGCTACCTGCCTGCTCTGCTACCCCAGCTTCAGTGCGGCTCTCCCAGTGAACAATGTCGGTAGTTTTTCTCATTCTCAACGAAATACTGCATTGCAGGCTGTTCTCGCAAATGAGAAAAGAAAATAATGGACATTTAAAGAAAATTGTTACTTTCTCAAGTCCGACTCTTAGGTAGAAACACACATAAAATGGAATTTACTTGTTCGGTTTGAAAGATTGACTAGACTCTAATTTTAACCCTGTAGGTATGCTATTGTCCTAAGTCAAATACCTATTTTATCTGGTATTTAACTAGATACATAAATATATTTCAATACCATTGTTCTATGTTACACCATTCAGGTAGCTGTAAATAAATAGTGAGGTTTAGTTAGGTTTAGTCCCAATACAATACGAAATGTTGAAGTAATAGCTGCGTGATGATAACAAAATTAAAAATGGAAAATTGCCGTGAAAAAGAAGTGTAAACTAAACTTTTTAGATTACGATTATGAAATTATTTCCTTTCTGTACTTTCCATGAACACGAAGGGACCATGACGAAATTCGCGGTAATTTTTACTGGTAAGTAAAAGAGCATCTTCAATGTCCATACATGACTTGTCCTGATATAATGTTCAAATATATTTTGTTACAGCGATAGCTGTTAGTATACTTATAGACAAGGTCAATTCGGCACAAAGTAAAAATATACAAAATTTCTTACAATCACTACAGCAGCAATTGCAACAAGAGCAGCAGCGGAAAGAGCATCAGAACTCGAACAGGCTGCAACAAGTCGCATACCATCCCAGTGGTGGCAATGCTTACGGGTCATTGAAAAACCAATATTTGGAAAAATCACACAACCACTTGTCAAATGATCCTAGTAATCACCACAGCAACAAAAGAAAACAACAAAATGATCGAACTGAATACTACACGCAAAATAATCCTAATTCTAAGGTCAATCAATTAATTGACAGTCTACTCGGGCTGGATGATAAAAACGATATCACGATTTCCTCTGAGCCAAATGACAGAGATCAAGCAACACAAAACGAATACTCAAAAGTTTACGTGGTTCTTAACTCGGAAGCAATCAAGAGAAGTAAGAATAAGGATAAATTAAATCAGTTGTAAGTATTAGTGTAAGTACACAAACCATGCGGAACGATTTGTTCGAAACGTGCTAGAGGCAATCATTTATAGGGCCGGGTGTTTTAATCTCAGAATTCCTAAATACAGGGTTATTTTTTTGTTTCTACTCGTGATTCTGAACAACTTTTACTATTCGACTTCGCCGGTGGTCCCATAGTAAAAGTTGATCATAATCACAAGTAGAAACACCCTGCAAAGATTGCGCACTGACTAAAAAATAACCCTGGTAATAATTTGGTTGGACTACAAGATTGTTGGAGTAATCTATTAAACTAAGTAATCTATTAAAAACTAGTTGGAGACAAATAGTTTTTAATAGATTACTTAGTTTATTTTTCAATTAAATTATTGATTGAATTATAGATTTTCAACTGTGATTCTTTTTATTTGACGTATGTGACGAGATGTGACAAAATGTGCGGAGCATGTCATATTCAAACAATCCGGAATTCTAAAATCAAAATATACCTACTTGTGCAATAGAGTTTCAACACTACGTAGCTTGGTATTCCTAGCTTTCTTCCTATAGGTAACCTTTGAATGTTTACATGGTTTTTCAATTATACTTACAGGCTGTCCAATCTACTAGTATCCGCTCCGCAGCATGAAAAACGTCACGAGCAACATCATCACGAACGACATCATCACGATCACCATCATCATCACAATCGTGAGCGCAAGTTTCACGTGAAGGCTGATCATTACCTTGCTGATGATCAGAGAGACAGATATCATCCGCAAAACAATCTAAACCGGGAGGACGACTATTTTTTGACAGCAATTAACTTACAAGATGATCGCAATGATCGAGATGAAAACAACGACAAAACGAAGTACAAAGGATTTCTACTCCAGACTTGGAATCGACGTAGAGGATCTGGTGAAGGTAAGAAGATGTAGCATTCCATGACACATACAATTAAATGCACAAAACATATGGTCGTCCACTATCAGAAATAGGCATCCGCGTCGCCCAGGTGACTTCATTGAACCGAAATGGGATGGGCTGATGATTGCATCCCACGAATGCCCCGCAATCTTGTCGTCGGTTGCCCTACCAAAAAAATACAAATTCAGCCACGACAGTCCAGTGCTAGATTGCTTCTAATGAGGGTGTTTAGTATCTTTACCAAAACCTTAACGTATTGTACGTCCATTGGTCAACTCTCTCTCTCTTTTTTCATCTGGGACGCCAAGTCGTCCCGTAATAGTTTCACAACCTCCTACTACAAATAGCAATCCTCTGATGTGATTGTGTAACGACCGCCGACCGCCGTCTAAGTAATCATAGACAGCTATCTGGACCGACGGTTTAACGTGCCCGCCGAAGCACGGAACTGATTGGTAAACAGCTAGGAGAAGATAGAACTTAAGTTCCTTTGTTTCAGCGGACGAGCGATACGACAAGAAGGCTATGAGGGGGGGTCGCGAGAAGCCTCGTGGCGGCCGCGAACGGGGCGGCCGCGGCTCGGGTCGCAGCGGCGGCGGTGGCGGCGGCAGCGGCAACTCGCATACTGCCATCCCGTACATACGCCAGCACGGAGACATCTATGAGAGAGATAATTAATAACAATAAAATTGTTTTTATGTATGTTTTTCATTTTCATACACTTTCAAACTTTGCGTAAACACATATAAGCACGCGCCGTGTAGGCGAAGGCTGATTATAGAGCAGCATCTTCAATGTTACTAGAGTTTCACTCAAAGTTATGGTCTCGTAGTGAGCGGGGATTCAGTAAAGGTACCTATCTCAGCGGTTGTCGCTTGGTTTTTAAATATCTATCGAAAATAAGAATCCCGATCACGTGCGGCGAGGGGCCGCACTAACTTTTCATATTGAATTGTTTTCTTGTTTTCAAGACAGTATCAGGCTGGTCAGTAGCGATACAAATACTTTCATTATCCTGTAGTCCCACTGCAAGGTTAGGGTTTTTTTCGCTTTCTTGTAATTATTCCTTCTCGCGTAATTTTTGGTAATTTCGAGCGTGCTTTAGATCACCCTTTACTTCCGAGGTGTACCGCATGGGATTTCAAAATTAAAACTTCACATTAATTTTATATACTTACTATATTTACTAATGCATTTTCTTCTATAATTTATTTTACGAGTATATCACAGTCATCACTTTAGTGCATAATTAAAAGTCATTTATTAATATAATTTTTCATAAATTGCATTATTTATAGAGAACCATATTGACACTACGTTTCCAGTAATCTCGATCGATTGAGAGTAAAAATTTCCTAATAAGTACATAATAAATAATTTATTGCCTAAGTGTAACGGTGCTCTACCTATAAGTAAGTGATTACGTGTTCAAAACTGTAAACTCTATGGGCTTTACCACAAAAAAGTTAGACACTCGTTGAACACGACTTTAGAAAATATCTCCATAACGATGAACCTCTTCACAAGCATTCAATGTGCGTCCAAGGCGTAACGTCCTAGTGCTGCGCTAATTTAGCGCTGCGTGACGCTTACGTCGTCAGGGAAATGCGAATTTCCATCTTATTGTCACACAAATACGGTTTATGTCGAATGGTTTGACATTGGTTTGACAGCCGCATCCGCTAGCGCTGCATATCGCACAACGTTGCGTCGACGCAGCGTTAAAATAGCGCAGCATCTGACGTTACGTGTGATTGCCGCCACTAGACAGTAACTTTTTTGTGGATCTAGAGACACAAAAGTACAAGACTGATTCTTTCAGTTCGTTCAAATCGGACAGATTTCGAAGAATATTTTTTTTATCCCCGTTTTGACGTAGTTTATGAATAAGAGTAATCGTATACGTCCTATGAAAATGTTACCGGGAAAGGCGTTCATGGAAAAGCCTTAATTTTCATGGAAAGTGATGGAATGTAATGAGCGCTTGGAAGGTAATGAAATATGGAGAGAGTGTAATGATTGATATTAGGAAGGTAATGAAAAATTGAGAAAGTGTAATGATTGTATTTGGAAAGTAATGAAATATACTGAGAGTTGATATGGGTTTGCTATGAATTTTTAGTATTTGTTAGGATTTTTTGCAAGAGTTTTTTAATTTATGTAGTTTTTAGCCATTTGACAGTGTTCACGCTTAAGCAACCAATAAAAAGTGAATTAGGGTCCTGGAGAAGGAAAACTTCACACACAAACCCGGAACGGGGTCTCCATCAGGCGCGAGTGAGTGGTAATAAATCGTGCGGCAGACTCCTGCAGCCGACCTGGCTCCGCACGTATCGACCCATCGTTCCTGTGGAGTCAGCCAGCAAGGCCGAGAGGGTGGCGCAGGTTCTCCATAATTGCGTCCCAGGCAACGCAGTGTCTGTGGAGAGCGTGCAAAATGCCGCTCCCGTATCGGCTTGTACAGCCGTGAGGAGTCTAGCCTGAAACACTGAATGAATCGTCTGACACAGACGTATGAGGCCAATGATGATGATGTTTAAGATGATGTTTAAGGGCTGTTTTCCGCAACTAGACGTCTACATGCGCCTATTTTGCGTGAAGGGTGGGAGCCCACTACTCCAGTCATCATAGTTCCCCGTGGATGATCAGCAACCGTACCAAATCACCGTGTGCCTCGGGGATTGACTCCGGATTTCCGAGGTACTTTTCCGGGTGTGTTGCCACCTCTTTGCAGTGTAGCACCACTTGGGTAGCTGTTTCTTCTTCTTCCATGCATGTTCTGCACAGACGACCTGCAGTAATTACTGCAGTAATAGACTGAAAGGTGCTTGATAAAGTGATCGTGACGATGATGCTGGTTGTCATGCGAAGTTGGGGTTTTTTCAGTCTGAGCAACTTCTTGGATAGGTGACTGGACAGTGTTGGCATGGCCTCTCTGGCCTGCCTGCAGTCTTCTATCCCGGTCCAGTATGTGATGTGCTCGTTTTTAGTGCGTTCTCTCAGCAGGGAGCGGAATTTACCTGCTGGAATGGGTAAAATCGGTCCCGACCCATAGGCTATTGGGGATACCGATGTATCCGATCCCCTTCTGGCTAGTTTATCCGCTGCATCGTTAACTCAAAAGCCGCTGTGTCCTTTGATCTATTGTAGAGTTACGTGGTTGTGTTTACATACCTCCATCAGGCGTTGGTGGCTTTCGTAGATTAGCCCTGATGTAATTGTGTGACTGTTCAGTGCTTGCAGTATCGACGTGCTGTATAAGATTATACGAATGAAGTGTCCCTTTACTTCCCTGGCAGCAATGGCAATAGTAGAGTTTTAAAAAATTGAGTCTTACTGCAGCCGCAACTGCCTCCAGCTTGACATACAGGTGAAGCGGCGGTGGATCCAGCATGGCTTCTAAGGCTGCAGTTGGAGTCTTCCTCATATCTTCCGTGATCGTCATGCAGGCTTACCTTTGGAACTTTTGTAGTTTGTTGATACCTGTCATGATCTTGCACCTTGTCCACTATACGAGTGCACCGTAGCACACCATCGGATGCATTACCATCATGTACAGCCACAGAATATTTTTCAGCGAGAGCCCCCATTTCTTGCCGATCATCCTGCGGCACTGCCAGAAAGCGATGCAAGCTTTGTTCAGTTTGTTTTAATTTGTAGTCAAGGTCCAAGGGTTATCCCTCGATACTTGATCTCGTTTGTAAGCTTTAGTCTCGTCCCGAACAGTTATGGTAGGTAGTAGTAGCCCAAAACCCGTTACAGCGTGAATATAACTGATTAAGTTTTTGTGGGATTGACTGAAAGGGCGTACCTGGTGCAGCAGCGTTCCACTATGCGTAGAGCCGCTTGTGTGAGGTCGTAGACTGTACTGGTAAACTTACCGGTTTACCGGTTATAAGTAGTCGTCAGCGTATCCTATAGTGAAGAAACGGTTTGCGTCGAGTTCCGTGATAAGGCTGTTTATTACCATGTTTCACAGTAGTGGTGAGATAACTCCTCCCTATGGGCAGCCTCTTGCCATTATAGCTGTTTAATTTTTACCTGCAAATCTGACACTGCGTTTGCGTTTGATTGTGATCCATTCCGTCAGAAAATTGTTCACCTCGTGGATGTAGAGGGCTACGCCAGTGCTGGTGAAGTTCGTTTTGTCGAAGGCCCCTTCACCTATGCCCAAGCACCTCTCAGTCATAGGTGTTAGTTACTGGCATTCCTCTGTGCAGAGCCTGAATGGAAGAAGAAGAAACAGCTGCCCACGTGCTGCTACACTGCAAAGAGGTGGTAACGTACAGCGCAAAGCACCTCGGAAACCCGAGGTCAGTTCCTGAGGCACTCAGTGATTTGGTAGGGTTGCTGAGCTTCCTCGGGGAACTAGGATGGCTGGAGTAGTGAACCCTCACCCTTCATGCAAAATAGGCGCATGTAGACGTCGAGTTGCGGGAAACAGCCCGTTTAACCATTACCAATGGATAAAATGGAATGAGACTATACGCGAAAAGACCAAAGTAACTTAAAAAGTCTGAAAGTGCAGCAAATTGAAGTGGCAGTAGGCTGAACACATCTGTCGAAGAACCGAAGTGTGCCCAGCGTGTTCTGACACCTGCACGTTGGCGGACTTGTGGAACGCTTCCGACGAAGCTATCCGCGTCGCCACATACACAAATATCTGCTGTCGTCACGCCAGAAGAAGAAATGGGTTCTCGAGTGGAAGCGACACCTTGGAAAACGTAGCATTGGACGCCCTCCGGCTAGATGGACGGACCAATGACATAAAAATAAGCTACTGGTTGCCACTGGATGGCGAAAACGGCCCACTTCAACACTTGTTACAAAAAACGTCATTACTTTCCAAAACAGCTTCATTCATTTCCACGTAAAATTTTGAGGAAATGGAAGGTAATGAAACGGAGAGGAATGAAGTTTGAGCAGTTTTTCTAAGATATTTCTGTTTCTAGTTAAAAAAAGAAGACAACGAATACAACCTAGTATAACATCCCTGTATACTACAAATTAAAGTCAAAACCTTAATTTTATCTCAAAAACTTACTTGTCAAATAATTGGAGTATAATGAACACTCACCTGTGACAAACGTCATCTCCGCACGAAAGAACGTAAATTTTTTGCACTTCTAAATTATACACGTCCACTCGGCTCGGCAGTGGGGCGACTGAAGTGCGCGTGAGTAGTGATCGATTTGTTAGGTTGCTAATAAGGGTATGAAACCAATTATTTTTAATTTCAAACTTCGTGGAAATGAATGACGTTTTTCGTTTGACAAAACTTTTCAGTCGATTCTTTCTAAGTTGCACGTTATTTAAAAATACTATATTAAATACTGACAATCTACATGTATTTTCAAAGTACTTCACTGCAAAAAAATAATCCTTCTACATAAGAAAATCCAAGAAATAATTAAAAACTTTTTCGTGGTACCGTTTGGACACGGAGGGTAATGAAGATTTGGGAAGTTCTTGTTCAGAACTTTTTTTAATTGTTGTATCTAATCCAAATATAATAAATGCATCATTTAGTTTACTTTATAAGTAAACATATTCAATCAAAATATTTAGCTCAATGTCAATATTAGTACCAAATTATGATCCGGACAGTGATTTGAACGAACTGAAAGAATCACTCACAACAAAGTAGGTACAAAACTGCTTTCTGTGTTCACAATTTGCTCGCCCCACGAAGTCCCCACGGACAGTGGCGGTATCTTACTGGGTACACTACACTAGGTTAGATAATGTATGTTTTACGTGGAATGTATAACGATATGGGTAATAGCCGGAGAGGTGGCTACGTCAGAAGGCGTATGATATTACGAGTAAAGAAGGCTTGGTAGCTTGGGAATTCACATTTGTG
The DNA here is from genome assembly GCA_024500475.1 of Phthorimaea operculella. Classification (NCBI taxonomy): domain Eukaryota; kingdom Metazoa; phylum Arthropoda; class Insecta; order Lepidoptera; family Gelechiidae; genus Phthorimaea; species Phthorimaea operculella. The sequence goes on from JANFCV010000115.1 coordinate 1,320,481, forward strand.
GAAAACAATAGAAAATAAGCTTAGAGTATAAGCAAGCTATAGAGTGCACCTAGAAAGTTAGAACGGGTAGCAGTAGTAAGAACATAACCTCTCTATTCATCAGTAGCAAAAGTGTCAACAGTGACAACATTAATGAACCCCTATTACTTCTCATACATTAAGATGTAGGTATCTATGGAACAATTGCTGACGTTTTACAATACGCGCACTCTATACCTATACGGTGAAGTTTTACTAGTGACCGATAGCGAAAACTCAGAACTAACTAGGTGATAAGGAACAACTTTCCAAAAGGGACATAGATCGAAATATGAGAAAAAAATTGGGTCTCCCATAACTCAAATCAGCTGATCGACAATTTTGTATGGGACATCCAAATTTTTTTTCACATTTTGACCTATGTTCCTTGGGGAAAGTTGTTCCTTATCACCAGCCGGGTCTGAGTTTCCGCTATCGGTCACTAGTAAAATTTCACCCTTTAAAGCTTGCTCATATACTCTAAGGAAATAACCTTTCACCGTTTCTTCGGCTATGAAGTCTGCGACACACGCCACCGCGCGGTCGCTACCTCTCCGCATGGTATAATAAGATACTCCGCCTGGTATTCCATTTCGAGACTCGTGAACCACGTGACTAACACTTGCCTACGTCATCATGCTTGTAGATTACCAAAATTACCCACTCTTTTGATTATTTTTGTAAATCATATAAGATACTGTTATCTAATAAATACAATTTAAGTGGTGTTGTAAAGTTCAAGTTAATACACACGTAAATCTAAATTACAAAATTATTCAGAAATATTTTAACTCATTTTTCTGAGATTGAATATACCCCATAACGTATTTTATTGATATAAAGTGGCAATACTAGTGACGTAGGCAAGAGTTTCTCTGGGAAAGTAAGACCATGTTTTATTAGACTATGCCTGTCCGTATCGCGCGAGAACTGTTGATGCTGTTATTGAAACTGCAAATATTTCCCCAAGTAGGTATAACATAACACAAATATTGGCGAAATTGAGCTCGTAAAATATGGAATTCTGAACGCTGTATGAATTGCTAATTGAAACATGCTTGTCATTTCATTGAGTTTAAACTATGAAAATGTTTACTTTAGGTACTGCATACAAGGTATTTCAAAACTACGCTAAAATTAATTTCAAAAGGTAAGTGACGTAGAAGAACATACTTCTAGTACCTATATTACCCAAAGTTTATTGAGTTATTTTGATGGTATCACAGCCTCAAATACATCTCATGATTTGTTATGGAAGTAGGTGTAGTTTTAAAACACCTAGTACTGCTCCATGACTAGGAACATTAATATTGTCCCACAATTAAAAAATATTCGTACAATGTAGGTAAGTCAAACATCAATCAGAGACACACACACATATACACGGCAAGGACAGAAACGTAACTTTGACAGATCCTAAATGTAGCTTCCGAATATGATAAGCTTGATTTGCTTCGGATCAAGACAATAAAAATTCGATTAGAATCGTACAATCGACATCAGTGTGGCCAAATTACTGTTTTTTTATCATCACTGTGACAAATAAGTATGAAGCGAAATAAATATTTACCCGTAACTACTGTATTAAATAGCATAATTTTCTTAAGACTTATTTACCTATTTTAAACTATCAAATATAACTTGTCATATCTATGTGCTTTGATACCTAAATTATAATATGAAACTTTATTACACTGATTCTGATATCTTGGTCATAAATAGGTAGGTAGTATTTATTACATTATTATTATTTTAATCTTATACTATAATATGATAAAAGTGTACTAATTATTACAATCGAATCGAATACTGTAGTTTTGTATTTGTAAAAAAAATACATTATTGATCATTATCTCGATCATATCGAAATCTGAGCGATAAACACACTTTGGGAATAACAATAATTGACTAGAATATGTGGTTAAAATTATTGTACAAGATAATTTTAGTTTGACTAGGCCATACTGGTAACATACAGAATGTTAAAAAGCAACATGATAATTATTCACAATATCACCTACACATTTATTAATATTTCTGGAAAAATGTGTAGAGTTATTGCTTTTTAACACTGTATGACATAACATACTGTCTACAACTGAGACATAATAAAATAAATAAACAAAATAACCCCCTAGGGATTGGAAGACCAGAAACTTAACTAAATGAGCTTGAGTTATACAAAGCAGCCTATTGCAGAATATAAACGTATTAACATTTATTTATTTAAATATATTTTTACTAAGAAAATGAAGGTACGTGCTTGTGACTCTACATATCGACTAGCTAAAGCGAGCAGGGTACTATAAAATTAACAAAGGCAAGTACTTAGGGCACAGGTTCAATTCCTGGCTGCTGCAGGAAAAAAATATCTTAGTGGTGAATTTAATATCTGTTTTTCGTATGCCCTTAAATATACCAACATGGCACCTTCATACAACACGAAATATTGAACGTCTCGATGGAAACTTTGACGGAAACGTCGTGATGCCACAGAAATATCATAAAGTTATGCCTTTTAATTAAGTATGAGAATGACTAGAATCTGTGACAAAAATATTGAGAATGAATGAAAAATATGGTGTAGTCACTATAATACAAAACTATACAAGTAATAAAATACAACTGGGATTGTGCAAAACCATAAAATATCTACAATCCAATATTAATTACTCTATTTTAACGCAATTGATCCCACTCCAGGCAATTCACAGTAGGCAAGTAATTTAATCCTTTGTGACTTTACATTTACATATTTATGTAGGTATACTTGTAATTAAGTAATATTTAGTTTTAATTGAACTACTGGCGTAATGACGTAAGTGTATAATTTCAGACCCGCCATCTTGATTCCACTTATTCGCCGTCTGAGCTACTAATAAAACAATTTAATGGACCCTTTCATTTTCTACTCTGTACCATATACACGCACCACTTTCCTCACTAGTATCTAACTCATAATAGAGTATTTTTGTCACTGAACACTGATTGCATGTACTTTGGTGTGATTGCACAACACACTTCTAGTGTTTTGTGTTGTGTAGGCGCTGGGCGTCGGGCTGCAGTGATCCTGGTGGGTCTAGCTCGGCCGCCGCGCCGGCGAGGCGCGTCACCCTCAGAGGTAATTCGGACGAGACATACAACAAAGAACGCCCATGCTCTTGTACAAAGACCCTCTCCTCTTGTTCCGCCATAATCCGTTAATTTCGTCTCCCTTCAAGGCGACGTTCGTCTCTGAAACAAGATTGTAAATTTTAACGATCTTATCATCATAACATAAAAATCCACATTCTGATGTGGATGATGTACCCGCCTACATACTACGTATCCAAATTCATACAACTAATTCAGCAGATGTGGTTGTGGACGAACGAATGAGGTCTCAGGCGTATTTATGTAAAAACTTGCTAGGGCACAGTTTGTTGGTGAATAAAAGAATATTTTTCTTCACGCTCAGCCGCGAAGTGTTCGTAATGTCAATGGGAAGACGCAGACGAGGCATAAACCCGGTAATCCTTTTATGTAAGAGGCATTTTCAACAAGTGCATTTTTTTCCTAATTTCGGTGGATTTTTTCATTTTTGAGTTTTATGTTATAATTTTTTTATGTCGACTGAAATATTCACTTCCTTAATCCATATTTTTAAGGAAAACTCTATAACTTTAGTATTTAATGAGATATTTCGCCCACCGAAATTGCCATGGCACCGAAATTTATTTTGTGCCACCGAAATTGTATTTATGGCACCGAAATTGCAAGAAGAGACTGCCATAGATCTAGCAGACGAGGAGGCTATCCTGGCTTGTGTTTGCTTGCAGGATTGCAAGCATAAACAAGCACAGAAGGCAAAAGTGGTTTGGGTTAGCTTCCCACAACTACAACCACAGCGAGCTGACGGCCAGAAACCCAGCCAGTAGGCTAGTGGCCCTGATCAGCGTTTGCTTGCAGCGCGGTGACCAAAGACAGCCTCAGAACCAGGCGTATGTGAACGGCGTTTTCTTGCAGCGCTACAAGCAGAATCTAAATCTTCAGCAAGATTTAGAAATCTGGAAGCAGTGCAGTGCAAGCGCGATGCTTGTAGACCAAGCTGGCGGACAAGTAGACCTGACCGGCGTTTACTTGCAGCAGCAGAAGTGTGGTCGCAGATCTACGTACTAGGCGGGAAGGCGAGGCTGACCAGCGTTTCCATGGAGCGCTTCAATCACAGACCTAGCTAGTCGGCAGGTGATCAGATACGGCCTTTTTTCGTAGCACTGCAAGCAGATCAGCAGAGGCAAACGCAAACTTGCTGTCCGAGATGTGAGCGTAGACAGTGCAAGTGAAAGCCAGGTCTGACCGAAGTTTACTTATGGTGAAGCAATTAGGGTGGCCTTAAACCTAGCTGGAGGGCAGAAGAGTCCGATCGGTTGTTTATAGCGCTGCGTACTGCGCTGCGTGCTTGTGTTGTAGTGACACAAGTACTGACCAAACCTTAGCCACGCCACAAACCTATGCCACGTTATAAATGAATGTTCCCTCTGCGGTTATATAAATACAAATTACATTCCGTATGCAGAGAACTGGCTAATGCTCTTGACAATAAACGTTTGATCCAAGCAGCAAGATTGCCCTATTATGATGCCATACTGATGATGCCGTAGTCGTTTGATGCTGCTTCTAACATCATCACCCCATATCCTTCCCGAGGTTGTCGTAAGAGGTGACTAAGGGATAAATTTCGTTATCGCATTGCAACATCTTGCATCGCGCTCACCAACCCGCCTGCCAAGCGTGGTGAGTATGGCAAATACCCCCTAAGAGGGGGAAGCCCATGTTCAGCAGTGGACTTTATTGTGGCTGTTATCGTTGTAATACTGATGAGTAATGCAAGTATGAGGGCTCAAACTTAGCTGTTGGGCAGGCGAGTCTGGTGAGGCTCGATTTCGTTTACATTGATGCATGCTGGTAGTGACGCTAGTAGATGCTAAATCGTGGGTGGTGTGTTGTTTTTATTTTATATTTATTTATTAAGCTCAAGTTCACTTAACATCTATGTACATATTCCCACAAAACTGCTTACACAGTTTTTCTGCGGAATCAGTGTCGGTTTTTGGTCCGGTCCATATACGAGTTTGGTCCGTTCGGGGTTTGCAGTACTGCGCAAAGGTGATTTCAGACCTAGCTTGTAGGTAAGTAGGTCTAACTGGTGTTAGCTTGCAGCGCCACAAGCAGAGATCTAGTCGTTCCGAAGGAAAGGGTGAAAGCCTTGGCTAGCAGCACTGCAAACAGAGACATAGCCGGCTGGCAGGTGATCGTTAAAGGCGTTGCCTTGAGGCGCTGCAAGGAAGGTGACCTCAGTCTAAGCTGTGTTCAAGTAGTTCCTACCTGATTTTACTTGCAACGCTGCTCTGAAAGAAAAGGTGACTGGAGACCAAGGATAATGAGTGGTCGTAATCAGTGTTTGCATTTAGCGCTGCAAGAAGAAATTCCCGGCAGAAGGGCGGGTGTGACAGTTTGCTTGCAGCACTTCGACATAGACCTAGCCAGCTGGGAAGTGAGCGTAAACGGCGATTTTTGCAGTGCTGCAACCAGAAGTAATCACGCAAGATTGTAGTCTGCAAGTAAGGTAGCCGCAGCCCAACTGGCAGACGAGCCTTGGTCGCGTTTGAACACAGCGCTGCTTACGAAAGCGACTATTGCCTGGCTGGTTGATGAGAGAAGCTGTTGTTTATTAAATGCGCTGGAAGTAAAGTCAGCCACAAATCACGCAGGTAGGTAAGTGGAAATTGACAGAGTTTGATTACTTACAGCACTACCAGCAGTGGCGGCTTCAGGCCTACCTGGAGATCAGGCGGGCCTGCCTAGTTTTTTGCAGCGCTTCGAGTATGTGCAGTCACAAACCCAGTCAGGTGGACCTGCGCGGCGTTTGCTTGCAGAATTAAAAGCAAATCTCAAATCTGCCAGCGACTTGCTAGCAGCGCAGTCAACAAAGAACTAGCCAGCTAACGTACAGGCATGCATTTGCAGCGCTAGGAGCAGAGGTTGCCTCAAGCCTGGACATTGGTGTGTGCTTATAGTGCTGCGAGCAGAAACTTAACCGCTGTCCTTTACAAAGGCGAGCATGGGGCAGCAGTATTCCTATCTAGCTGATCAGTAGGAAAACGTGGCTGGAGTTTGCTGACCGACTTGAAGCCAAAATGGCTATTATTCCTTAAAAAGCCATTTAAATCAAAATTGAAATAATAGATACAATTTCGGTGCCTTAGAAGCACCAACAAAAGCCACCGAAAAGCACCGAAATTAGGCCAGCAAAATTGGAAACACAAGGTTTTTTTTTAAAATAAAGTTCATTATAAAGGTTATTTCAGTTTTTTTGTTAGTTATTTTATAGTAAACCAGAGGCTCATTTGCATGCATTAAATTAGAATTTTTCTTGCATGTGAATAGATTTAAATCTTTACCACCGAAATTGCACATTTTTGTTCCGAGTGCGCGGAAATCATATATTTTTATTTATGACGGAAAAATGTAGCATTATAAAGAAAAACAATTTACACTGCCAGAAACAGCATATTTCATAGTTACGGGGAGGGGTTTTATAATCTTTATAATATTGACGGTGTGGGAAAAAAACGGTGAAACAAAACGGCCACGGAAATTGGTATTTTTGCTGGGACAAAACTAGATTTCATACAACTCATTTACTATGCGTCCAAAAATTCATATTTATATATTAATACGTAGGGTAACTAATACATAACACATTCAGAAGACCTTTTGTTACGTAATTTGGACATGATTTATCTGAGAGATGAAAATGTTGTAAAAAAGAGATTGGGGACAGGCCACCGAAATTGAAAATGAGGTACTTATTGATTATTCTATTAAATACTAATAACTTTACCAACATTATTTATGTGGCTAGATATAAATACATATGTCTTTAATCTTGAGAAAAAAAATCACAGTCGTAACTGCAAAGCATCACCACGTTTTCAGCCAGGACACGTAAAATTTTCACTTCAGAAAACCACTCGTAAATGGTCTCGTCTTAACGTTTTACTAGTACCGGAGTGTCATTCCGCACTCAGAAGGGAGGATTGAGGGAAAATGGCCCTGCGTATACGTCTGCTTAGGATCTAAGATATGATAATTCTCTGATGAATGCGGCAGGCAGACGGGACGTGTCTTTGTCTTGTTTTAATATTTTCATCAGGAAAACTCACAAGGTAAACATAAGTAAGATGAATGATAAGATTGTATACCTACCTGGAATAGGGATTTTATTTCTTCCCTAAAACCACATCAAGGTAATGTAAGTACCTACTTATTCTTTGCTCCATCCGGAAAACGCAATAGCCAAAAAAATATCTCGATCGTTCATTGAAAAGGTCACGGTCAAGAAATGGATTTCTTATAAGACGGTACTCGTAAGTAAGTAATGAAAAACATACCTTACGAAATAATATTTTTATTTAAGCGGATTTTATAGGCCTGGTACCTTGTTGTTATTAAAATGTGAGGCAGAGTTTTCAATCTCTCTCTTCGTGTGGTAAGTATATCAAATGGTAAAGCGTACGTTATGGGACTTACCTAGATGGTTGAGGGTCTCAGCTTGGGGCAGTAGCTCCTGTATGTCGTTGACTATCCTGGTGATCTCCTGCGTGTCCTTGGCGATGCTGCAGAGCTCCTCCTGGTTGAAGTCCGGCGTGATCTGCTTGCACAGCAGGATCTGGCTGATCACGTTACCGAAGTTTGAGGGACCGGCCCTGTTTTCTGGGAGGAAAAATAAGCCATTCAATTTTTGTATCTACAATACAGTTATATGTACACTTTTTAGGCGTATACATGTATTTATTTAATAGAAAAACAGCTTTGCGTATTTCGAACACTTTGAATATGACATCAAAGATCTTTTACGAATGTTGTCATATCTCAAATCTGAATTGTCGTCCAATGTTGTCGCCGCTACATATAGGTACGCAAAGTGAATCCCAACTCTAAATTATATTTACTTAGGCACTCGCATTTAGAGCGGAAAAGTAAATCACCATAAAAGCCATTCATGCGTAATTTAAATGTAAAACTTGGCTTGCGAAATTCAACAAAAGTAATTACTTAAAATAAGCTCTTTTCCTGGATTACTTTAACAGGATTTCGGGTTTTTCAGGACACAAGATGCTGCTTAATTTTTTAATGTGGCAGTTGTTCCTGCTTCAATTAACAACCTGTCACGACGGTGCTCGTGCATGATAAATGAGTTTTACAATTAGGGCTGAATTACGCGAGTGAGTTATAATTTATTAATGCAACCGAGACTACATTTTTCAGTAATACAAGGTGTAAAAAATTACTGCAAATATTTTGAGTGTAGAACCAGTTTACTAAATTGAACAACTTTCCCTAAGAAACATAGGTCGAAATATTAAAATAATTAGACCTACCATACAAAAAATTGTTAGCCGTCGCGTCACTTTTATGTTGTTAGATTTCAAGGACTGATTCACCCCTTAAAATATTAGCAGTAATTTATTTTTCTGACTGATTTTAATACTATGGGGGGAAACTATTTATTGTGAGTGGTGAACCCTGAGATTGACCGTATAACAGCAACAAACACGCTCACTAATCTAGTTCAGCAGAAAGACCTTGTCGGAGTTCACCTTTGTGTAGTTCTGTCGCGGAATTTCAGACTGCACTGGAATACTCCTATAGGAATAGAAGTGATCGAAATCGGAGAGATCATCGTCATCATCATTACTATAGAGCGGTAGGTAAGTATCTTTGATATCATTATTGGAAACTATACTGTAAAAATTGTATGCAGGCATGTTTTGATATTGACGTGATCTCGTAGATGAATGTAAATCATATGAGAGTAAAAAAAACTTGTTTGAAGTCCTATTAACAAGTAAATGTTTAACATTTATATCTGAATTACATATCCTTTGATAATCGTGATTTTATTTCAATTTAGAAACCATTAATTTAGCCATTTTCCTTGTAGCAGTAGCTAGAGCTACGGGATGAAAATTTGAACAAGGCGCTCGATAGAAGCAGGTACGAGATACAACCAAATTAATATTTCCTAAGATCAGTTCAATCGTCTCTATTGTACCCGCGGGAAATGTTTCAGTGACCTGTATTCGGCAGATATATACGTGCTGCTGCCTAGTGCAGCTATAGTATACATCTACCATACCTTTGTTTATTAGTTTGATAGAGTTATACTTATGCCAAAATATGTATGTTTAATATTCGTCTTTAGGCAGGAAGAGCGATTGCGTACCTATTAGAAACAATTTCACCCAGTTTTAGGGGTTATTTAAAGATGTAATTTATTGCCCAGATAATTCCATTTTGCGTGCTCCTAATCCAACCAGACCCAGACAGCATGACCCGCCATCTGATCCAAAACTACAGTGAGGTCATGCTAACAAGTCCAATTTGTCAGTTTCAGATCCACACTAGAAGTTATGTTATTAAAGTAAATAGATCCCATACCATACATAGCATAAACACAAATTTGAAAGTTGGAAAATCGGGTTTGTTACGTCGGCCGAACCGCACTAAAAGTATCGACAAGCCGTAAGGTCAACTGTAACTCCGATAACTGCCGTTACGTAGAGCTGATGTTTGTTTAGGATGTTTCGTTATGGCGATGAAAATAGCCTGGTATTTTCATAAAATAGGCTTAGATTATGGAGTGGTCATGACAACAAATAATACTGACATTCCATAGCCGGGTGGAGCTCCGGGTAGCAATTTTAATTTGTACAAGCAACACTTTTTAACCGTGTGATGCCGGCTTAGAGTAGCATCACCCCATTTCTTTCCTGTGGGTGTCGTAAGAAGCGACTAAAGGACTCGAAGTTATCATGTGTATTGCAATTTTAGGCGACAGGCTGACAACCTGTCACTATAGCGATACACGACAATAGCTAAAACGGTCCTCAAATATGTGTCAGACGTGGCGATAACGACCGTACTTTTACGGTAATTGACGCTCTGCCTACCCCGCAAGGGATAAAGGCGTGATTTATATATGTATGTATGTACACTTTTTAACCCATTCAAGGGATAAACTTGGTCCTGGTTTTTCTCAACAAATTCAAAAAAGCAGATCCCTTAATATAAGGCAGATCAAGTATTACTTGACCTTAAATACCTTAATAATGCCTTACCATAGTAGGAGGTCATGTCCATAGGCACTAACTGGACGAGCCGATGGCACTTCGCGAGCTCCCGCAGCAGAAGTTGTGCCATGAAGTACAGCAGCACCAGTTGAGGCTGCTCTGTGCCGGATTCCGTCGATCTGTCAAAAAAATATTTCAATAATATTTCAGGTAATATTAATTTGTTTCCTATTTAATAATACACAATTCATGAACAAAAATAATCCTTTATGATGGAGAGGACAAAACATCAAAAAGACTCGTAATATTTCAGTATTTTGTTTTCAAAGGATCAAATTAATATTACCCCGGATGTCGAATAAATAGGTTACATTGTTTTATTGCTACTTTGAACCTAAGTATATACCTATTATTAGACTGTAATTTTGGTGTTTAAATTAATACTTATTTCAAAATAATGAATTTGCACGAGCTTGGCGTATCGGAAAGGTAAAAGCAGGCTGGTGGAGTGTAAACATAATAATGCGGCCAACTGGTGCCCTGTTGGTAAACAACCGCAGGCCACACACGGCCGCGTTACCTCCCTGGCACAATGCCGGCAGCCCGCTGGCTTCAGTTCATACACTTTCCAACTACCCACTCGATATTACGCCAATTGATTACGTGAAAATCAACTAACAAAAACACTCGGTATTCTGCCAAAACGAGGATTGATGAGTCGCAAAATTCGCGTCAATTCATCAAAAGAGCGCCGATGGCGACTGGCCAACTGGTGGTCAGGATAGGCTTTTTTACTTAATATTACAATATCCTTTTATAAAGCCTCAGGAGCTGAGTCAACATAAATTATTTAGCCAGAGAAAGAAGAGAAAGTGGCCGTGAATGTGGAATGATGCTCTCCGACCCGGAAATCCTCGTGAGTACCTACCCACGAAAGATTTATTGGCTCACAGATAGGTACTATCATTTTGACAGAACCCATTGGAAAGGTAAAACTTTTCTTCCGTAATTAGTTCTTCACGAATTTTACTTGGCGGGACGGACGGTTGCCCTTTGAAATGCAAATAAATTTTGTATTTATACGAAACCCAACGACAGAATTTCGCACAATTTGTCAGTTTGCGGTTTACGTTACCCGATAAATATTTAAATTGGCGTCCAAATGTACTTTTTCAGATTGTTGAAACATTATTATTAATCCGCATCATTATTTCAGTTGGCTTGTTTGTTTATCGCTTCGAAGCCGGGCTGTAAAAATTTAATGTTCTGCGTATTTGTTTTACGAGTTGGTGTTGTGCGTCGGCAAATTGCTCGGATGAATTGTTTTCATATTGCTAATTCAGCTTCAAATGTTGGTATTGGAATTGCTTTTGTAACGTTTCCCCCAATTAGAGTCGGTGTTTGTTCTGATTAGGTAGTTGGTTGTTTCGAGTGCTCGTGGTTGGTGGAGCAAAGTCATGTTTGTGAGTGTGGTCATTCATCTAGTAGTGTCAGAACATTAATCTGCGCGGCTCGCTCGACGCGGGTAGTTGGTTCTATCTAGGCGCGCGGGACCTGAGTCAACTCCCTCTCGACGCATTACAATAGAACGGTCTATTGTTTTCGAACTCTAGCTAAATTTACGACCAAAGTTACAACAACGTTTTCGACAATTTTCACGCTAATTATCTATTTCAATTTGCATAGAAATTACGAGTTAAGTGCCATTAATCATGCGGATACGGGGTAGGAATAATTTATGACTTAACAATGTTGCGTACTGCAGCTGAACGCAGTCATTGTTCAATTAGTATCTGTCAATCAATGTGAAATGTTCATTTATTTATTAGTAAACATTCAACACAAATGTTTGGGTGTCATTGAACTGAGATGCTCTCTAATTATTCTCGAATTTGTTACAGGCTGTAGGTATAAAATCAAACTGTTTTTTGAGCTGCCCAACATTGTTCACGTGCTGGAAGGTAATATTTTCAGCTGAGTAGTTTTGTTTTGCGGCGTAGTTAGTACATAACAATTCATGAGGACAGACGGAAAAGTGGAAAAACGGGTATAAAGAAATCCATGTGCTTACTTTTTGCAGTTGGGCAGCACAAGCTGGCTGGTCTGCTTGGTGGCTTCGACGCACGCGCGGCGCAGGCGGCGCACGCGCTCGCGCAGCTCCGGGCTGTCGTGGGGCTGGCCGAAGTGGATCAGCAGGTCGCGGAACAGAGCCAGCTGCACGTTGATCTCCGTTATCAACTGCCAGGACAAACAAATAACTCCAGTTAATAACATCGACTCACGAAAAACATTCTCTTTCGATAAAGGTCTAACAAGATAAATCACCTACGAAGAACGCATGAGCATGACGCTTTGTAATCTATATCGAGTAGGGACTAGGGACGCTAACTCAAGTGAAAAATGTACGTAATGGATCGGCACTGACAACCACCATAAATTGCGATGAAACTGGAACCGAACGTTGCTAATTGTCCGTCCACTGAGTCAGGCATCGACAGCCGGGAGGCGGCACACTCAGAATACCACACAACAAAAATGATTTATTGCTCGCCACTTTTTACTCAGCCTGTATTACGTAACCCAAGTAAAGCCGACAGGAACACATGTCAGTCATTCATAACGGCACAGGCTATAGACAAAAGGGACGCAACCTGCGGACATCCATACATGATCAATTTGGTCGTTTTTCATCGCGCCACTCGATCGCCGCTACACGCCGCCGCGCCGCCTGTGTGGAGGAAATTGATGTTTTTTGTATCCAACCAACATTCCAGTCAATTTCTATTCCCGTCCGCCCTTAATATTCACTCCTCTTGTTTTTTACGTACAAAAATATTGATGGATGTCGATATTCGTTTAAGACAATGAACTACAGAAATGGGGCTGTCGAGATGAAAGTTTCTTTAGGGAGTTTTACAATGCCCAACAGATTGAAAAGGTTCGGATGTTCAAGAAAGTTGGACTGACCCAAATGCGGGAACCCCCTAAATTGAATTGCGTCATAGCAAGCCACAGAATAGTAGTCAAAGAAATTATTTATGAGGATCGCGTGAGCTAACACTATTGTGGCGATCATTATTTTTATATTGTGTAGGTAAGTATTGCTCAAACGTTTCCTTCCCACCTGTTAGTTTATATTCTCCATGGGGTGCTTAGTAGCTCAAATGCTCCGACTATAAATAAACTTTGAAATGAAATAGATTTGCCAGTTTCTATCTGTATGTTTACTCAGACATTGATAAGTTAACGATTCAAATAAATTGTTAGTAGGTATAAATCTTTTGGCATCCGTGTAAGTTCAGTTGAAAACCTAATTTTGTAGCATGGAATGGGTTGTCTGTTTTGTAAAATTATCTACGTACCTAAATTATATGAATCCATCAGATAATTTAATCACCCAGCTCAAAAGGTTTTCTGCTTATTCGTGCAGAACATCAGTTTTAATTATCGAATTACTTAGTTAATATTATTAATAAGTTTAGCGTTTTTTGTGTTACTAGGTAGGTAAGTACTTCGAATATTACAAATTAATGTTATAACAAGAGGTTTCGTTTTCGTGGATAAAAGGTTTTTAGTCTCGAGGGTTAAATGTTTTAATTACCTTCCGTTATAATATCTTATAGTAGTTAGCATAAAATTTATTGCATGAGTGAGGCAGTGTAATCTGTTTCGTATAGGTAATATATAAAAAGTGAGTACAATTTTAATAATTAGGTATATTATGTACCTAAGTTAGTTAATACATTTACTTAATGTTCTAATAATGTAGGTACCTTGTACTTAAGTGCATTCAATTAAAATTCGTTACCACTTTGAAGGTAATAATGTAAATGAGACAGCCTCTTATAATTTATGACGTGAGCAATCTTCGCCGTGACTCGCAAAACCACTCTAATATCACACACGCGTATCGAGAGTTGTAATTAATTGAATTTTGACACATTGACGCGATATAAGCCTAGCCGTGATAAGTGAGTGCATACCTAAGCATGTTTTTTGATGATGCTTTTTAATATGCCTTTGAGTCGAAACACAACTTTTAGGTTTAGGATTGTTTGATATGACATGATTTTTTTTGCACGAATTGTCATATTCAATACACTTTTTTACGCACTCCACGAAATAGAGAATTTACAGAAGGACCAATCGACCCTATTTAGCATTTTTGCGATTGTCACTTGTTATTTGTTATATAGGCAGAGTTGCTACTGTCAAAAACCTCAAAGTAGCCATAAGAATATAAAAACAGAAAAATCTGTTATAGTCATGGTCCTTAGCAAAAAAATACTGTTTTGCCGGCACAGTTGATGCCGCTTTGCTCAGTGATACTAGGGACCATTGTGAATGATTCCATCCGAGGAAATGAAAAATCCATCCACTGGATTTCAAGATGGCGGATCTTCGTTTTTTTGTATGGCACTAAAAAAATAATTCTTCTGGAGCCTATCGTGTGGGGTATCAAATGAAAGGGCTTGACAAGACGATTTCAAACATATATCATTTTATTACATTTCAGTTGACCTCTTAGAAAAAAAGCAAGTTAAATTTTTAAAAGTAGTCAAAACATGCCAAGTTTGAGGTCCAGCAGGTACAAAATGGCTGACATATAGTTTCTTAAAAGTATGCCAAATGATCCACCATATCCTGAAATCTAACGTGACGAAAGGAATTTTGAAAATAATAAGATTTAATGTATATTTTGCAATGGAAAGTACATCATTGGGAACTGCAGTAGGTTAGTAAGAACTGCTTGTGCGCCTCCATAAATGTTTAAAATGCAATTCTTCTCATGATTGCTTTTACACTTGTAAGCTAGATTATGATGTGCCGAATCATTTTGAATGTGCGGGCACGGTTGTGCCCCCGCCAAGTCTAGTAAAAAGCGGCTTTGCCGTACCATATTTCTCTTAAAGCACTTTCGGCCAAAGATGACGATTATGTTGGATGAAAATTGAAATATTTCATTTAGCAGATATAGAAGCTCTAAATGGAGTAAAATACTTAAGTGTTGAAAGAATAAATAAGACACAATTAACTATGTGATTCTATGTAAATACACAGGATTGCCATTTTAAATTTACCGCGAAACAGCATTCTTTGCAGTTTTAATTGTAGAATCTTGTTAGTATTTAGTGTATAAATATGAAATACAATGATGCTACAGTTTTTTCGTCCTTGGATTGCACAACTTTTCTGGCTGTCTTTAATAAAATATTATCTTGCAAGTAGTAAGTATATGATTATTCGTTTTTGCAATTATTTAAATTATGGTCGCTCAAATACGCCATATTTAACAATTTTAAGACATAAGGTTATTTTTCTTTGATGCTGTGTCTTTTAGTATGGGCTGTTAAATATGGCCTATTGGAACGACCATACTGTAAGTCAATATTTTATGTACGAAAACTCGCATTTTTTTGCGGTAGATGTAGATGTAGTGTTTAGATGAGTAGTGGTGAGACTTGCTTTTTTTTGAAATGGTATCTTATATCTTTACATAAGGCTTTTTTAATCTCTCTTCATTCATATAGGTACATTTCATCTAAAAGTGCTTTAGAAGTTTTATGGTCGGTCGAATTAGTAACAGATTCAAGGGCATTGAATGTTTTTTTTTTAAATATTCAATGTTTATTTAATGACTGTTTGGGTCCTTAAAACACAGGTTTCAAATGTTATCCAAAATATCGTTGCTTGGATGTCGAAATCGGCCTGAACTGTTTTGAGAGAAACATTTATATTTAATTTAATCATTTATTGTGAACAAAAACAGATACAGGACAAATACAAAAATAAAAATGACACAGCAGGCACTACTTATTTCTAACAAGAATTTTTCTTACAGCAGGCCTACTAAAGCATTCATGACTAGAGCAACATGGTACCTATGGCAAAGCCGCTTTTTACTGGACTTGGCGGGGGCACAACCGTGCCCGCACATTCAAAATGATTCAGCACATCATAATCTAGCTTGCAAGTGTAAAAGCTATCATTAGAAGAATTGCATTTTAAACATTTATGGAGGCGCACAAGCAGTTTTTACTAACCTACTGCAGTTCCCAATGATCTACTTTCCATTGCAAAATTTACATTAAATCTTATTATTTTCGAAATTCCTTTCGTCACGTTAGAGTTCAGGATATGGTGGATCATTTGGCATAGTTTTAAGAAACTATATGTCAGCCATTTTGTACCTACTGGACCTCAAACTTGGCATGCTTTGACTACTTTTAAAAATTTAACTTGTTTTTTTTTCTAAGGGGGAAACTGAAATGTATTAAAACGATATATTTTTGAAATCGTCTCGTCAAGCCCTTTCATTTGATACCCCACACGATGGGCTCCAAAAGAATAATTTTTTTAGTGCCATACAAAAAAAGGAAGGTCCGCCATCTTGAAATCCAGTGGATGGATTTTTCATTTCCTCGGATGGAATCGTTCACAATGGTCCCTAGTATCACTGAGCAAAGCGGCATTAACTGTGCCGACAAAACAGCTTTCGGGTGATATTTGACCGTACCCGCTTAGACTATTATAAAAACGTATTGATTCTGAGCCAATTTTAATTCAAGAAATGGGTCATTCTTCAAAGGGTCGAAAATTTCGGTCACAGGGTTGTAAATGCTAAACTATACAAGTTTGGACATATCGATCGATTGGACATGATTTAACACTTCAATACCTATGTGGAATCGATTAAAAAGTCTTATTTTATATTCACTTAGTATTTCAAAACCCAGTCTGAAAGTTGAAAACGGGAGGATTTTTGGTGTTCTCCGCGTGTCACACCTCGCACAAACTTTTTACAAATTATGATTTTACTACTTTCCTTATGTTTTGTACGTGTCTATTGTATATCAAAATAATCGTCATAAAGCAATATATTAGGTGAATGATGAAGAAAATATGTAATGCGTGTAATTTTAAAAATAAACCCGAATATGTATCGGTCACACGATTTCGGACAGTTAGCCCAAGCGTGGTAAAATCGGTCATAACTTCTAAGATTATAACCGTATCCAGCTGAGTTTTTGTTCCTCGAATTATTATGATATGCTTCAATAATCAAGCAGAGTCAATGGGCACCTCAGTGCCCAGAACTAAAAATATTTCCAAAAATAAGGGCTGACACAAGTTTTACTACCCTTGCATGTAAGTTACGTGGATTCAAATTTCTTCTAGAATTAATACACTTAGAGATTTGTCTTTTACAGGGCTGATTTGTAATATAGTCGGGACTATTGGTCTATAATTTTATTTAGATTCAATAAAAGATGGCCGAGTTATTATCAAAAATACTCTGTTTTTGTAATCTGCGTGGAGTAATTTGCGTGGCAAAATACCCACGCAGCTTACAATTCTTCCCACGCAGATTACACAATGGTTCTAAGAGTTTAAAAAAGGTTGAAATAACCATTTTAAATACTATTATTTTACCTAATATTCATTAAAACACATGAAAAGAATTCTTTTGGCAAATATCATCAAGTTTTTGAGTTTTCATATCGTTATACTTGGACATAGAATTTTTACCAATTTTGATAGATTTGAGTGCATGTTTTGTCAAAACATACTGGACGTTGGCTCTATTCAACCACCTAACTATGTCTCGCAGCAATTTTTCGATGCCAGTGATCGTTGTCTCATAGGCTTGATGTGTATTTTGAGGCCAAAAGTCAAAACTGTAAGGTAGATCCGATAATATGCTAGCGACTGTATTGAGACATAGTGCTCCTGATTTATCTCTTGTGCTGACAATCTTGCTAAATTTATCTCCGCTTGCACTACCTATTTCTAAAAGAAGTACAATGCCAAAGCCCCCTTAACTTGCTTATATGTAGTTATCATTGGTTCATAAACAGGGCGATAGCGTTAACTCGATTTACTGTTACGTCATGGTGAGGAAGAAGGTCTCCATCAGACGCGTGTCATATAAGTCTAATGTGCAGCAAACACCTGCAGCTGACCTGTCTTTCTTGCGGATCTAGCCAAGGAGGCCGAGAGGGTCGCATAGGCAACCCTGCGTATTCCATAACCGTGTCCTGGGCGACACAATGTCTTTGGAGAGTCAAATCTTCCTGATATTATTTAAATCTACTGCAATTGACGGAGTTAGGCCAAGGTGAGTTAACTTGTTAGTTGCCTCTACCAACTGCGGCCGTCAATATGACTTTCACCTAAGACTACTGGGAATCTTTTTGCGTAAGCTTGGGCAAACATGGCAAACTTGCCACTTCAATTGACGTTTCGAAGGCTTTTAGCTGGACAAGGTCTGGCAGAAACCTTGACCTGGCACCTCAGCAAGCTTCTGTTTATGACAACCCAGCTGGTTTTTGTAATCAATAACAGCTATATATCTGACCTCATGGCCATTGATGCCTGTGGTCCTCAAGGTTCTAGTCTCTCGGCGATTTTTTCCTTCAGAACAGCTTTTAACTACTTCAGTTTGGTATTCATAGGTATGCAGAAGACAGTACCGTCACAGAGACATTGTCAAGTCCAAATCGGCAGAGCGGAAATTGCGAAAAGAAAGCCCTGGTCTCATTCAATGCTACCACGACATAGGAGCTTTATTGCATCTGAAAGTAGTCCTCTCGACTAGACAACTACTTTTCTGAAGTACACTTATTTCTGTCATTGCGAATAGCTTAACTGGGCATTGAGTTGTCATCAATCCTGAACTTCGATTTCACTTCGGAGCCTAAAAATCACTACTTTCTTATAAAATTAAGCTTACAAAGTTTAAGGTACAAAACCAAGCTTAAATTTAGTTACAAGGGTGAGCTACCCTTGTAACTAAATTTAAGTATCACCAATTGTTATTTATTATGTTTGCATTAAAGAATTCATATAAAACTCAAGCCTGATCCTGTGTGTAGAAATCCGGCCACCCCTTGGATGACTTAGTCAATAAGTTGCTCTTGATTTGATGGAACTCAATACGACACATATCTGGTCAATACCAATCTACACAGCCTTGCTTTTTGTCGCAAGATGGCCTGACTAGCAGTCTTCATCATATTTTTATTCAAAATTATGCTGAACCAAGACCTCCACGACCTTATTCCGCCAGCTCCTTTCCACCATAGAACACCTGTAAGTATATTTGACGGGATACCATCCATATTTAGTTGCCAATCCACCAATTCGGCCTAAGCACTCTGAATCGTCTTTCATTATGCACACTGAAAGACAGGAACTAATTACCTGCATCTGTTGATTCCAAATTCATAAAACCCTATAATCTTTTTATGGTAGTAGTGAATAAAGACTTACTTTCCATGACCTGTCTCCATCACAGACTCCATCTTTGCCTTATAACCTAGACTTAAGTCAAGAATAATCATGTTTCAAGTAAAACTTATAGAAAACTAATGGAAATACAAAGATAAAATTGGCTATGTAATCTGCGTGGCTTGATTTGTAATCTGCGTGACACACAAAATTTTAAAATTAAATTTCTCGAAAAGTTATTGGGCTAGCAAGGAGCACCAAACTGTTCTGTAATCAGAAAAGTATACAGAATCATATTTCATTGTCATCATCTTCAAATTGCTTAAATTAAAATTTGCCACGCAGCTTACGCGGAGAATCAAAATCTGAATAATGACCCAAATATGACGTTCTTGACAACCATTTTCATCATCCATTAGTTACCTTGAGTTCCTCTGAGATTCCAGTTCATATCAGTAAGCGTCAGAATCGTCGCTAGTAATGAGTGAGCCATCTGTAAAGGCGCCCCGTGCGCCGTCTCCCTTATTTGTTCCTTGGCTCACAAAATAACTTTTTGTGTCATATTCACACAAATTGAAATTCTACCTTTTACCTGCTTTATCTCAAACTTAATCGACTCGTATTTGACAAAAGGTTTACGTAGACTGATTATTGGACATCGAAGATAAATGACAGAGCTCACAATTGAACGAATTACCGCTCGAACAAACTTTATTTCGAATTGAACATCTATCGCATAATGTCTTTCTGCTCTAAGTACAAATGTTCGTGATCCATCACTTGAGCAAAACGTACCTTGCAAACAAAATTCCCAGGAATAATGGCTCTAATATAACTGGCAAGGTAAATCGAGACAAAGGGAGCAATTAAAATTTAATAGGGCTGGCGAAGGGCTTCAAGGGAAGGTTCCCAGCAGCTGGTCACACGTTTATTAATCACGTGATCAGAATTTGTCTGATTCCCGGAATTTAGTTTCACGGTGGAAAGCTGTTCTCGATATTTCGATGCGTGTTACGGTATACATACGTAGATAGTTAAAGTCATGTTTTGTTTACAGAACCTTAAACTAGTTTACACAATATTCACAGGAAAAGATAATATATACATACCTACAAATATCAATTATTACTAACTACAGCCACAACAGTACACTGCTATACGTCATGGGCCTCCCCCTTTCTGAGGGTATTGCCATAGGTACTCACTCACCACGCTTGGCAAGCGGATTGGCGAGCTCAGTGCAAAATGTTTCATTCACAAAAAAACGTTTCTGCATATTCCCTAGATGAATATCCTTTAGTTGGTTTTTACGACACCCACGGGCAGAATCGAGGTGAAAATATTCTAAGCCGACATCACGCGACAAATACAATTATCAACGATGAAACTAAAATCTGAAATCTAAAACTTGACCTACATAGATATCTAGTTTGTTCACGTTATAGTAAAAAAATATTGAGGCTGATCGATCACGTGCATCATGTTTCCAAATAAACCACGGTCCAAGCCACGCATGTCAAAGATAATTTGACAACATGATTACTTAGCGAACAACGTCTCACAGATTTGACATAAGAAAAACAACGCCTATAATACGGGTAGGTTTGGGTGCGTTTCAAAACTTAGATAGTATTTATTATTTGCAAAGCAATATGTATTGTGTTGTACCTAGTAACTGAATTGTAGGTACTTATATAGGTGCATAACAT
The DNA here is from genome assembly GCA_024500475.1 of Phthorimaea operculella. NCBI lineage: Eukaryota > Metazoa > Arthropoda > Insecta > Lepidoptera > Gelechiidae > Phthorimaea > Phthorimaea operculella. The sequence goes on from JANFCV010000115.1 coordinate 1,341,554, forward strand.
AATATCCATATACTGCTACTCATGTAGTGTTAAATATACTATCTCCAGCAATTCCACACACCTATTTTAAGGGACCATCTTATAAGTACTGGTTTTTATACAAATGCTAAAAACTAATTTATGTTGATCCCTTAAATGGGTAGGTGGATTTGTTGGCGATAGTACCAACGTAGTTAAGCTATTTTACAGTTACACCACCACTTTACTTGTAGTAATAATATTCAGACAATGAAAGAAGAAGTTTAAAATGTATGCATGTAGACTTAACTGGAAACTATCAAAGCGCTAATGAGCGTAAGATAAAATACTCTTCATAATCTCATTATATAAGCTTAAATGAGCATGGAAAATTTTACCCCTGGAAATATATGATGTAAAAAAACTTACTGCATATATTTAGGTAAGGGGTGAACCAGCCTATGAAACTGAACAACTTTCCCCAAGGGACATAGGACGAAATGTGAAAAACAAACATGAAATTCCTATAAAAATTCGTGCGGTCTTACCTTGTACCTATTTTGTATGGGAGGCACAAATTTATTTTCATTTTGCGACATAATGTTCCTTAGGGAAAAATGTTCAGTGTCATGAACTGGTTCACCCCTTCTATTATAAGCAGTTTTTTTACATCCTTTTTATGTAGAAACACTTTGTGGCTTAGGGAATATATAATTTCTGTGGAACATGTCAGGATTTAGTCGAGTAAATCTATCCTACCCTTGTCCTGTTTGTCAGTCATAAAGCCTCGCGGCAGCTGCCACGTATCACTCGGACTCAAGTGCGACAGTTTTGTAACAATCCAGTTTTATTAAGGCGAGAAGCACACGTAACGTCCGTTTGTGCGTTATCTCTGCGCTGTATAACACTTGCGTTAGGACAATACAAATGTGCGTCTGCGCATAGCACAATTCTGCAACGGATGCGTCTGACAAACCGTTTGACATAAACCGCATTATTATGAGAATAAAGTTATAATAATATAATACGTTATTATTGTCGTAACGTACACATTAGGCATTATTGCTTTTTTATGAGACTACTAATTTATTTCATTGACATTATTATTGTAAATTATATTGTTTTTGTAAGTTTTATAGTTCAATGTACAACTTTACGCACGCGAAAATAACTCTCAAAGGACGTTACGGGTGTTTCTCGCCTCAAGTGCGACAGTTTTGTAACAATCCAGTTTTATTAAACCAAAACCGGTCACCAACTCCTCTCGGCGGGCGAAAAATCAAATGAATTTTGTTTCCCGCTTCAAATAGTTTAGTTGAAAAAGTTTCCCAATATGTTACAAACAGTTCGGAAACATTGGTTTTCGAATTTCGATCGTATTACACGGAAATATTGTTTGGGACAACGGCGATAAAAGATCAAGGGATAGAAGAGGGCCTGGATAACTATAGGTAAGCTGAAGTAGGTACTTAAGGGGTTGAATTTATGCTGTGTACGGCAGGATTGAAATTTGCATTATTTATCTCTCACGTAGGCGTAAACTGACCCAAGGTTACCGACCTGGGTCTATTGGAATCTACAGCCTGTCGAGGTACGCAAAAACAGTTCATTATACAGGGTGTAAGGGACGGTGTAACGAAAACTTTGCTGGCGTGCTGAAACTGAACAACATAATGTCATCATTCTGCTATCCCTTATACCCCGTATACACCCACATAACAGGTATAATAGTTACCCAGACAGGCATTTTTACCCGACTGTTTTAGAAGGAGGGTAATGTTTTTCAAGTATGTAAGTATGTGTACATTTTTCACGGGTTACAGTATAATCCGCTAGAAGGATCTTGGCATACCTATGAAGTGTCGTTTGCTTTGCTTAGCAGCGCGAGTGACACTGGCTATTTTAATGATTCAAAATGGCAGAATTTAAACGCAAAATACAACTTTGAAATTACCGCAGTCGGGTTTTTGCTTATTTAATAAACACTGTTTGTTAGGCGGTTTTTCTCTTAATTCAGGCACGAGGAGCCTCGATAGTCTATAGAAAATAATATAATTCCCATGGGAAAGTCCGTTTTACCTAGGCTTTATGTAGGCTTTATCTTTCCTTGCTCTAATAGTACATATTTAAGTAAGGCGGTTCTCACACGCATCTTCTGGTTCATTCCGCTGTTTTTTCGGATCGAGGTTAAAATAGAGACGTTTTACCTGAAATTAAAACGTTTATTAAACATACTTACCTCATTCGAAGCCTAATTAAACATGAGAGTAGCATTTCGTTTCCTGTAGTACATATTGCGTACTTCCGATCCTCCCACCTCCATCCCCTCCCGATCTGCAACCATCTTCACTCGAATCTGACGTCACTAGCGCCACCCAGAGGGCAGTTGAGTTCTCGGCTCAAAATATTCGTCATTGCGTCTCATGGCTACCAGGCAGGTTTAAAAAGTATTAGGCTTCGAATGAGGTAAGTATGTTTAAAAAACGTTTTAATTTCAGGTAAAACGTCTCTATTAAACAGTACTGTACCGTCATTCGAATCGAAGCCTAATTAAACATGAGAGACGTGTTTACTATCGCCTGGTGGCGCTAAATTGCCAATGTGATATGGCTAATATTTACATTTATGTAAAATAATTGATGTGAAGTAGAAGAATGAATGAACGCCTAGTGAAGCAAGTCTGAAATGATTTTTAAAATTTTCTATAACTATGCTTTCTTTTTCTTTTGAGGACTGTGTTGTGTTAGACAGATTACAAAAATATTCAGGAATGCATAACAGAGCTATGTGTATAAATAAAAAAATATTACAATTAGAAAGTAAATTGTGTTTTATTTGGTTAACAATTACCAATCATATAGAGCATTTGTGTACGAACACCTTCTAGCTTATTAAGTTATACAAAACCAATATCAACATAATAATTAATGACCAATTATCAATCATTTATTTAATCATTAACAGGAGCAAAATATCTTGAAATAGAAACTGATTCATTTACATTAGGATTAGAAATATTCTTGCAATAATATTTAGAGAATGTATTAGCCGATCTCCAATTACCCCGGGCCAGAATATCATCAAGCGGAAAGTTTTCGACCCAATTTTTAGACGCTACAGCCGATCTGAAGCTGCCAGCGGTTGCTTTTATACCAGCTTCTTGGAGAAGCTTCTTTATCCAGCCAGCTATTATAGTGCGAGAGGCTGGACGCGGGCTTCCCGTCAAAGCAAGGAATAGATTGTCAGACTTGGCTTCTGATCTCTTTTCTTAAGACAAATTGATAAGATGTTTTACCCAATGAACTGGGCAAAGACGCCTTTCGTCTAGGTTAGTTAGCAATTTCCAGGCTGATTGTCGGTAAGTACAGGAATCAGTTTTAGATCCAAAGGCCGGTGTGAATATTATAAAATTATCGTCGATTGTACAGTGCTGTGGCGTAATTTTAAGCAGGGTTAAATCGTGCACTCTTCTACCTGAGCACAGTAACAAAATAGCTGCTGTACGTTTTGACACCTCGTATAAGTTAGCAGTGTCAATGTCTCTTGATTCAAGATAATTCTTAAGAATGTCCGTATCCCAGATAGGTGGCTTTTCTGGTTTTTGTTTAGCCATAGCTATAGATTTTAGTACCTGTTTCACAAGACTATGTGCACTCAGTTTTACATGGTTGTTGGGGTCAACAAATGTTGAGACCACTGATTTATGGACCTGAATTGTGCTTAAAGAGAGGCCCTCCTTCTGATGTAGGTCAGCCAAAAATCGGGCTAAATTAGATCCAGTGGGGTTGAGTGTATTAACACCCTTTTCCTTAGACCAAGCGATCCATCTTTTCCAGGCTGGTTTGTAAGTCTTAATCGTGGACTTGCGCCAAGATGAAGATAACAAAGTTCTCTGCTCGTCAGTCCAATCTTTTAGTTCTTCATGCCACCCCCACATTTCCATGCCTCCAGTGTCATTTCTGAGACCTTCGCTGGAGGGAGCATTGTTGTCACATCTATTAGGACTCTGGATAGGTTCCTGATTGTGAAGGGAGCGTCTTGAGCGCGGCTTTTCAGGTCGGGTCTCCAGAAGGCGTTCTCCCAGCGAGGAACTATTATTATATAGGTCCCCCGAGCTTTGTTTAGATGTGCAAGGACTCTCGGAATAAGGTGTGGGGGTGGAAAAAGCCATGCCAGTTGGTGGTTCCATTGCATGCTCAACGCATCGTAGAATGTCGCTTGTTTGTCTGACCGGTCTAGAGTGCAGTATGTCGGCACTATGTGAGCGCGTCGCGATGCGAAGAGGTCGACCGTTGGTGTACCCCATTTCTTGAAAAGGACTTGTGTTACGGGTGGGAGTAGATGCCACTCGGATGGTGTCTTGTATCGAGATAGCCGATCGGCGTGATAATTGTAGTTCCCCGGAATATGATACACCGATATTTGAATATCGTGTTGGTCTAAGATTTGGAACACTTCCTTGGTCAACCTCATGAGGGCTTGTGATTTTACTCCTCCCTCGTTGCGTAGGTACGCTATCACCGTCCTGTTGTCGGACTGTATTATTAGACCTTCGAGCTCAGGTGCTTCGCATGGCGCTTTAGAGTGTTCAGGATTGCCAACATTTCTTTCTGGTTGCAGTGTAATTTTTCCTGTGACTTTGTCCATGTTCCCTGCAGTCTTAGACTGTCCATCAAAGCTCCCCAACCGAGATCGCTCGCGTCCGTGGTAAGGTAGTGACAGGGCATAGGATGGTGTAATTGTGACCGAGTTCGACAATTTGTTTTTCCACCAAATTAAATCCTGAATAGCTTGAGGGGGTAGAGGTAAGGTCTTCGCGGAGTGAAGAGCCAACATTTTGTTGGATTGCTTCTGAAGGTCGCGATAGTGCAGACGACCTCGTTTCACTGCAAAGCTTGCGAAGTTCATCATGCCAACAATTTTCTGCAAGTCCAGTAATGTAGCCTTTTTCTTTGTTAATAACACCTGAATGAGGGTGGTTATTTTTGTCGTTAACCTGTCTGGTAGGTATTTTAGGTTCTGCCATGGGTCCCAAATTAAACCAAGAAATTCCAAGGCTTTTTGTGGTGTGAGGAGAGACTTCTCTGTGTTTATTTTCCAGCTAGTACGGGTCCTTAGCTGGAAGTATGGTCCCATCTGGCAGAAATCATGAAACTTGGCATGTGTGTAGCTTACATGTGTAAGCTTCAGGAAAGAAGGAAGCAAGTTGGACCCCTGCTTCCCCTTACCCCCTTTTATGTCCCAAATTTCAGTTATCTTTATTTTTCTCGGAAACGATTAAAGATAGGAGAAATTTGTCAAGGTAAGAAATATTCCTTATAAAATTGTCTACAAAATTGTTTTTAGGTCGATGTTGATAGGACTTATACTTTTCGAGTTATGCTTCTGGGAAACCCATAATTTTTTTGAAGGTGACTTCCAGCTCTGAATTAGCCATAACTACCATGTGATAGAATATTCTTTCAAACTTGCTATTGGCTGTTGTTAGTTAGGTAGTCTTCAAATCCGCAGAGACAACACTTCAATCACGCCTGTGGGGGGAGGGAGGCAAAGTTTATTTTTCCGAGCTGAACTTGAGGACTTCTGACTCCTTAAGTAAATGTGACACGAGAAATTGAGTATCATTTTCGAATATATCAAAGACGGAGTATTCATTTCTGGAACGCTCTTTGGTATATTTCATACAAAAATATAAAAATATTAAGTGAAATAAGAAAAAAATATGTTTCGTTATCATTCAAACGATGTTTTCTTCATGACCTTGAGACATATTTACTAGATAATAACACATACTCAAAGACATACTCACCCGAATTATAAAGCCATATTTTATTTTCGAAAATATTAGAAAATACCTAGCCTACAGAAGCCTAAATATTTTTACAAAGTTATGTTTGTAGCTGGAAAAATTTCAAATTCATAGATTTTGTATGCAAAAATAAGATTACCAACCGCAAACGTATATTTCTTAATTGTCGCTAAACCATTCCAGATAGGGAAATGCCCTCATAGGAAATGTTGTTTATACTGAAGAGTTGTTTATGCTGATATATAGAAATTGAAGATCTGGAGTACTTGATGTGGAACATCAACAGCCCAGCTAAACTATTCGAGATACTGTAATGTCTTCTTAAACATCAAGTACTCCAGATCCTCAATTTCTTTATTCCAACAAAAACTACCCTTCAGTATAAACAACATTCCCTATCAAAGCATTTCTCTATCTGGAATGGTTTAGCGACAATTGAGAAATATAAGTTTGCGGTTGGTAATCTTATTTTTGCATACAAAATCTATGAACTTGAAATTTTTCCAGCTACAAACATAACTTTGTAAAAATATTTAGGCTTCCGTAGGCTAGGTATTTTCTAATATTTTCGAAAATTAACTATGGTTTTATAATTCGGGTGAGTATGTCTTCGAGTATGTCTTATTATCTAATAAATATGTCTCAAGGTCATGAAGAAAACAGAGTTTGAATGAGAACGAAACATTTTTTTTTTCCAATTTCACTTAATATATTTATATTTTTGTATGAAATGTACCAAAAGCGTCCCAGAAATGAATACTCCATCCTTGGTTTATACGAAAATGATACTCAATTTCGTGTCACATTTACTTAAGGAGTCAGAAGTCCTCAAGTTCAGCTCGAAAAATAAACTTTGCCTCCTCCCCACCCCACAGGCGTGATTGAAGTGTTGTCTCTGCAGATTTCCTTTGAAGACTACCTTACTAACAACAGCCAATAGCAAGTTTGAAAAAATATTCTATCACATGGTAGTTATGGCTAATTCAGAGCTAGAAGTCACCTTCAAAAAAATGATGGGTTTCCCAGAAGCATAACTCGAAAAGTATAAGTCCTATCAACATCGACCCAAGAACAATTATGTAGACAATTTTATAAGGAATATTTCTTACCTTGACAAATTTCTCTTATCTTTAATCGTTTCGAGAAAATAAAGATAACTGAAATTTGGGACATAAAGGGGGTAAAGGGGAAGCAGGGGTCCAACTTGCTTCCCTTCTTTTCCTGAAGCTTACACATGTAAGCTACACACATGCCAAGTTTCATGATTTCTGCCAGATGGGACCATACCTCCATACAAACTGCCAATTAAGAACTCGGACTAAGCCTAGGGATCTCAGTAGGTCTACTGTGATGGCAATGTGATCCCGTAATGTGGCTGCATTTTGATTTACCAAGCAGAAGTCGTCCAGATAGACTAGAATGCGCACACCACGATTTCGTAGGCATAGGGCAATCCAGTTGGATAGGCATGCAAAGGCCTTTGGTGCAGAACTGAGCCCGAAGGGCAGGCAAGTCATCTGCCAGAGTTGGTTGGCATAAATTAAACGAAGGAATCGTCTGTGACTTTTGGCCACCGGCAAGTGAAAGTAAGCTTGGCTTAAATCTATTTTTGCCAACCAATCGTCCTCTTGTAAGAAATCCGGAAGCCGTTGAACATTTACAAGCCGGAACTTGCCAGCATGAACAAATTTGTTCAATCTTTTCAGGTTGAAAATCGGACGTGACGTGCCGTCGCTTTTTGGGCGTAGAAACATTGTGGACGTAAAGCTTGGCGATACCTGAGCTTTTTCCAGGACACCCTGGGATATCATTTTTTCTATGATTTGCGTCATTTCTGGTGAAGTTGGCGTTTGATGGACAAAATCTGGCATGCGCATTAGAGGCTTTTGTTTGAATGGTATGCAATACCCTGTTAGCATCTGGAGTATGTGAGGCGGCGCCCCAAGATACTCCCAATGATCGCGATAAAGTTGGAGTTGCCCGGCACGAAAAGGTTGACTCGGCGAGTCAGTTCCTTCTAATGGGCTGGTCTCTCCTATCCCGGCGGGATGAGGGAGAGCGTGCGGCCGGTGTCTTGTTTGTGGCTTGGCCTCGGCGAGGCGGCTGCCGCTTACCGGTTCTTCCACGATTGTTGCTTGTGAACATAATCCTTCTTTGTGATCCTTGAAAATTTTGTTTTGGAGCCCTTTATAAGCAGTTTGTCTTGACTGCCCCTGGGAAGTGCTTTGTATCACACTCTGATCGTTCTGCGGTGCAGGTTTGCGATCTTTATTCAAAGGCCAAAACATTTTGTTCACACCTCCAACCTTGTCAATGACAGAGCTAAACTTATCAGCTTGAAAAAGATTAGTGCAAGTTGGTGGAATTTTACGCAAGGTGTTTTTGTGATGTGGGTCCTTTACGTGTACTAAAATGCCTTCACGACGATTTTGGATCAGTTCAGCTCGATGGCCACAAACCAATTGGATTAAATCGCTGGACGTCTTAACAAAATCACCTTGCGTAAAAATGTGGTTAATTTTTGAGTGAATTTCCGAATAATTTAAATCATCGGTCAATTGAGCCCAAGAAAGAAAGTTACGCATTTCGGCTTGCAACGTTTCACGTTGTTTTAGTAAAGCGTATGAAATACCAGCGAACGCTTTTTCCATATTACCCACAAATTTTGAATTATCGTAACGCCTAACCTCTTCGTTCGCGTCGAGCGAGATAAAACCTGGCGTATGCACGTATGATTTTTGAACGTCCGAATAACGAACGTCATTCCAGTCATCCTGATCAAAATGTTGCAATTCACTCAACTGTTTTAGCATCTCACTCGAAGCACAAGGAACAGAAGGCTCCTTGACTTTAGTCCCTACAACTAGATTCAACTCCGGTTCTGTGTCATCGTTACGAGATTCGTTATTTTCAGTATCAGAAAAATCATCGTAAAGTTCACCACTGGCATCTAAATCGACAAAATCATCACATTCCCGCTTATTCGACATGCATGTAACGTCATCTTTGGGTGCAGAAGGCATTTTTTGACAATCGATTGGTTTTTTAATTTCACTCACTGATTTAATTAAATCACTCAACTTACGGTCGGTATGGTCCGAAGCAGGCTTCCTCCTCTTCTTCTTGCTCTTTTTCCTCCGCTTGCGCTTATGATCGGAAGATGAGCTGGAGCTCGATGACGAGCTCGACGAGCTAGAAGAACTAGAAGAGCTCGACGAGCTTCTAGATCGCTTACGCTTCTTTTTCTTCTTTTTATCTTCAACAGGTGTGGAAGACTGGCCTTTTTTGGGCGTTTTAGCCGGCTTAGCCGCTTTGGGCGTATTAGAGCCCTCGGCACGCTCCTTGCGCTCATCCTTCCGTTTCTCCTGCTCGGAGGTGGGCGGATCTGGTTCATTCATGTCCACTAAAAATTCAAATACGATTTTAGGACACAAATTGATTAAAAAATTACACTTTTATAAAAATATACCGTTACCGGAATAACGGAAAATTTTAAAATCTTTTTCGAACGGTAACACCGTTAATCTACATATAAAATGAAAAATTACTTACAGTTTTACCGGTAAATATATTTACCAGATAGAAAAACTTTTTATACTTTAAATAAGTACACAACTATGTATAGTTGAGACGGTTACTTGCACGGAAGTGGCTAGACAACCGCCTCGGGCGGAAAACGAACTGCCAATGACGAATATTTTGAGCCGAGAACTCAACTGCCCTCTGGGTGGCGCTAGTGACGTCAGATTCGAGTGAAGATGGTTGCAGATCGGGAGGGGATGGAGGTGGGAGGATCGGAAGTACGCAATATGTACTACAGGAAACGAAATGCTACTCTCATGTTTAATTAGGCTTCATGTTTAATTAGGTTTCGAATGACGGTACAGTACTGTTTAATAACAAATAACGCAACGCTAGTATCTGCGCTGGGCTATTTCTACGCAAGTTATTATAATGTTGGTTTCTATGAAAATTTCAAGCGTCGCGATGTCGAACGTCAAACGTCAACGCCCTACGTCCTATGTCCTCTCTGTGGAGTTTGGGCGCTTATGTATCTGACAGATGTTGTATGTATCTGACAGACGTATGCGTAAGCGGAGCAACTAAAATAGCGCAGCAACGGCCGTTACATGTGGGCCATCGCAGATTGTCCGGTGTGTGTGAGAATCTCCTGTATAAACTGGACCTACCTGGGTCTTTGCGGTCTGAGACGCCAACGGCGGCTGACGAAGGTCGCAAAACAAGACCACATGGATTTAGATAAGAGCGTATCGGAGTACAGCATGAAGTAGTAAAATAGTTTAGGACTCTCTCTCTCTGTCTTTCCGATGCGTTGGCATCATAAGGGCTCTGTAGCTAAGGAGCAGTAATATAGGGTCTATGTCTATGAATTAATTAATACGTATCTTAAAAGTTTACCTACAGGTACAATGTGCAAAACGGAAAATATATTTTATCTACACTCATTTCGTAATATTCGTTTAACAGAATCGAAAGTACGAACGTAATGAACTGCATTACGAATATACAGACAGCCTTTAAAAAAAAACTTTCATACTACTGGCAGCTACATAAAGTAACTCGATTTCTAGTATTTGAAAAAAAATTAAACGAATTGACCCGCGTACCAAATTGTAATCTGTTCCAATTTGACACTGGCCAACAGTAAGTCAAATGAAAAAAAAACAAGTGTCACCCGGGCGGGACCGACACTTGAAATTATGAGGACTTATTTATTATTAAATCTTTGCTTCAAATCATTTTTCGAATTAAAATTCACCGATAAATGCTTTTAAATTTTAAAAGTTGTTCAGTTATTATGAGCCTCCATTTTAACGTTTACTTAAAAAGTTACTTATGTACAAAAGTCGTTCAGTTGGTGGTTCAGTAGATAGGCTTGCAATCGCCATAGTGCAGTGCGGAGGTTTGAATTATTTTTCATAGTTTTTCTTGTAGAGTGTAGATAAAATAGTGTATGCAACTGCAAATTAGGCTTTAGAATGCTCGTGTCAAACTATTATCACACTCGGCTGCGCCTTGTGTGATAAACAGACACTCACATCCTAAAGCCTCTCATTATTAGGCAGTTGCATAAACTACTATTACTAAATTTTTCTTTTCACAAAAGCTTTTCAATTTTGTTGAAGGTTCAATCAAACGAAATAATAAAATGTAGAGTACACTAAGTAGGTAAATATTAGCACTACGTGCCATTATCAGCACTGATAGGGATTAGGAATACAGTTTAAAAACTTACCTACCTACTTTATTTAACTATTCGTTTTGTTATTGCTGAAAGTGAGTTTTTTCTCCCGGGAAAAACTATTATAACATGCGGCTGTAGGAAAAGTTCGATAAAGAAAAGTTAGTCAACTCTAAAGTGATTGATTACGGAAACTATTTATATAAAAGTTTATTTTTGTTGCTCGTAGAAAAGTGCTACGAGTGCTACGCCGATGTAGCACTTTTGCAAACATTTCGAATTGAATGAAATTGTGGAATACAGGGTGTTTTAGGACAGGTATTCGAATATTGAGAGGGTGCATTAAGACCATGAAACTGAACAACTTCCAATAAGATTTCCTTTTTGACTTTGGAAAGCAGCTGATCGTTATTTCGTACGGAAACTAGATTTTTTGGTCGTTTGCTGACATTACGTTCCAAGGGGAAAGATGTTCAGTTTCATAGTCTGCATTCACCGTGTCTGCAGCCTCCTTCCCTTACACCTCGTATGATAGTTATTAAATTTGTGTCTGAATGTGGTATGAATAAAGTTGCTGAGTCGTAATTTTGTTGTGAGTTTCGAGTTTTAGGACACATAACTGGAATAATAGCTGTATTTCCTCGCTATTAAAACAAACAAAGATTTAAGTAACCATTATTTTGCTGACTGTACCGTTAGAATTTGATAGTTTGTGAAGGTTTAGGTACTAAAAAAGTTTATCGAAGGATTATACAAAATGCCCTCATACAAAATGTGTAGGCCGGCTGCGGTGGATTAACTACGAGAGCGCACTATTTTCATATTTTGGCGTATGTTAGATGGGTAGAGTTGTTCAGTTTCATTGGCTGGTTTACCACTTAAACACATTTTTCTGTATACTTCGGATTATATTAGGTGGAAAATATGAAAAAATAAATTTGACCTCCCATACAAGATCTCCGATCAGCTGATTTGAGTTACTATGGGAGGTTCAAATGTTTTTGTTTCATATTTCGACCTTTGTTCCTTGGAGAAAGTAGTTCCTTATCACCAGCTCGTCCTGCATTTTTAGTACAATCTGTAGGGATATTTCGCCTACAAAAGGTGGGGCGGATTATGTTTTTGCATAATCTTGTAAAGGTATCAAGGACAAATAAAACCCCAAGTTTTCGACCTCGAGACTCCCAGGCTCCAGCCGCCATCTTGAATTGAAAGTTCTAAAAACAGGTTTTTTGCGAATAACTTGTTAACAATTGATTTTATGACAGAAGTATGTATGAAAAGAATAAAGAAAATATTATTTCCCGAATTTTATTCATACATGTATACTAGCTAAGTCTAACACATAAAAAGATACAGGCAAAAACAAACATATTTTTATTAAAAAGTTATGTACACCGCACGAAATGGGGGTAGAAAAAAATATGCGTGAATTTTTCTAGTTTTTTTAATTTGTTACGTTTTATGGTGTATTAAAAAAAATATGTGACGGGTGAACACTTTCTATGTCTGGTTTCGGAGATAATGGCGTTTATGTGGACGACTTCCCAACATACAAATGGCAAAATTCGCCAGTTTTCAAATAAGTCGATTTTCTCACCTTTTTACAATAAAAACTGTAATTTTTTACTTTTGAAATTTATTAACAGATTGTTTCGCGACATTTTTTCTATACAAAGATATCCTGGCTGGCTTATGGTTTCTATGATATTTCGCACAACGTCAATATTTTTGGGGAAAAAAATAGTTTAACCTGAGTTATTTTTTCATTCGATAAACGACATGACAGTTACAAAAAAATGATGAAATAAAAAAACATTCTATGTCTAGTGTTTTTGTTATTCAAATTAAAAGTATATTTTGCTAGTCGTCCATACATACATTCAAACTCATATACCATAAAAACTAGATATACATTTTTTTTTCATTATTTTTTATTGGCTGTCATGTCATTTATCTATCATAAACGCCATTATCTCCGAATTAGACATAGAAAGTTTTCACCCGTCACATATTTTTTTAAATACACCATAATACGTAACTATTCTATCTATTCTATTTCAGCCTATTGCAGTCCACTGCTGGACGTAGGCCTCCCCCAGGGAACGCCATTAGGCACGATCTCCCGTTTTTGCCATCCAGTCGCTACCAGCCGCCTTTTTAAGTCATCGGTCCATCTGGCCGGAGGGCGTCCAACGCTACGCTTGCCGAGGCGTGGCCTCCACTCGAGAACCCGCTTACTCCACCGTCCGTCGGTTCTACGACAAATGTGGCCAGCCCACTGCCACTTCAGCTTGCTACACTTCCAGACTATGTCCATCACTTTGGTCTTCTCTCGGATGGGCTCATTCCGGACTTTATTCATTATAGAGATACCAAGAATAGCTCTATGAGTGACATGTAGCCGGTGGGCCAGTTTTACTGTCAAGTTCCACGTCTCGGCTCCGTAGGTCATGACTGGTAGGACGCATTGATCGAACACCTTGGTCTTGAGGCATTGTGGCAAACATGATTCGAGGATGTGACGCAGCTTTCCAAATGCTACCCAGCCAAGCTGCACTCTTCTGGTGATTTCAGCCTCAAAGTTGTCTCTTCCCATCTGCAAAGTTTGCCCAAGGTACACATATTTCTGGACCTTCGACGGAGACGGGCTCGGGATTGTGTTGATTGAACATGACCTTCGTCTTATCCAAGTTCATCCCAAGTCCAACACGTCTCGAGACAGAGTTGAGACTAGATAGCATTTTTTGTAGGTCCTGCAGCGATTCGGCCATTATGACTATGTCGCCGCCAAAGCGGAGATGCGTGAGATTTTTGCCGTTGACGTTGATGCCCAGTCCATCCCACTGTAGCGTTTTGAAGACATCCTCCGATGCGTTGGTGAAGAGTTTTGGAGATATAACGTCACCCTGTCTTACACCACGGAGCAGTTGGATGGGTCTTGTATTATGATTTTGTACTTGAACGGACATCGTAGCCATTTGATAAAGGCTTCTCAGCACCTCTACATACCGCCAGTCGACTTGACACCGCTGCAAGGACTCCAAAACAGCCCAGGTTTCGATAGAGTCGAAGGCTTTTTCGTAGTCCACAAAAGTCATACACAGTGGTTGGTTGTACTCCTCTGTCTTCTGTATAACCTGTCTTACAGTATGGATGTGGTCCACGGTACTGAAGCCCTTACGAAACCCGGCCTGTTCCGCTGGCTGAAAGGCGTTAAATCTTGATGCCAGACGATTCGTGACGACTCTCGAGAACAGCTTATAGACGCGGCTCAGAAGTGTGATCGGCCTATAGTTTTTGAGAAACGTTTTGTCTCCTTTTTTGAAAAACAATGCCACCTCTGCTCCACGCCTTCGGGATTGTTCCATTGGCTATTACAGAGTTAAAAAGCCTTTTCAGCCCCTCGAGAACAGGTTTTCCACCGGCCTTAAGTAGCTCAGAGGCCACTCCGTCTTCCCCGGGAGCCTTCCCATTCTTAAGCTGTCTGAGAGCCGCCCCGATTTCGTCTATATCTGAGTCCGGGAGATCTTCTGTACAGTGGCGGGAGAGAGAACATATAAAAAAAAGAAAAATTCACGCATATTTTTTTCTACCCCCATTTTGTGCGGTGTACTTAACTTTTTAATAAAAATATGTTTGTTTTTGCCTATATCTTTTTACCTGTTAGACTTAGCTAGTATACATGTATGAATGAAATTTGGGAAATAATATTTTCTTTATTCTTTTCATACATACTTCTGTCATAAAATCAATTGTTAACAAGTTATTCGCAAAAAACCTGTTTTAAGAACTTTCAATTCAAGATGGCGGCTGGAGCCTGGGAGTCTCGAGGTCGAAAACTTGGGGTTTTATTTGTCCTTAATACCTTTACAAGATTATGCAAAAACATAATCCGCCCCACCTTTTGCGAATCAATGTTTGCTATAGGTTCCCCACAGAATGGCCTATTTCTCTATCGGTCACTATAGTCCGTCAAGTTCGTGCGCGACCTTCCTGCGGGGTACAGACGGTTGGGGGGCGAGGAAGCACGTCATTTTAATATGACGTGCGGCGCGGATGCGCGCGTCTCCCTTCCCCGCTACACCTTCCGCTACCCGCTGACATCTCCCCCCCCAACGTCTGTCACCCCTAGGGAAGGTCGCGCACGAACTTGTCGTACTATAGTATTTCATCCTCTGAGGTCCCACTACCCTAGACTTATTCGAAATCTGATATTTTGTCTCATAAACTTGACATCGTCAGATTTAAATCTCGTGTTTTCGTTCAGCTTTTCGGTAGGAACAGCTAAAAGAAATATGACAATATTATATTACGTAACAAAAAACAATAATAAAAGCTACTGCAATAAGAAACTCCACTTAGTTTTTATTGGATTCCAAGAGGATCTAATGCTTTGCTGGATCTCTAATGCCTCTCGGATTTCATGACTAATTATTTCTTCAGCTGCTGTTCAAAACACTCTTATATACAGACGTTAGAGTTGTATTTTCTTCGTATTTGTCTTTGTTCGTGCGTTGGGACACATTTTATTGTCTCATTTAGAATGATGCTAGTGAGATTGAGCCCGAGTTTAGTCTTAAAAAACCCCAGACAATTATGTAAGTATATTTAAACTGTACATAGGTCAAGATTAATAAAAACACTCAGAGAAATAAAAATTACTTAACACAGAATAGATTGTTCCTCAATTTTTTTTTTGATTTAACATACCTACCTATTACATCACCAGCATATCAACCTACCTTTTTAAGGAAACAATTTTTACTGGTTTTTCTTCGTATATGTATGAAATGTCAGTATAAGTTGATATGCTGGCGATACAAGCAGGTATGGGTAAGTGATTGTTTGATGTCGAAAATATTAAAAGAAAAGGTATTGTCTTCACGCTAGGTACCTACTCCAGAAAATGAAACTCACCTCGCCGAGTTCTATATTCTGCGCGATTGCTTTTTACTTGGTGGGTGTTTTTCATTGCAACTTTTTTTATCGTATAGGAGTGAAACACAGAGTATAACGGCCGGATAAACCCTGGTGTCAGAGTTTTCGAACCCCCTACTACTACTAGTAAGCGTTTGTTGTGTTACGTAACGACAGCTACCTTAGTTTTCTTCCTCCGAAGAACGGAATTATATTTATTTTCTGAAAATAAAGTGGTTAAGCAATTGAAAATAAGAAAATAGAAAAAATGTCATACATCGACCGGAAATCGAACCCAGGCCGCGTGGGTAAACGCCCCACCGCTCTGCCACTGAGCTATCGATGTACCTGCCGATGGATGCCAAATTTTCTATCTCTTGATGCTCGTCTTGAAGCGACGATCCAGCGACATCTGTAGAAAGTGTTTATTTTCTATTTTCTTATTTTCACTTGTGAGAATAATATAGCACTGTGAGTGCATCAAAATCCCAATAGATTGTTAAGCAATGTCCTAGCCAGACTGGCAACAAATAACTGTTTGAAATTTTTATGGCAACACTCACACATGGCTCTCACTGAATGGTTTAAGTTATTTTTTCCTCGCATATGCAGTCACATGGAAGAAAGATGCTAGTTATTATGGCGACGGAAAACTCACCGAGTTGACGGACGGCTCGGCCTCTTTCTCCCGCTCGTGGTGGTACGTGGAGCCGAGATGCCTGATGGAGCTCGCCATGCCGCCCCCACTGCGCTCGCCGGCACGCGCGCCTACTCGCCCGCGCACCGCCATGATGCCCAACTCTCACGCACAACTCGCCGCAAACCGACACTACCAGTTTCCATAGTAACACTGCACTGTCGTGTCTAGTTTCTTACTCACTGTCATTTAATTATGTTCCATTTTTCTTTTAAGTTTTCGTCGTTTAAACTTTTCAAAGGGGAGGAAATAAATTGGTTATGATAAAATTTACACTATAACGGGAGTAACAGAGGGTATAAAAAGCCGAAAGGAGATCGAAGTACTCATGAAACTGAACAATTTTCCCCATGGAACATGGGTCGAAATGTAAAAAAAAATTGACCTCCCATACAAATGCTGATCGATCTACTATGAGCAAATTTTTTTTTCATATTTCGAGATATGTTCCATGGGGAAAGTTTTACAGTTTCATGAGTACCTTGACCTCCATTCGCCTTGTTATACCCTCTCTGTTACACCCTGTATACAAATTTGTCCTATTTTTTTACAGGTGGTTAAAGCGTTGTAGGTATATGTAGCTATACGGCGTGTCCACATAGCTCCGGCACGGCGCCGGCGCCGTGGAACGTCACGGTGTACGCCGTGACACGGCGCGACGTCGTGTCGTGCCACGGCACGGCGCCGTGCCGGACCACGACGCCGTGCCGTGACAATCCACGGCGTGACACAACTCTCAGTCACCAAAGAGATTGCGTCTCTCAAAAAGAGAAATAATTATTGGTTTGCCATAAATTTTGATTAGCGAAAAAAAGCGACTTTCAAACTTTGGGCAACAATGTAATAACTTAGTCCGAAAAATAACATTAGGGCTGCAAATAATATTAAGTGATTATGGGGGCAGCAAAATAATAATTTGAGAAGCAAGTTTTTACAAGCAGCTTAAGTGTCTTGCGGGCAATCTCTCATTTCTTCTATCCTACCTAAGGTACATTAGGTCGACGAACGACTTGACGAACCAGGAGACCTCTGTTAAGGTTATCTAAACGTTGACTAGGCCTCTAATATGGTAAAGTAGGCCTCTGACATTATTAAGTACATGACAGAGGCCTGACTTCTGATATATTTACAGTCCAGCAAAAAAGAGTAGAAATTAAATTAAATGGAAATAAAAAAATTTCATACTAAATTGTTGCCATCCATAGTCAATGTTGCCATATAATATTGAAATTTCTTACACAGTGGCGCTCTCATTTTTTGTCTAGGTACTCTTTTTTGCTGGACTGTAAGTATAGTTGAGCACACCCATCGACATGATTGACATGGCCTCTGACACGGATAATATTGTGCTTAGCAAGTACTTTGGTTTTCATTTTATTTGGACGGAAGAGATTTTTTGAGGCTCAACCTCGACATATTTGATTGATTATTAAGTTGCTATTCAAATATAAAAAAAAATTACGTGCTGTATTGCCGTGTGATGCCGGCTTAGAATAGCATCACCTCAATTCTACCCGTGGGTGCTGTAAAAAGCGACTAAGGGATATTTATCCAGGGAATGGGCAGCAGCGTTCCCTGTAAATGCGACATCTTGGCACTGCGCTCGCCAATCCGCCTGCCAAGCGTGGTGAGTATGGCAATACCCCCCGATAGGGGGAGGCCCATGTCCAACAGTGGACTGGTGTGGCTGTTATGGTTATGGTTATGGTGTAATCGTATAACAAAATTTTTATACGTATGACACGCGCTTTGAAGTTTTCTTATTACCTATGTTCACATGTCTGATAAAATATATTGTTGTTCAGAAATATTTACTGTCCAAGATTTGCTTAACAAATAGCAATGTCTGCCTAACAAAGTAAATTTTTAGCATTACAAATAGCATTTTTTTGCTTACTGCTTAAATAACACCCGAAATATTTTGCTTTTCATGGATGGAAAGGATGATGGTCAAAATGTGCCCCAAAGCTAACAAATGGTAAAATATTGACCAACAGGTTTGTGATGTATGTCAATTAGGAGAACATAGTAAGGAGTTAATTTATTACTATACTGACATTTCTCTAATGTGTAGCATAATTCCTAGAAAAATCAAATTTTGTTACTACGTATTCATATTACGGCACAGAATACTACAAACAGCTGCATTTAAACACTTGTTGATTATGCTAAAGCCTTCCGCCGTCAATGCTCTTCGCCTACAAGGAATAGATGAAACATATGTAACTATTTTTGAATTAGTTTAAAATTACAGTCTGTTGAGCAAGCTTCCTCCATAAAACTTGGTGCAAGCAAAGAAATCCGCTTTTACCTAGACTTAAGAGCAATTATTCCAGAAACTGACATATACACGGTAGCTTAAATAGTAGGTTATAAACTCATAACCAAGCGCGTTAAGCGTAAAA
This sequence comes from Phthorimaea operculella, assembly GCA_024500475.1. Taxonomy (NCBI): domain Eukaryota; kingdom Metazoa; phylum Arthropoda; class Insecta; order Lepidoptera; family Gelechiidae; genus Phthorimaea; species Phthorimaea operculella. The sequence continues at coordinate 1,360,546 of JANFCV010000115.1, forward strand.
TAGAACTAGAACAGTTAGATACATAGTCTCTATCCAAAACCACTAACTGTTTTAGTTCTATTTTACGCTTAACGCCAAGCGCGAATAGAAAATGCCTGGAAAAGCTACTGGTCCATTGAAGACTTAATTAAGGGAGACCCATTTGCTTAAAAGGTAAACTTATCCACTTGCGCATCCTTCCCAGCTAAAACAATGCCTTACAATAAAAAAAAACTAAACGGGTAACTAGTTTTACCGTAGGTCAATCAAGGATTTTTAATGCAATTTGTTTCAAACTTTGTGATTAGATTAAGCAGTTAAAAACCGCAAGTAAAACCGCAGGCAAAGTGCTTGACAGATGATATTATTATTATGCATGATAAACCTCCATGTGAGTAGAAATAGAAAATAATGAAGTATTAAAAGACAAAACACCGTCTTCAGGTCTATGATGCAGGTAAATCGTCTGTTGCATGTTCATAGCTAGTACTGGTAGCTGACTGATGAAAACAAAAAGAATGACTTCACGACATGGAACGACATTAAGTCAAATTAAAAAAAAAAGCGGCCAAGAGCGTGTCAGACACGCTCACAAATAGGGTTTCGTAATCAGTCAACGTTTAAGTATCTTTCAGCGTTACAAAGTTAATTTTGTTGTTCGTTTGTTTGCAGCTGTATGGTTACCAACCGCAAATTGGAAATATTTAAGATTTCCCTAATCTTAAGTGGTACAGGATTCGTTATAGTTTTCATGGTAACTTCATATTAAGAACTATATTCCATATTTTTTTCAAATTTTTAGCATGCATACTTTAGAAGTTACAGCTGGAACAAATTATGGCTCAAAAACGCCCCTTTTAAAAGCAAATATCTCGAGACAGAAACATTTTAGAGAATTTGCTTCAATGAAACCACCCCTTAAAAACAATAAAAATATTTTTTTCTCATCATTTCTAAATTTGGTTCGACACGATATATCTTCACACCAAATTTGATGTCGATTGCTCCAAAACTGACAAAGTTATGAGGGCGCGGCATACAGACAGACAGACAGACAGACTTACCAAAATGATAAGGGTTTCTAGTAGACTACGAAACCCTAAAAAAGGCTGGATGAAAGTGTTATGATGATGATGTCTGTCGGAAGAACAGAAATATAACGATAACAGTAAAGGTTGTATTCCTTCTTGTGACTTACGGTTTTCGCAGAGTTCTTGACGCAGCGGTTAAGGTTTGAATCCGTAAAGTACAGTGTCCAGAATTAGGTTTCACGCACTATATTGTTTAATCACTATAGTAATTTTACCTAGCTAAGAGTTCCCTAAATAAGTCACTGTCATTTTATATTATTTTAGAATATTTCTAACAAATCACATCCTACATGACACACATATTTTAGAATAAGATTTAAGAATATCCCGTATGCTAGAGAAATGTCGCGATAGTAAAATATAAACACTTGAATGACTATGTTCTATGTTCATACAATTCAATTCTGCTGATCAATATTTTTTGATATTTTATATTTAGTTAGAGGAAGAGCCTAGTTCTCATACAAAAATGTTCCAAGTCCTTTAAAGAACAATATCTTAACTATGACTGACGTAGCTTGTCATGTGGCCTGACATGACATGCGCTGTAACAATTATGCCAAAATAAGAAAAATTTAAATGTGATGTACCCTCGCCCTCGATAACTGATTTGTCGATATCGATAATATCGATTGGTGAGGACTGTTCTTCCTCTGAAGAAGAGTGCTTTTCGGAAGATTTTATGTATGGGTTGCATAAGTAAATACATTCGTTAGATTTGTCTCAGCAGCGCATAGGTCATTGATCATATGGGGTGAAATTTTACTAGTGACCGACAGCGAAAACTCAGAACCGGCTGGTGATAAGGAACAACTTTCCCCAAGGAACATAGGTCGAAATATGAAAAAAACCTCCCCTTTGACCTAACCTTTTGACCTCCCATACAAAATTGCCGAACAGCTTATTTGAGTTCCTTTGGGAGGCCAAAATTTTTTTTCGTATTTCGGCCTTTGTTCCTTGGGGAAAGTTGTTCCTTATCACCAGTTAGTTCTGAGTTTTCGCTATCGGTTACTAGTAAAATTTCACCGTATACATATAACTATTCCTTAAGGCGAGGATCCACGCCGAAAAATACGATTTCAACATTAGGGTCGAGGGGGGGTGAGATGCGGGTAGCGAGCGGGGCGGGAGGTCAGCAAGAGGCTGGTTTCACCGCGACGACCGTCCATATTTTTGAATTCACAGTTACCACAGAATAGGGCTTAAAAATTTAATCGAACGCAACGCTTTTCTGCGTTTTCTTTCGAATCCCGGCCTTAAAATATTCTGTGCCTTAAATGACAAATGACCGATTTGAGACGAAAAAAAACTTTTGAAATTGCTGCAATTAGGTTTCTGTATTTTTTGTTATGATCGCATTTATACTAATTATTTATATAATGTAAAGAGAAAAGATTTGTTTGTTACTTAGTTTGTGTGTTATTGATGAACCTCGAAACTAATTTCAATAAATAATAATTAATAAATAATTTTATGGATATTTTTACCAAGGAAAGATAGTTAATTCCCCATAAATAACGGAGAAAGAACTCTTCGCTGTATTGTACCTAGATTATGTAACACCATCAATATCCTAGATGAAAACATAAGTAAACCTGTACTAAAAACAAAACTTAAAAAGATACTGCTAAATGAAAGTGTACCTACCTAATTAATTAAAACCTATCTATGGACATTAATTATTTCATACATTATTTTATATTAAATACTTATAACTAAAAATTAATTGCATGATAGAAAATTTATTATCTTTAGTGGCTAGGCAAGAATATTAAGATGTAAAGTGACGTAAAGGGTAATGAGCGCAAGCGCCAACAAACTGTGCCTACAGTTTGCCGTAATTCAAGAATTGTAAATCAGGTTAAGTTTAAAATGAATAAATGCCTTTATTATTATTTATATCGATAAATTAGAGGCATCCCTATCGTTCCATTTTCAAAATGAAAATATGGATTCCTTTTAAAAACACTTTTATGTAAAATGTCGCCGGGCAAGAGCATACAGTCAATTTGCAATCCTTGGGTCAATTGACATCATGATCAGCCTATGCGGGAGCAGGCCTGGCGCACTCCGCTGCGTAGGTATAGATTTACAAGTACGTGCGGCGACACCCGCGGGGAGGTTAATCAGTGGGTTGCCGCACGCCGCTCGTTACGCACGCGCTCCCACGTTGCCGCTCTTAATTCTTTCTTTGTACTAAATTTACGTAAATTACGCGAAAATGAGAATAAGAAAATACTGCATTGCTTATAATTGCTTGAATAATTCTAGTGATAAAAGCCTCAAGTTCCACAAGTTACCGCGTGACATCGAAAGGTAAGAAAATAGGTACCTACATAGATTCTAGCTATGTAATAAAATTATTATTTATTATCTAGGTACCTACTACTACAACGACCTGATGAACCCTGATGTCAGAGTTTTTGAACCTATCTGCCTTCCTCCTTTAAAATTCGAAAGTGACATCCCCACTGAGCGCGCTGACTGTGACCTTCAGGACGCGCCAGTGGCAGAAGAACTTTCGCGCGCAGCCATTCGGCTCATTTTTGCTTGCGCGCGCGATGAGTAGTGTTAAGAACCCTTCGTGGACTGTTACCACAGGTGCCTTGTTGGATGAGAATGGTTATACAGATGTACTTTAAATATGGGAAAATGATGAAATGGAAAAGGAACTCACGTGGTTGAAGGCCGGTTTACTTTCCTGCCTGATCTTCTGTTTATCGTGCTGTTTCTGGTGCGTAGGTGTTAGGCATGTAGCCCCGGGGCTGAGATGTTGTTTAGTCCTCTTCCGCCGGCGCCGGGCTTGATGGTTTTTGAGGAGGCTTTTCTACGTCTTCACTGATTCGTGGCGATCTTCCGAGTGTGTCGGTATTTCGGTTTGTGAGCGAATGATATCGTGAGTGATTGGAAAGGAGTGAATGAAAGGGTTTTGAATGGATGAGTGTAAGGGTGAAGCGGGAAATTCAAAGTACATTAACATTTTCCCCCCCCGCTGGCGAAATTTGATGAGCCAGGATATGAAAATAATTTTGAAATAAATGTTCACTCCAACCAATAGCATAATATTATAATTATAATGATATGAAATAAAGATGTCTATTAGTTAGTTAAAAGAAATATATGATGATAACATTGTTACTGAGTATATAAATATATAATATAATGGATATATATAAAAAAAATGAAAAAGCTTTATCCTAAATACCGGGTGGAATTGGACAAAGCTTCACAAGAGGTCTATTTAATTGTCCTTGTGAAGTTTTGATAGTAGCAGACCGAGGGACTCCGTCTCGTCCATAATACAGTTGAATAATTTTACCGAAGTGCCAACGCAGTGGGTGGGTACACTCGTCTTTAATAATTACTGGTTGATTAATCTCAACATCACCTAAAGATTTTGTCCATTTCAAACGTTGTGATAAGTTAGCCAGGTACTCCCTGTGCCAACGAGACCAAAAATCTTGATGCAGACGTTGCAGTAACTGCCATCGGACCAGTCTATTCAGTTGTATGTTTGTGTAATCTGGTGCAGGAACTGTGGTGAGTGGTGCTAGTGTTAGGAAATGACCTGGTGTCAACACTGATAGATCATTAGGGTCCAAACTTAGAGGACAAAGCGGTCGCGAATTTAATATTGCCTCTACTTTGACAAACAGTGTGTTCAACTCCTCATATGTTAGAATTTGAGCACCGATTACTCGGTAGAGGTGAGTCTTCACCGACTTCACACCTGCCTCCCATAGTCCCCCAAAATGCGGAGCTCCGGGTGGGTTAAACCGAAATTCAATACGTTCAGCTTCACACGCTGATTGCATTATGCTTGCTAATTGGGACTCAGCTCCTTTGAAATTAGTGCCACAATCACAATGAATAGTATTACATCTACCACGACGACCTATAAAACGCTGGAGAGCTCCTAAAAAGGCTTGACTTGACATATCTGATGCCAACTCCAGGTGGACTGCTTTTGTAGCGAAGCACACAAAAAGACACAGGTAAGCTTTGGTGGTACGCGCGCCGCGCTGTCTCTTGAATGTTACATTAAAAGGGCCAGCGTAGTCGCAACCTACAGACTGAAAGGCTTTAATTTGAGTGACGCGAGATCTTGGTAAGTCTGCCATTTCTGGTTGATAAGGAGTTGGTTTCACTCGAAAGCAACGATAACAATTTGATATGACTTGACGAATGACACGTCGTGGAGATAAAATCCAAAAATTTTGAAGAAGTAAATAATGCAGGGTTTGTAAACCAGGATGCAAATTTTCGTTGTGTACACACTGAATGATAAGCTGAGTTAGACGATGTTTACGCGGCAGTAATGCTGGGTGTTTTGCTTCGAAACTTAGATCTGATCTAGCAAGCCTACCCCCCACTCGAAAAACACCTTGATCGTCTAAATATGGATTCAAACTTTTAATTGATTTTGGAAGCGCCTGACCTGAGCTTAGACGGTGTATCTCTTCCTTAAATGATGATTGTTGCACATGCCTGACCAATATCATAAGAGCCTCATGCAGTTCAAATTCAGTAAAATGATCAGAGCGTTTGTTTTTGCGCAGACACTGGATGAAACGTTTACAATATGCAACGACGCGCTGTATTTTTCGCAGTGACGAATATTTATTAATGAGACGATCGAATGGATGCTCTTCTACTGGAAGTGTGTTAGTCAAAACACATGCGCGTTTTTCTATTGACACTTCTGGATCATTTTGAAATGTTTTTCTTTGTTTAGGCTCAATAGGCCACTGATGATGATCGTGAGACAGCCACTCGGGACCTGTCCACCATAAGTCATGATTAATCAGCTCGTTCGGAGTTAGTCCGCGACTCGCACAATCCGCAGGATTTTGTTTACCAGGGACATACTTCCACTGGGCTCCAGAGAGCTTCCTTTGAATGCTTGATATACGATTGCCTACAAAGGCTTTATAATCAGTTGAATTTGATTTGATCCATGCCAACACTATCATTGAATCAGACCACGCCCATACACTCTCAATGTTGATGAATTTTGAATATAAGTTTATGATATGATGCATGAGATCCGCAAGCAAAGCTGCACCACAGAGCTCGAGTCGTGGCAATGTCCTCCGTTTGGTGGGAGCTACCCTTGATCTAGCTCCTATGAGGGCTACTTGATGCTGATTTTGCTCATCAGTGGAACGAAGATACACCGCACCCGCATAACCTGCTTCGCTAGCATCTGAGAAACCATGGAGTTGATAAGTAACAGCGCCATTCCTTGTTATGCGTCTTGGTATCCGAAGCTGCGATAAATTTGGCAATTGCTCAGTGTATTTAGTCCATAATTGATTGATGTCATCAGGAACTTTTTCATCCCACGATGTCCCAAGTAACCACAGCCGTTGAATGAGATGCTTAGCCGAAAAGGTTAGTGGTGTTAAAAGCCCAATAGGATCGTAGATGCGTGCCAACTCTGATAACATGGTGCGCTTGGTACACTCACGTTTTATTTGATTTACTTGGTAATTGAAGAAATCCTCATGAGAATTCCAGGCTAAACCTAGGACCTTCACGAAAGAACTGTCACTATCAAAAGTAACCTCAGGAACAGCTCTGTGGCTTTCAGGGATGATTTGAAGAACTGCCTCGTGGTTGCTGGACCACTTCCGAAGCTCGAAGCCTCCAGAAGCCATTATGCCTATTAGTTGTCGCTGGCACTCTAACGCCTCGTCTATGGAGTTACATCCGGTCACGACGTCGTCGACGTACAGATTTTTGCGCAAAATATCTGCTGCAATTGGGAATGACTCCTGTTCATCTTGAGCCAGTTGATTCATAGTGCGAATAGCCAAATAGGGCGCTGATGATACCCCGAAAGTCACTCGATTAAGACGGTATTCCTGCAAAGGTTCTTCTGGTGAAGTCCTGAAAATGATGCGTTGATAATCACGATGTTGCTCTGATATGATGATGCGACGGTACATCTGACGGACATCCGCTGTGAACACTATTTCATGGAGTCTGAAGAGCCATAATATGTCAGTTATTTCAGCTTGAAGCTTTGGTCCTGTCAGGAGAGTGTCATTCAATGATTTTCCTTTTTTATCCTTGGTAGCGGCATCGTATACCACGCGGGATACTTTACCGTTCTTGATGACCGCGTGATGCGGTATGTAATATGCAGAAGGTGATTGACACTCTTCTGGCGGCACCAACTCCATCTGTCCACTTGCTAAGTAGTCTAAGACTTGGTCATTGTATTCATGATGAAAATCAAAATTTTTAATTAGCCGCTTTTCCAATTGATAAAAACGCCGAAGTGCAATAGAATATGAATCCTCAAACTCTGGTAGTGATTGGTCACGAAATGGTAACTGAACGACATAACGTCCTTCAGTGTCCCGAGTTGTTGTTGATTGATAAATTTGTTCACATTGAGCATCCTCAATAGATAAAGATTCCTTCACAGGTGATATGTTGTCTATCTCCCACAATTTTGGACAGCAACATCCAAATTTGCATCCATTGATACATGATTTACAGATAAGGGAATGGGAGAGGTTTCATTCAATGATGCTGTACGTCCCATAAGCACATAGCCGAATATAGTTTCGATAGCTGTGGCAGCTTGATTACCCCTTCAATCTTGTTGTTAAGTAGTATTTTTGGGAAAACTTCCCGAGCAAAATATCAATTGGGCGAGATTCATAATAACGCTCATCAGCTAACTTCAAGTTTGATATATGTTTTAAGACATCTCGGTTGACCGGATGATTCGGCATGTTGCTACAAATTTTATCCATTACCTCTGCCTCTACTGTAAAGGAGGGCTCAGGTTCACCAACTGGACGGACTTCTAAAAGACCTTGCCGGAGGACAGTGTCAGAACCTCGCCCAGACCAGACATGGGTGTAGCCGCTCCATACCTGGTCAGGCCGAGACGGTGAACACAGCTCTTGGTAATAATTTGGCTTTGGCTGCAAGGGTCAATGAGAACCCGAACCTTTGATGTGAACCGAAGCCATCCTTCACTTCCACCATTGCTGTGGCAAGCATGACAAATGTTGACTTTGTACTCGGGGACGAGCTTGATAGTGATGTTTTTGGAGTTATAATATCGTCTACCGGAGGCCGTTGATTCTCATGTATCTGATTTGGTGAATTTGATTGTTGATGATTTGATGGAAAGTGTAATAAGCTATTATGAGGCTGACCACACGCCTTGCACCGAAATGCAGACATACAAGCTGATGTAGCATGGTTCCCCCGTAGACAGTTGGCACATAGTTTGTTTTGTTTAACAAAATCACTCCGAGCTCGAGGTGTTTTATTTAAAAATGAGCTGCATGTATACAAGGCATGTTTATTCTTGCATAGAATGCATGGTGGTAGGAATGATTGTGTTGTCTGAGCCAAAAGCATAGTCGGTGATGATTTACCTTGCTGTGATGACCTTTGAATGTTTTTAAAAGTCTGATTTGTTTGATTATTTATTGTAGTTTGATTTATGTTTGTTGATAATGATGACCGTTCTAAAGCCTCACACCTACTTTTCAAAAATGTTTTTAATTCTTGGAATGTGGGAAAGTCACTGGTTTTACAGTTCAGTTCAAATGCTTCTCGAGACGCTTTGTCTAATTTAGTTAAAAGTGAATGAAATAGGATAAAATCCCAGTTGTTTGTTGGTAACCCCAACGAATCAAGCATTGAAAGGTTTTCACTGTATGTATCTAACAAGCGGCGCAAGCTTTGAGCTGAACCCACTGTCATAGGTTTTAAGTTCATGATCTGTTCCCAACAAACAAATGCTAAATATCTTTTGTTGCTGTATCTGTCTACTAATGCATCATAGGCGCTTTTATAATTTGCTTCCGATATTGAAAAAGCTCGAATTATGTTGATGGGCTCGCCAGATAAAGATGTAATTAAGTATTGAAACTTCTCAACATTTGTTAAGTCCGTCCGACGATGAACAAGAGTGTTGTATAAATCAATAAAGCCGGGAAAATCTTTTAACTGGCCAGAAAATAATGGCAGCTTCATAGGAGGGAGCTTGCTGTTTGAATGTGGTTTTCACCACCGTTTGAACCATTACTTCCTTCAGGCGTGGCCTTGGGCAAAAGTGTCCTCATTGCCTCAAGCACCTCAAAGAACATGCTATCAGCTTCCTCCTGATAAGCCGTTTGCTTTGAAATAAGTTCTTGTTCAGCGTTAGATTCGGTTAAGAGACACATAAGCTTAGTATGAGCGTCATCAAATGTTTCCATGTATGAATTTAAACGGGAGCCCCATGTCTCCAACCGATAAAGATAAGTACTATCTGTCTTACACTTTCTGGCGACGGCCACTGCATCTCATATTCGCTTGTGAGCGAGATCTCGCTTTGAAGTATAGTGCGCTATAAGCGAATCCCCCATTGTCACTTTTAATGTTCACGTTACACGTTGAATTTATGTTATTGTTTTGACACGAATTCCGCAACACTGATATAAGGATGCACTAAACACAATTTCCACTATGAATTGACTTAAAAATAAACAAAACTGAGCAGAAACTTTGAAATAAACAGAAATGAAAAAAGACACCCAAACACGTTGACACGAACGAACGATTCGATTTACTTACTCACTCAATCTAAATGTCAAATTTACTTGGATGGATTGGTAGAAACAGTAGAAATTAGTTTTATTCTGTTGGTAGCAGCACTACCGGAAACGAACGGAACAAAGAACGAATGATGAGACAAAAAGGTGCCGATTCTTGACACACACTTTCTTGAATTCGAAGGACCTACTTTCTCGAACGAAAAAGTTAAGATGATGAAAAAATTGCTATGTATGAAAACTGAAGTATCACACACTGTAATAAAAATTGTAATTAGCAGCAACAAATAAATACTCGATTTGTGTGGTGATTGATGTTATTATGAATGAATGTAGGTGTGTTGTTTATATATTTATGATTGACAATGCACGAGTGTCATATGTTACACACGAGCTGAATAACTGGTACGTTGTATACAAACAACGCCACGAACAAGTTCACTATGATTTAAGTTAGAAGTGTCGCATGTTACACTTTAACTTTATGATGATGATGAGAAGTGCAAGTATCGCATGTTATACCTACACAACCCAATGATATGATATGAATGAATTGCGATATTAATTGCTCGCTGCGTGTGTCGAGCAATTAACACGGGATTTATGTTTAGTTAAGTACTGTATGTTATACTTAACACAACGTTTGAATCAGTAAGGTATCACTTGTTATACCTACTAACACAATGATTGATGAAATGATGATTGAATACGAAGACGTACCTAGCGCACACTTGTTTACGTTATGCATATATGTGTTCTCAAGAATAGCCACCCACAGACACGGAAACACGGAAACCGGAATGAATGATTTCAATGAATTTGGAAATACCTGGAATGAACAGCGTGAATCGCGTGTTTCATTCAAACTTGTTGGAACAAGATAAATAAAATGGAAATGTTGGATATAGTTAAAAATATGCTTGGATATGCTGAAATATGATGGAAAACACAAAAATATGCTATGGAATGATATGCGTTTTATGAATTACACACGATAAATGACAAATATTATTGAATTTTGCTGTTGGTTTTTGTGAACAAAATGGCGGACCGAAAATTTTCCAACAAGGCAAACCGGTAGAAATTTAGAAAATCTGGCTCGACTGACCAAAATGTTAAGAACCCTTCGTGGACTGTTACCACAGGTGCCTTGTTGGATGAGAATGGTTATACACTGATGTACTTTAAATATGGGAAAATGATGAAATGGAAAAGGAACTCACGTGGTTGAAGGCCGGTTTACTTTCCTGCCTGATCTTCTGTTTATCGTGCTGTTTCTGGTGCGTAGGTGTTAGGCATGTAGCCCCGGGGCTGAGATGTTGTTTAGTCCTCTTCCGCCGGCGCCGGGCTTGATGGTTTTTGAGGAGGCTTTTCTACGTCTTCACTGATTCGTGGCGATCTTCCGAGTGTGTCGGTATTTCGGTTTGTGAGCGAATGATATCGTGAGTGATTGGAAAGGAGTGAATGAAAGGGTTTTGAATGGATGAGTGTAAGGGTGAAGCGGGAAATTCAAAGTACATTAACAAGTAGGCTAATATAAAAGTAGGTATCCAAAGCCGGCGCGAAGGAAATTGTACTTTATTATCGCGCGTAAAGATTTATATTTGTTTAATCGCTATGGCGGAGTGCGTCTTCTGTACCTGTACTATTATGTATTCTGTGGCGGGAGGCCAAGTTACGGTGGTCTCAATACTTAGGTACTACGCGTCCAACGTAACTTAGCCTTCCGCTTAGGCTAGTCATGACACATAACACTATGATTTTGAATGGACTATACTCTGTAAAAAAGATATATAAATCATAAACAGTGTCAAGCATCTCAATCTATACGCCCTATTACACTATTACATAATGTCTGCATACATATTATCTGAACCCTAGTGGAACTCTAGCATAAAAGTGAAACCTTCATAACAACCGGGTGGTGGAGAGGAGATGAGAAATAATACAAGTTGTTTTTTTGCCACTCGCATGGGTATAAGTGATAATGATAAATTTTTGTCTACACACGAAATTTCAGCTTCTTATTACTTTAGAAAGTATCCTAACAATTTGATGATTCTCAGTGTCTCAGTGAGTCAGTGGTGAGTAACAAAATCTGCGTAAGACATAAAAAGTATTAGATTTATAAAATGTATGCATTGTACACGGTGATAAAAAAGGTGAACCCCATTTTAATATAAAATTGCAAGAAATGTACTTATGATAATTATATTAATTAATAATATTTTACTATCAAAAAAGTTGTGTAGAAAAAAAATAGGCAGCCTTTAATTAACGCAGCATGTTGCAACCTTAAACACGTTGTGTAATCATTAAGACAGCAGAAGCAACCCTATCAATACAAAAGATATTTGCCCCACACGTGAGATTCTTTACACTGCCGTTGCCGTTTTTTTTTTCGTTTTTCTGTTAATTCTGTTTATGATTGACCACATAGTGTTTGTTTTATTTTCAGTAAGTGACATTATTTTGTTATAATTTAATTTAGATAATAGTCTCATACTTTTGATAATAGTCTCGTACTCATACTCTCATACTTTTGCCCTCGCGATATCTATTTCCCATTTTTGCATGGCTTGTCTTGGCCGAAGCGCGACCGTGCGCCCAGATAATACTTGCCCGTCTTTGTGGCCAGTGTCTGTAGCAACAACCAAAGAATATAATACCAGCGTCAGCTTTGACGCCGTGACGCTAACGTGACGCACGCCGTGACGCTGTCGTGACGCTGACGTGATGTACGCCGTGTAATTGCACGGTGTACACCGTGGCACGGCACGGTGCCCGCCGTCGCCGTGACTATCCACGGCGCCGGCGCCGTGCCGTAGGTCTGGGGACGCGCCGTTAGCCAGAAAGAAAATGTGCAAAAAGGTGCCCTGTAGACGATGCCTTACTCCAATCGGATGGATTGATCGGGTCGCCACACTAATCTCCTAATTACGTCAGGCATTAGGAAAGCCGAAGACAGGAATAGAGACAACCTGATGAATGAAGGTACACATTATTTTCGTCACAGACACGTGATGAACATGAAGCGTATCTTATTTAGGAGCTTACGATTTAAGAAAACCAAGTACCTATATCCCTCTGCTACTGTTTTCTACGGTGCAGTCATCATTAAGTTGTGTTTTTCGGACTTTCCTATTATGGCACACACAGGCTACATTGTCATTTTGTACATAATAATAAACGAGTTAAAAAAAGTATCGGCGCGAAAATATTGTGCACTACTGGACAAAGAATTACCTACTTCTAATTAAGTTTTCCAGAACAGCCTCGTTACCAGGTTTCCAGCGCGTTCCGAGAAGTCGAATTAAAGAGTTTGCCAATTAAAATAAAATGTTACAATTAAAAATAAGCTCCGCCGCTACAACCGCAACGGTACTGGCAAATGGGAAAGTTCAACTACGTGGAAAGACTAGCCACTTTCACGGCTCTTTATTTTTACGCCGCATACAAATTACAGGTAACAAGAAAATACGTTTAACCCCTAATTTTCGCGTTAATGGTGCAAAGCTGAGTTTCGTAATGTTATTAATTTGGAAGGGCTCTTTCCCGTGAGGCCAAAGACATTTGACGGAGAGTACTTTTGACGCGGAGTGTACCTGTACTAATTAACCGCTGGTGCTCGATTGGCCAATTACTTTATTAGCTTTATGAAAAGCTGTCGGGCCGAGTGAAGTAGAGAAAATAATTGGGACCTCTTGGCTCATAAAATAAGCTACAGTTGGACTCCGGTGTCTACGATTATTTAAATGCCGAATGTAGAAAGAGCCCTTTATAAAGGTGCGAAGCGTTTTTTGTGTGGAATGGGGTTTGTTTGCGAGTGGATAAAAAATAATCCGGGATACCTAGTTGTGAAAAATCGGATTGTTTGCATATGAAATCAATTTTACCCGCAAGTTGTCATTATTTCAAGAAATCGAATGCAAATTCCGCACCACTACTCAGATTCTTCTTTTTCTTCGAGTCGGACACCAAGTCTTCCAACAGGGGTTAACGTCTACTCAGGTCAAACCAACATTTAAAGAACTGTACTTATATACTACTTGGGTGGGGCTGTGTGTTACGGCTGTATTAGGAAAAAAGTGCAGAATTACTTGATTGATTGATATATTTACTGTATTGAAATATTCCGTGTGATAGCGGCTTAGAATACTACCACCACTCACTCAGGGTGTTTCGTAAAAGGCGATGTAGAGATTTTAACCTCGGCTGAATATCTCTCGACTATGGTAAGACAACCGCATGGTGGCGGTGATAACACTTACAATAGCATTCCCAAAGATAGAAATTCTTAACATAGCGAAATCCTTTTGCTACATAATGTTGTGTTCTAACAAAACATTTTGCGCCGACTCCAGCTGATTGAGACAAGGGCAGAAAGATGATTTATTGAAATTTTTAAAATATTAAACCTCAAATGAAGGATTGTAGGCATCCCAGCGTAACCACAATAGGGTGCTTCTTCGAAATCGCGTTCTTCGGCTGATTCCCGTAGTCGTTTTCATTTTTCAATTTATGATGTAATGTTACACTGTATGTCAAATTATAGAACGAAACAAAGGTATATTTGACAGAGGCACTCATTTCAAATTAAAGATTTTCGAAATATTGACATTATAAAATTTACTGCCTACGGGAATCAGATTTAGGAATACGGGAATCAGAAATATGATTATTCAATATGACAAACCATTAATAAACTTAAAATATATTTATTTTTCTACTTATTTATAGCACTTTAATGTCACCGCTAGATTACTTAGGTGTTCTGGTTTAGGCACATAATGTCTCCTTCGCAGAATGTCGCTGTAGCAAAATGTTTCTCGGCGTAATGTTCTAATACAAGTTATATGATATTATCAATATAGTAAAGTACGTAGGTAGCTAGGTAAGCAGTAAGGCAAGAAAATAGGTTGATAAGTACATAGGTAGGTAGCATTCAGACGCATAATGTCCCTTTTGCAGTACTTTGCAGTCGTAAAATGTCCCTGTCACGTAAAATACCATTTTTATGTAATATTATAATATCAGTAGGTAAGTAATGTCATAAAGTAGGTAGTTGAGCAGTAGGCAGGTAGATAGGTAAGTTAGTAGGCAGGTAGGTAACCAGCTAAGTACTTAGATGAAGGTAAGTAAGTAGGTAGGTAACTTGGAAAATACCTACACATAAAACTACTAGTAGGGCTCTGACATGGTTGTGTAACGACCGCCGTGTAAGAAATCATACACAACAACTAGGATTTATGATTTGGCGTGCCCTCTGAAGTACTAAACACTGATTCCCGTGTCAAAAAGTACACGGGAATCAGTGTGACGGAAGTCAGAAAAAAACGAAAAATTGAGATTACCTCGAACCTTTTGCGTCTCACACAATAGTATTAACATATAAGGTAGTAAACCTAAAGAGCTTTAAATTAAGTATAATGGGTCCATTTCGTGACTTATACTTTAATTTAAAATCGACAAACGGGAATCAGTTTTAAGTGAAACCAAATGCACGGGAATCAGATTCTTGGCCTCGTAGTGGGGTGATGCTGCACGAGCGGCACGTTCTGCTTCCCATGGCACTTGGAGCACTCCTAGGGGATAGCAATGGTGGATAGACCACACCTTCAGGGTGGTTTAATAGGAAGTTTTTTGCGGTTTAATGACGTTACACGGGAATCAGTTCTAGGTACCGGACATTTTTAAAATGATTCATAGAACAAAATGGACCTTAATTACACGTTTAAAATATTTTTTTCCCGTATCATTGTACATCTGTTAAGTTAAAAAAAAATAGTTTATGTAGATAAATCACACAGTAAAAAACATATAAGCCGTTTTGTATAAAATTTTGGGGCGCGGACACGTTACGGGAATCAGATTTCAGCAGTTTGAATTTTTTTTTAACTGTCTTGTTTAACTATAATACAAAAGTTTCATTGTGTCCCAGTTAGATACAAGTATGAACTATTTATAAAAAAATAAACTATACCTAAGTTTTTTAAAAAAAGGTGTGTTTTGTTCCCGGACAACGAAAATTTAGGCTCCGAAGAAGCACCCAATAAAATAAATTCTGAATATTTTATTTCACTTGTTTTTCGTTCGACCAAAAATAATATTTACATATGTCGATTAAAAGTACATTGTGTCGATATAATATTTAACGAAATTGTTTTATTTCGCCATTGTTAATGGAAATGAAAACATAAACAGCTTATAGCAGCCTGAAGGAAATATGTCCATTTATAATTCTAAACGAGACGTCATTATTTTCAGTGTCACTGAAATTCACAAAATTCCCCACAAATGATTTGAGTTTATAAGAGACATCGAGTTGACCAACGACCCAATGAACTTTGACGTTCGAGTTTTTGACCTACTACTAGATAACAGTTATCTAATTCTGGTATCAATTCAGATTGGTTCTTCTGAATGACTATAATAAATTCTTACCTGATTGCCTGGAAGATATTTCTTACAGATCAAATAAAAATTAAAATTAAAGTGTGTTTCTAAGTAGTACTTAACTTAGACGAATTCAAAGAAATCAGAATACATTAAGATACTAAATAGAAGATTGAAGGTTGGATCAAGGCATTCAGACCATCCTCGGATTGTGCCTATTCACCAATGATCGGGAATTAATCTTTAAACAGATTTCGGGATCAGCTATCAGCTAATTAAAGTTCACAGAATCTGGCTGTGTGAATCGAGCAAATGTTGAATGGCGTCTCATTTGGTAATTAGATTGAAGAAGAGGCTTTATTCATCTCATTATTCAGTAGCGTTTAAAAACGAATCTGTCTATGGATTTAGATAATTGAACAAAAACATAAATACATAATCGGAACTATAAGACTAGCAGGTGCCCGTGGACTTCGTCTTGCCAAGGGATACTTAGAGGTACCTAGGTATGTGCCAACAGAAGCGACACATCATGCTAACAACTTTTCTAATAGAGCCATTTTCATATACATTACAGCTCCGTACTCCTGGTGTTCGACGTCAGGTGAGAAGGCAGACAGGTCACCCTTAATTTCCGATTAATCTTTAAACAGATTTCGGGATCAGCTATCAGCTAATTAAAGTTCACAGAATCTGGCTGTGTGAATTGAGCAAATGTTGAATGGCGTCTCATTTGGTAAATTAGATTAAAGAAGAGGCTTTATTCATCTCATTATTCAGTACTGTTTAATAATTTATCTGACAATGGATTTAAATAATTGAACAAAAACATAAATAAATAATCGGAACTACCTATAAGATAGCTGGTGCTCGCGAACTTCGTCTAGCCTTCTAGGATTCTTAGGCATCTAGGTATGTGCTTAAGCACGCGACACACCATGCTAACAACTTTTCTAATAGAGCCGTTTTCATATCTATTACTGTACATGTGTTACAGATTTCGGGATCAGATATCAGCTAATTAAAGTTCACAGAATCTACCTGTGTGTGTGAATCGAACAAAATGTTGAATGGCGTCTCATTTAGTAGTTAGATTGAAGAAGAGGTTTTTAAAATTATCTCATTTAGATAATTGAATAAAAATATAAATAAATAATCGGAACGAAGATTAACCTAGTCTTTATTCATTCAATTATCCAGTAGCGTTTAAAAGGTCTATTGTGTTTTACGACACTTACATACTGTCATGTTTTGTATTTTTGCATAGAAATAAACACCAGCATAACCATAGCAGCCACGACAGTCCACTGCTAGACATGGGCTTCCCCTATCGGGAGGTATTCTTCATACTCACCACGCTTGGCAGGCGGATTGGCGAGCGCAGTTCAAGATGTTGCATTAACAAGGAATGCTGCTGCCCGTTCCCTGGATGATTATCCCTTAGTCGCTTTTTACGACGTCCACGGATAAAATTAGGGCGATGCTATTCACGCCGGCATCACACGGCAAGAAATAAATAAATTACATTGATAATTTCAGTTCCTAATTTTACCTACACAACTGAACATTTTTGACTTATATCAGTATTTATTGACTTATATTTTATTGCATAACTAGAATCCCAAGTTAATCGAAAATAAAAAGTACCTACACCAAGTTGAGTAAACTTTAAGCGGTGCAGAATGCAACAGTTGAAGTTTTAGAACTGCTGCATAATGCAAGAAAGTTGAACACAGTTTCGCGCAAAAACTTTGTGGAGAAGAAAAGTTAGAACTCTTTTTCGGTTACCATAAATGTATGTAGTTTAAGGAAAACTTTTTAGTTAGATTTTAATTTATAATAACTGGATTGTATCACTTCGGTTTACGAGAGCGTAGGGAACCGCCAGGAGCGGCGCGCGACGGGGCGATACGAGACGGGGGCACCGGGATCGCCCGCCGGCCGTCGACTGCCGCAGCGGCCGCGCTGCCGACCTGCTGCGACTGCCCCAGCACCCCAGCACCCCGGCACCCCGGCACCCAGCACCGCGGCACCCCACACACCCCCGCCCAGCTCTAATGAATCACAAAATACTTCACCTGTGTATTGTTATTTAGGGAAACAGGAAGCCGAGTAAACAAACGCCAGGCGGAAAAAAGCAATATCTGACAAATCCATCCTCTCTAATTTCATTTGTGACTTGCGGCATTGGCAAATCAAGAAAACAATATTGCTCCTTGTTATCTTCAATAACGCGAAGCCACTTGACTCGTCTAAATTTTTTGCTGAAAAATATAAGCGGGGCGATAAATCAGCTGGAAAGATGTTTGCACCCCGGGGCGCTAGGCGCTACCGAGCTCATTCATCAAAACGCCGTCTACCGTAGACAACAGAATCACCTGATGCTCGCTACGTGCCAGCCCGCCGCGCTTATCAATATGATTAGCATAAGAATATTACGACTATGCGTTATGAAATAAATAGCATTTTTGTTTCATATGACCGTATTTATTATTCAGAACCAACACCGGTCATGAAAGCGTCACGCACACGCTATCCGATTTATTGGATCCAATTGTCGTAAATAATAACCAACGAATAGAAAACACACTAATGCGAGCAGGCATTAGCTGTGTCTATTATTTTATGTTGTTTATCTACAAATCTATGGCGGTACTGTCTCTATTTATTGTTGATGATCGCTAGGTAAGTGGGTCATCGTTTCGTGTAAGTGATACGATTTGTTTAGGGTCGGAACTCACTCGCATCGTTCAGTTGCCAAGTTTTTTATTGTACTAGTGTACGTGATATAAAAATTTATGAAGATTTCTTTTATTACATATTCAAACGTACCTGATCTATTAATCGGTAGGTATTTATTAGTCCGCCGCCGTAAGCTTTTAATATCAGATGAGTCCCGCCCAATAAGCATATTACTCCATTTAAGAGTACACATTTAGTGTACAGGTGTACTTGAAGCAGTATTTCAGTTCACTCGCAATCTATAAGCTGCATTATTGGAATTGATTACACCTTTACCTATATAAGGGACTTATAGGAGTGTAGATTTGTACTTATATACGACAATCGGTGTTATAATAGTCTAAGAACGATCCCTTAGTCAGTCGTCTGACTAAGAGCATTGTAGGGGGGTAGAGTTACGGCAACAGCTGTTTAACGGGCTACTTGTGGGATTTTATAGAGCTAGCATACGACAGTTGGTGTTATAATAGTCTAAAAACGATCCCTTAGTCAGCCACCTGACTAAGAGCATTATAGGGGGGTAGAGTTACGGCAACAGCTGTTTAACGGGCTACTTGTGGGATGTTATAGAGCTAGCATTTAATAGAACACATGTGGACTGTTATACAGCTAAAGGCTGTTATGTTAACCCATTTTGGGCTGTTATACAGCTATTGCCTGTAGTAGGAAGTGTTTGTGTACATTAAAATAACCTTTTTTTGACTTCTGCATAGAAGTGTACAATTGACCCTGAAGTACATCTTAAAGCTGTACAAAGGTTCACATCAGAATTAATGTATAGACCTTGGCTCCGTAGTGGTACAGATGTGGGACTACACACAGACAACGGCATTCTAACGGAACACATGTGAACCCTTATACAGCTCAATGCGTTATATCGGAATTACAACAGTTCACTTAGCCGTATTTCATTTCCACCATTTTGTTCTACTAACCTTAAATATTTACCAAAGAAATTTCCAAAATTATCATATAGATTTAACGCAAAAAAACGCAAATTGACTGGTTGAGTTTTGATTTTATGTTATTACTAATTGCCATGGCATGAATTTAAAGCCCAATATATCAAAAACGTAAAATAATAGTTTTCCCCCTCAGTGATTTAAATAGGTACTTTAAATTAAATATCGCGTTTTTACCGAGGCGCGTGAATATTTTAGCTATAAATATGTATGTATTTCACAGTAAATTTGCATTTCCTTGGCATTTAACACTATTTATTAACTTAAACAGGTACACCAGTAATAGCAATGAATTTTATCCAATTTAATGTCCGCCGGAGATATTTATTTGTGTTTCCTGTGGCACTGACAATTCGAACTAATAATAATGAGGGAATAAAATAAAATTAGCAATATAAAAGACACACCGTGGTTCTTAGGAAGCCTAGGGGTACATTTGTAGGATTTTATAACTGTGAAGGCTGTGTAATTGGCCACTTGTTACTATTTATTACACTCATGGAGTTTGTATGGTTCACACTGGGTCCACTATAGTACCGTAAGTCAGCCTTAAGTTCGGCGTTACCGCTTAAACTACTATTATAATGCTATTGTACTGCTATTGTACAGCCATAGTGGAACCTAAAGCTGTCTAATTTGTGCCCAAACGGGTTCTATAAGGGAGTTATAGCAAGCTATACAGCCCTTGTACAGCTTACTTATACAGCTTAAGGAGTACATGTGAACCACTATACATCTTTTATAGAACCCCGGATGCCACTTGGGCGATAACGACAAATGTTTAATTCAAGATAATAGATATACACATCAAGCATTATGAAAGCTCAGATCAGTGGGTGCGGTTTGTAAGTAAGAACCATTGAGACCGAATATGGTATTGTAATGTCTCGAGGGAAATCTAAAATATCGCCGTGAAAATACACACAGTAATTGTGAGATTAAGAAAAGGAAAGGCGGCTGAACGAAGACGTAGGTATATAAAAAAAAAACTAATAAAGAGCTTGAAGTTGTTAACGTGGGAATTACAATAGGTACCTACCATTGAAATTAAAGAACTTTCCTCTTTTTGAAACCATCTAATCTTTCAAGTAATACATAAATTTAAACTCACTTTGTAAGAAAGGTTAATAAAAAATATATGTGAAAAATGTTGGATTATATTGCTCAATTCCATGCACTGATTTAAAACTGTGCTAAAATATTTATTCCTAAAGGAACGTTGTTTTAAAGTAAGTATGGGCTGTTAAACTATTCACCGCCATATTATTGAGATCCTGTTTGCCCGGCGTGATGAAAAGCGACGTAGTTTCAATGCGCTTCCTTTTTCTGCCTGTTGAGCTCGCAACACATGAAATATTCTTTTTGATAGCGACTGGCACGAACTGAGCCAGAATTGGCATCCGGTCCCTACGGTTGTAACTTTCAAAACATTCATACGATATTAACTTTCATACCCATCTCAAACGGCTATATTACGTCTTTATTTTTTGCACCATATCCTGGCAATACGCATCTGTAAACAAGGAAAATGGAAAGTTTTATCTCGAAATTGGTAAACACTCGTGGTACCTACTTTATATTTATCAAAAACTTTTCACGTCATATAATTTTGATGTCGCTTATCAGGTTTCCGTTTTTACAAGCATCTTATAATATTGAAATTGTTTTCCTGAAGGTTTTTGGGGTTCAACGTCACTGGAAAATCTGAGAGAGAATACAAGTTTAGGATTTCGGATGCACTGCGTATTCCGCCAGGGATATTTCTTCATTCAAGGCTACACTATCCCGTCGTATTTTTAACTTTAAATCTCACACCGTCCATCTGTATTGATAGAACCGCAATACCCTTGCCCTTGATAAAATTTGCATTGCTAATGGCACTCGGAAAGTCTTAGAGAATTTCCACACTCGTGTAAAGAACTAGGGGCATGTTTCCACTTCTCCTAGGATACAAGATCTCGGACGTTAGGATCTTTTTTAGAATGGGAACTATGCAGTTTCTATTTTCGGCCAAGATTGTTGTCTGAGCATACAGTATACAAAATATAGGATAAAGTAAATTGCATAAGCTACTATACCTACGATAGGCTTCCTGCGCTACTCAAAGCATTTTAAAATAAAATGCTTTTTTGCATAGCTGTGTTCGGTATATCATTATCATCTGCCTGCCTGATTTTATACCAAATCAGCTGGGGTTGGCGCAACATGTTTTTTAGAATTTGTTGGGTTATATTGTGGTATTAAAATCATTGTTTTGTTTTATGATATTTCGTTCGCATCTGAATATTCTTTTCCACATTTGAAGTTTTTATGTGACAATGGAAAACAGGCTTCAGAATGTAGTCGGACGAGTTGACGATAGTCTTAGCGGCGGCGGCGGTCTGGCGCCCTTGGCTTGCACGCGGAGCTTACAGCGAATGCAATCATGAGCTTATCTCAAACTACTTACACTGTTAGAAAATATGGCTATTTATATCAGACTGCCTCAGAGGAGATAAGCTTTCAAGAGTCGCTAAGTATTGAATTAGGTATGTAAACAAGAAAAGGTAAAAGAATAGGAAACAAGCTCCTTATAGTAATTTTGATACAAGTGCTTTAGTTCAAGCTACTTTTTATCTACAGTTTTTTTCGACAGTACTAAGTTAGGTAGTAAAAAATGCCTCATTTTATTTTAGGTGCAAATATGGGTATAGTTAAAATACCAGAAGTGTAATAAAAGTGTGCGCGCGACTGTGCGTGTAGATATCCTTTATTTGCTATTACTACAAACCATGTTTGAGGTCACACATGTAGGTCACCGTACACCTTACACGTGCGAATGCGCGGTTTAATAAGGACCAAATTATATTGTGAATGAAATAAATGAGACCGGGAAACGTTTACCTTCGTGGGTGTCGTGTTAAACCGCAATTCGCCTTTGAACTGCTCACATAATAGGCATATTTTGTGACAAGAGTACCATCATGCATGAGCTTCAAAAGATTTGCATAAAGGAAGACATTTTGTCATGAATAATCTTAAACTGTTTGATGTAATAAGAATGTTGCGATGTCTTACATTGCTATCGAGGGCGAACAGTGGCTTGTGAAAAGATAATGAGTAGTTTCATTGGTAGAGCTCCCAAGGGGACGTTGTATATATATGATACTATACATTTTAAAAACCCGGATAGAATTTTATTGCATAGACTGCTAACAAATTCATGACTATCAAACTGACCGGCTTAGTAAAAAACTTATTTTATGAAACAACTCCCAGGTGACACAGACGGCGGCTACCTGTTGAGACGCGGCACGCTTCCGTCGCGACGTCACTTCGCCAGCTACCCAGCCAGCATAAACATCTCCGATGCCACGATAAACAAACTCCGGCCACATAATCTGATTACCGGGGCTTTGAGATTACCTTTGAGGTATCGGGTAAAGATAAGTAGCGATATAATTGAATTGGTGGTGTGGAGAGACTACCTAATAAATATTGAATCGTTAAAAGATAGAGATATGAAGACTAGAACTTTTAGATCAGTTTGTTCTTACGGGAGAAAATCCTACTTCCTGCGCATTCCTAAGGCCTAATAACTTTCTGAAAAATATTTAATGACTGAGTTAAGCAAAGGAACCTAGACCACTTTAAAGGGTTTCGTATTGGTTTCTCAATCGACTAGAAACTCTTTTTAGGTCACCAACTCTGTATTTCTGTCTGTGTATTCGTATTTATCCGTATTTGTCAAGCCTCAATGGAATCGTAATTCAACAAATACGTACAGAATCCCCTAAATACGACTATAAAAGTATCTACTTACCTACAGTAGATTTATTATTTTGTACTTTATCCCATAAGTACCTACTCTTAGTTATTTAGTTTTATGATTAGATTGGATTATCTATTGCCCGAAAGTGTATTTGAGTATTATTTGCTTTCAATGTTGCCTCGTGTAAGCAAATGAATTTTGTTCAATTTCAGAATTGGCCGGTTCCTGATCAAAGATAAGACTTTAAATCAAAAACTACGTGCAAGCCTTAGATCAAGAAGATTTTATAGACGGGGCAATTAAAATAAATTCGTAAATTAGGCGACACTATTAGACGCTTACGACACGTGACGTTAAAAAATTAAAAACAAAGCACATTGCGATACACAAAAATACGCTGTAAGTTTTATGTATACTTACAGATTTAATGCCCGATTTTTTTGACGAATGAAATTATTTTTGTACCCGACTGCCTCAGAAGGAGGGTTATGTTTTTCGAGAGTATGTATGTATGTTTGTATGTATGCGGACAAGAAAATTCTTTTTCACGTGCTACAGCCCAAACGGATAGTTGGATTTTGACACATGAGGTGTCGTTAGATTCGTCTCAATCGCGTGAGAGACACTGGCTGGGCTATATTAAAAATTCATAAATTTGATTGCAGATTTTTACCGCAAAATACAACTTTAAATGACCGCAGTCGGGTTTTAGTTTTTTAATACATCTGCTTGTGTATTCTGTAGTTTATTAGGTCACGCCAAGTCTTAACTTCTGAGTATGGCTTCATTCTACTTCTTAGTGGGGTTCCCTTTGCAATCCTAGTTCTGGCGTTTTGGCAGGTTGCGGTGAGTCGTGCGGTACGTACGGCACGAGGTTGTTAGACTCCAATTTGCGGTCCAACGCGTAATCCCACTGCACTGCAGTCTCCCCGAGAGCGAGAGTCACTTCCAGATACAGATATATTAGAAACAATGGTGCAGCTGAAAATCCTAACTGGAATAGGTAGGTAATATAGCGTGACATTTTACTAGTGACCGATAACGAAAACACAGAACCGGCTGGAGATAAGGAACAACTTTCCCCAAGGAACATAGGTCGAAATACGAAAAAGAAATTTGGACCTCCCATACAAAATTGCCGATCAGCTGATTTGTGTTACTATGGAAGGCCAAATTTTTTTTTTCGTTTTTCTACGTATGTTCCTTGGAGAAAGATGTTCCTTTTCTCCAGCCGGTTCTGAGTTTTCGCTATCGGTCACTAGTAAAATTTCACCGTATACGGGGTGTTAGGGACGGTGTAACGAAAACTTTGCAGGCGTGCTCAGACCATCAAACTGAACAACTTTTACTATGGAGCCAATGGTGGGAAACGAAAAAAAATTACCGACCTCCCATACAAAATTCACGATCAGCTGACTGACTTTGTATGGGAGATCGGAATTTTTTTTTTCGACCTCCCATACAAAATTCACGATCAGCTGACTGACTTTGTATGGGAGATCGGAATTTTTTTTTTCGTTTCCCACCATTGTCTCCATAGTAAAAGTTGTTCAGTTTGATGGTCTGAGCACGCCTGCAAAGTTTTCGTTACACCGTCCCTAACACCCTGTATAAGAAGTTTGTAAGTGTAAGTGTAGAAGTGTAGGTTCTTAGTTCGTGGTCTGAATTCAAACACAAAATAGAGAATTTACAGAAGGACAGCTCGCCCCTTCTTTCGTTCACTTATGCCTACTCTTTAGGGTTGCTACTTTTACTTTCTGATTTTTTAAATGGAGTTACCTACCTAGACATAGTTACATTACATTATTACTGTTTTTATCGTTTGTAAGTATGAATTAGGTATATGCAATTGATAAACTCCTAAATTACCTGGCCGATATTGAAATATTTTTAACCATATAGAAGTACCTGAGTAGAAAGTCATATTTCTAATAGCAAATAAGTAGGTCTAAATCGGTAGTTTGCAATGGGTTTGGGTCACGAGACTAGGTGGTGAGCGAAGCGACCCATAGGTAGGCAGGTAGGTAAGTAGGTAGTAGGTAGGTAGAGAACCGGCCGGCGGTGATGACTGACACGACACTGAAAGGGTTCCTCACGTCGTTCGTCGGTGTTTCCCACGGAAAAAAAGTGTCTATCTAAAAGAAAGGCCTAAAAAATACCTACCTATCTTGCCGTCACGAACTTTAATTGGTTAGGTACCTATGTATGTACCTTACTATACTTACCTACCTTGGTTTCGAAGTATAGGTATTTCTACTTACCTACCATAGTTTCGAAGGTCGCCAGCTGCCGTGACGATGACGACAAAGTGAAAAAATATCCAGGATCGTAATAGTCCATTTGGACTACCTACCTGATGATCGGAAATGGAGATGAAATAACCTGAACCTTTTGCTATCGGTATTTTGATAATCATTGCTTCACCTTAAATGCTGACTAGGTAGGTATCTATCTACTGTAGGTAGGTAGGTACAGTGATAGTTATAAGTGGATATAGGCATCTTATACACACACATGCAAAACAATGCGCGCTCCTCGATACTCACTCTTAATACAACCGCTTTAAATTCAAAACCACAGAACAATCGCTACAATAACCGGTGACTTTAATGCTATATGTCGCAGCGATGTTAATCAAACCAGGTTTTTGACCAAAAACCAAAGACCAGTAGATAACAAAGGTAAAATTCAATTTTATCATAAACATTAATTTGTTTTAGGATTTTTATCGAAAATCTATAACAATATAGGTTTCCGATCATGAACCTGAAGTAGTTTAGGATTAAATACGGTAAAGTTATTGCCAAAAACATAATAATATGCTGGTCTTTGATTAAGAACTTGATTTGGTTTAGGATTAACACGGAGTGCGAAATTTTGTTACCCATTTCACTATTAGTCATTATTGGAACGTGCTTGATTAGTCATCTTATTCTTTTGCTACAATCGGTTTACTACGCGCTTCTTTGTATGTGTGAGTGGAGTTTGGCTACAAACGACTTTAGAATTAAAGCTCATGTGCATGTCTCTGTAAAGTCTATATGGAATTTTGTAAATGTCTGTACCTACTGTAACTGAACCTTCACCCTCATAAAAATAATAAATATGTGAAAGACATAGTCTTCCACATAATGCTCCTGATCTTAAGTCCTTAACCTCATAAGATCAATTAGATTCACGAATTATCAGCCTAAATACAATAAAATTCTCAATTTCACTCGGAAATAGAGAGACTCCACTTTATAATGAATGTTTGAATGAAAAACCCAAACTGCTGTTGATATACTAATCAGAAGACAAATGATAAAATCACCCGCTCGACTTTCTATCTTGAAACGGTCTATAGATTAACGTTAGTGCAATTATTGAAATTAACAAATCTCAATAATCACCGTTAATAGACCGACGTTGTTGTCTAATAATAATACATAAATAAATAATAATCGTCTCGTGGCCGTGCCCCACGTTGTGTAAGTAAACCCAGATAATTTCGAGTCACTTACCTTGCCATCAGAAAGAATCTATGCCTTCCTCAACTACTTCGTCTTTAACTATCTATCGCATGAAAGAAATTATCGAGCCACTAATTTCCTTAAATGAAGAATAAATATTACAATATATTATGCACCCCAAGGTCTATCCCTAAAACACATAATATACCTTAAATAAAATAAAATGTTGTTCATGGTGAGATTTGAACAACTACTCTTTTCTGGTTATATCCACACATGGATATAGGAATGCATCTCCTCCATTTTATTAATACAGCTTTTGTTCTTCTTCAAAAGACTTACCATTCAGATAGAAGAATATTAAGGTTACCGGGATCCTCTTTAGAGAAGACCCATAAACCATCTTCTATCTTAAATAAAAATAAAATGGGGTGGAGAAGGTAGGGAGGCTCCCGACCCGCGTCTCTACGATAATCCTCTTCCAGTACAGCACCTCCTGGCGCCATACCTGCAGGACCCCTCCATTCCACCAGAAATGCCATCGGTTGCTTACAGACCACTGCAAGCTACGAACGTATCCGTTCATGAGCAGTTGGATGCTAGCCAAACAGAATACTTACGTCGGATGAGCGACATCAGTGCAATGATATCCCTTTTTAGACGGTAAAGTCCCTCAGAGTCTTCAAAGCCTGACAAGTAAACCTGTTCATTAGAATTGTGTGTGTGTAGGATGTTATCCATAACTCCACAGTGTCCGTTAGCCAAATACCTTGGTTGTCACACAGACAGGCCGGTTTCCCAGCAGTATTCTTCAGAGTCAAACAGTTACTATCTGTCTCTAGGACAGGACCAGTAACCCGGTCGTAATGCGTTCAAATGATTGCAGTTTAACCTTAGTTAAACTTAACAAATGTACTCGTTCATGCCGTGGACCGGCTACAAATGTTTAATGTCTTTTATAATTATAACCCTATAGGGTTCAGACCTGCAATCTAGGTCGTCTTGCGTTCGATATCGTCAACAGCCAAGCTAGTTGTGCGATGCAGTTCTCAGACCGCGATAAAGTCAATTCAAATATCAAATACGGCAGTCACACAGACAGACCAATAAACTGACTATTCAACTAGATCTTACTGACATACTCCAAACAATCATGTTGTATGCTGGAGGGATATTTCTACCACTTTCGAGTAACGAATCCCACTTCTTTCAGTGATTTATTAGGTACCTGTGAGGGATATATTAAGCTTGCGCCCCTCTCTTCTGAACCTTCACGTCTAGAAACGCACCTTCACTCGTCCATCAGTTATCCTGAATAGAGTTTATCGGCAGTATTTGATTTGGGGTGAGTCACGTCCCCTTTAAATGTTAATATCATTTCATGATATTAACTTGAATTGCTTTATTGTTTATACTCCTTAGAGTGACCGAAAACCGGTCGTTCTGCGTTCGAGTGTACATATTTCTATGTACCAAGTAGAGAAGACTGGCGCTGGCCTAAAGACCGCAAAGCACTCCCCACTTAACCATTTCAGATGTTGATATTCCTTCTATCTGTTTGTAGTCGGCTGAGTCGATAACGACCTCTCTAAGCACTTTGGGGTATCCGTCTAGGCGCGATACTAGCTTAGAGACTTTTCATATTTTTAGGATAACGACGAAATACGCAATCCAACATTGTTCCTTGAGTTACTGTCCTGTCCTGTCTGTAGACGTAGCCTGCCGGCCACAATGTCTCTTCACTCATGTTATAATCTGGTCATGTAACCGTACGCAGCCCCGTTTCCCGATTGAAGGTACTCCTGGTGACCTAGGAACTACCCAGATTATAGGAGCAAAATAGTACAGACATTTCATAACTATAACTCGCGATCTAATGCGTAGCGTGCAACTACACAAACCATTAAGCGCTTAACGTTTCTGGAACTCGTGGAGCATAAGTCATCAGACTCTCCAATTACTAGATCTCTTAGTCATTGAGTTCAAGCCATCGGCATCTCTCAGCCAACAACTACTAAGACCAAAGGAAATCTATATGTTAGTTAGAATGGTAATCACTGTATCAGTACATTACATACTGTAATACTGCTCAGGGTCCAGTGCAACCCGATCTCAGCAGGCGGCTGTGTGCCTTCAATGTCATTTTAAAGAATATAAAACTGCTGATTTCAGGCTCAGGGCTCAGACTTCTGCCCATCTACACCATTAGGAGATTATCCTAATTTTAAGTATTTATCGCCTTAAACACTTACGAAATGCTTTCCAAAGGCAAATCTGATCTCGAGCGATGTCATTCTTTATTACAAACATAGTTTGCAATTTATCATCAAATTTCTCAAAACTTGATTTTTTATTTATATGAAAATTTTTATTTTCATTCCGAGGGTCTGATGGTCTTCCAAACCATATAAACCAATTTAATTTATGTTTCTGGACATCGCCCGATACTTCCCACCGACTGCCTAGTCAATCGGAGGAACTTTGGTTTTCGACCGCTCGGCACCCACGGTCCCTACATATATAAACGTTACGAAACTGCCCAACTAACAACTTGGTCCTATAAAAAACAGACTAAACGACTTTTGGTTATATAAAGGTCGTATAGTGGTACGCAGAATTTCACTGAGTTGTGTAGTGGTGTCTTATTCGACCTTTTAGTCGCAAACGTCTAAAGTCGTATAATTTGGTCGAGTAAACGTTTATACGACTTAATTATACGACCGTCGTATAAAGGTCGTATAAATGATCGTTATACGATTAAATTATAGGACTAATTGTCGCTGTTGGGACCATTATATAACCTTCAGTCAGGCCACCGACTGTCTCTAGATCATAAGGTATATAAAGGTCGTATCATTATCTTTATAAAACGTATAGTCGTATACAAGTCGCCAGTGCGACCGTTATATGACTTTAAGTCAATTCAGCGACTGTTACCAGACCATAAGTTGTATAAAGGTCGTATAAAAGTCGAATAAATTTCTTGTCTAAATGTCGCATAAAAGTCGCCTTTGCGACTGTTATATGACTTTTAGGTATGCAACCGACTGTGACCAGACCATTAGGTATATAAAGGTCGTATTACTTGTAATAAACATCGAAGTCATATAAAAGTCGCTATTGCGACCGTAAGATGATTCTTAGTCAGGCCACCGACTGTTACCAGACCATTAGGTATATAAAGGTCTTATTATTTGCTTTAATCAACCACATAGTTGTATCAAAATCGTCATTGCGACCTTTATATGACTTTTAGTCAAGCCTACAACTGTAATTTGATCATTAGTTATATTATGATCATATTATTACCTAAAACACAACGCAATGTCGTATAAACGTAGTGTAACATAACGATTAAACGACTAAAAGTCCTAAAAAGGCTATTTATATGACTCTTAAAAACCTTTTAATTGTTTAGTAGTCGTACATAATACTTCTTCACAACTACTTGACCTCGCTGTGGTGTGAATTATTGTGGCCATGGTTCTGTAGGTAATAAAATAGGAAATATATGTTCGAACGGACGGACAGACTGGATGTATGTATGGATGAATTAACGAATGGATGAACGGACGGACGGACGGATGGACAAATGGACAAACAGATGGACAAACAGTCGTAAAATTAAGATTAATTATTTTGTGTTTTACAAAACGTGTTGCGCCGACCCCAGGTAATTGGGATGAGGGCAGGAAGATGGCATTGATAAGTAGGTATGTGAAATTAACGATTAAATCAGATCACTACTGCCAGCCTTGAGAATAGTTCATCATGTTGTATAGTACACCCCCGTACATTTTTTGTACGGGGCTATAGTTGGTCCTGATTCCATTCATCATGTCGTACTTCATTATGTCGTACATTACTCTGTCAGCAATAGTTATGCTGTACAATACAATGTCGTACATTATAGGGAATCGTCGCATCTATTACAGCTGACTATCACTTGTCTGACAGATGTTATCTTACGTCTCACCACGTTTCCTCCGTGGAGTACATACTATGCACGATATACTCAATGCACAACACGATAATGCCCGATAACGTATTGTACTACAGAATAATGTACGGCATTATGGATAGGCTTGAAATACGGGCCCAGACTAATAATGTAGAGTGCTGCAAATAGAATCAAAACAAGTTACGTCATAGCGGATGAAGTGATGTGACAGTGTTAGCTGTAATCGACTTATATAGGGTGTTAAGAAAAGTAACACGATCCTTTAATTTAAACCACAAGTTCTGTTACGTAGGTATAACATCACTATGTTGACCACGTTTTAAAAAAAATAAATTAAAAATATTTTATATAAAACATTATTTAAAAAAATATATTGAAATATTCGACGTTATATTGAAATAGTCACGTTCAGCTGCGGTTGCACCGTTGTAGATCTTATTACGCGCTGTGAAGGAACAGTGCATAGTTATTGGAGTGGTAATTGACAGTACATTGTAATAGCGGCGTAAGTTAATCCCGAATTTAGTCAAAATACTTCGGATCGTCATACCGGTACCAAATTTTAGTATGTTAATAAACATGACATAAACTATAGAAAACCACCGGGAGACAAGCTGATGGGGGCTTGTCTCCCGCAGAAATGACGTCATCAAGATGGCGGCCGCCACATTTAGAAAACTGCAAATTATTTGAAAACCATAAGTTGCATTGTCATGTGCATGGTATCAAATGAAAGCTAATTAATTGTTCTACATATTTGTCTTGAACTACGACCAGGTTCATAGCATAATTTCGTAATTAAAAGACTTACTGTAAAAAAAAATCAGCAAATAATTTATTTGTGTGGCTATAGAATTCAAAATAATCATTTTTAACAAAAGTGACATAGAAGAAAAGTAACGTTCAATGCAATTGCTACAAAAATCTAAAAGCACTTTCTTGTTCGGATAAAGAGAACTTAAGTTACACTGATTTGAGTACAACGCTGTCTCTTTCCGCGCCACGACTATTTGTTGTATATGCACGGGTATGGTGTCAAATATAAGGTAAGTAATTGTTCTGCATTATTCTTCTGAAGCACAACCAGCTACATAGCATAGTTACTGTTAAAGAATTAATATTAAGAAAATAACTTTGAAACCTATTTCCACACCGACCTAAAGTGGATTTTGGCCTCCGCTGCAACTGCACGCCACACTTCCCTGTTCTGCGCAGTTTGCTTCCAATCAGGCTTTTGGAGTGAATGCAGGTCCTTCAGAATTTGGTCAGTCCAGCGATATCTAGATCGTTCGACAGGAACTCCGAAACAGGTTAGTGGCTTTGGAGGTCAAAAAATGCATTGAAAAAGGCTGGGAAATTTCCGAACCCGAGCGAGACACACTAAAGAGGTGAGACTTAAGATCTTAGGGTGAAAGAAACTACACTGAAAGAGAAAATGGTGGACACAATGATGCGAAATAGATGTAGAAGAAAGAAGCGGAACAAGTTAGTGGCAGGATAAAAACGATAAATTGTACACAAGATGCAAGAATACAATAAGAAATGCAAAAGGACACTTCCTAGAACGCAAAGTTGGACAAATAAAGACACCAATCAGATCTAGTGAAATTCGTAAATTTTATCAGGAAATAAGATTGGTCAAGAAAGGATATCAGCCCGTCGCTCAGTTTCTTGAAAATGAGGAAGGATACCTCGTTTCTGACCCGGAGAAGCTGAAAACTGAACGGTACAAATATTTTAAGGCCCTGCTAAATTGCTCGCTGATAGTTTTCAGTCTTAATTAGCGAGATATATGTGAAGCGGAAAGCTATTATGCACCTGAAGAACAACAAATGTCCAGGGATTGACGACATGCCGGTAGAACTGTGGAAGTATGGCAGAGGAGCACTACAGTCGCAAATGAGAATATTGTAACTCTAGAAGGAAGAAAATCTGCAAAAAGAGTGGAATATGGGAGTTATCTGCCCGATTCACAAAAGAAGCTCTTGAAATAAATTCTCCAACTATAATGGTAGGTACCTATCGCGCTACTCCCGACTGCCTACAAAGTACTGTCTTCTTGTCTCTCGGATGCTTTTGAAGTGGACACAGGGCTCAAACAAGGAGACGCGCTATCACCTATGTTGTTTAACTTGATGCTCAAACACGTGGTCCAAAAAGTTCGTTGATGGAGTGGAGTTAAACGGAATGCATAAAATAATAGGTTATGCCGACGACCTGGCCCTAATAGGTAGAAGTGCTGCAGACGTGAAAGCAATGGCCAGTACACTGGAGGAAGAAGGAAGAAAAGTAAGTCCCACGGTAACCCATGACAAGACAGAGTACCTCCACATGAGAAGATTCAAGAGCGCCAAGACTAAGAGAAACAACCTTATAGCCAATGACACTTCCTACAAAGGGGTGAACAAATTTAAGTACGACGAAATCAACATTCGCGTCCAGAATGCCCCAAGGTACTCAGCAGCCCTGCACAATGTGTTGACATCGAAACTTGCAGGATAACAAGGGTTCGTATTTACAAGACCGTCATATGACCTTACCTTAAGGCCTAATAATGTACGGATGCCAAACATGGATGTTATCCTTGACGGAGGAAGAAATGCTCTTAATATAGGAAAACACTACGGAAAATCTTGAGACCAACTCAGAATGAGCATGACACTTTTAGAAATAGAAAAACAGGGAGATAGAGAAAATCATCGCCCAATACCATCGGGGAGAGTGAAGCCGATAGGCTGCGCTGGCTGGCTTGGCCACGTCGAGCAGATGGATGGAGTCGGCCGACGGGCAAGCGTCGTGTCGGACAACCTACGTACCTATAGATATCGCTGGACTGACGAAATCTTATTTCCTAAAAATTTGCGAATTTCACTTGATCTAATTAGTGTCTTTAATTCTCCAATTTTGCGTTTTAGGTGGTGTTTTTTCGCATTTCTTATAGTATTCTTGCATCTTGTGTGCACTTTATCGTACAACTCTTTATCTTGTTCCGTTAGGATTTTGTGATTTCTCCTTTCTTCTACATCTATTTCGCATCATTGTGTCCACCATGTTCTCTTTGAGTGTCGTTTCTTTCTCCATAAGATCTTAGTCTCACCTCTTAAATGAGTCTCATCGGGTCGTTAAACGACTCGGTGTCCCATACGAAGAGAGAGAGAACGTGTCTCGGGTTCGGAAATTTCCCAGCCTTTTTCAATGCATTTTTAGACCTCCAAACCCTCAAACCTGTATCGGAGTTCCTGTCGGAAGAGTAGATTTTGCTGGACTGTCGGAATTTTGAAGGACCTACACTCCAAAAGTCTGATTGGAAGCAAACTGCGCAGAACAGGGAAGTGTGGCGTGCAGTTGCATCGGAGGCCAAGATCCACTTCGGGTCGCTGAGCCAGCGAAGTAAAGTAAGTATTATTTTAGTTTCTATAACCCGACAAAAAGTAGCTTTTAAAGTTTTTTAATTGTTGTAACCATGCTATGTACCTGGTTGTGCTTCAGAAAAATAATGCAGAACAATTAATTACCTTTCATTTGACACCACACACGTACATATACAACAAATAGAAGTGGCGCGGAAAGAGACAGCGTTGTACTCAAATCAGTGTAACTTAAGGTCTCTTTATTCGAACAATAAAGTGCTTTTAGATTTTTATAGCTATTTCATTGAGCGTTACTTTTTTAATATGTCACTTTTCTTAAAAATGAATATTTTGAATTCTATAGCCACACAAATAAACTATTTGCTGTTTTTTTTACATAAAGTCTTTTAATTTCAAAATCATGCTATGTACCTGGTCGTAGTTCAAGACAAATATGTAGAACAATTAATTAGCTTTCATTTGATACCATGCACATGACAATGCAACTTATAGTTTTCAAACAATTTGCAGTTTTCTAAATGCGGCGGCCGCCATCTTGATGACGTCATTTCTGCGGGAGACAGGCCCTCATCAGCTTGTCTCCCGGCGGTTTTCTAGAGTTTATGTCATGTTTATTAACATACTAAAATTTGGTACCGGTATGACAATCCGAAGTATTTATCGGCTAACTTACGGGACTATAAAGCGCTCTGTGTTGTAGAGTTGAACTATTTGATTAAAAGATTTTAAAAATATTTTTATCTTCAAATATTTTTTAAAAATCATTTGAACACCCTTAACATACTTTATTATACGACGGGACAGCCTACTTTTCCTAACTCCCTGTTGATTCATTATTCGAACCTAACATACAAGGCAACCCAGGGCGGCGGGACGGTGGTTTGGGGGGTGCAGCCCCCACAATAAAAGACCACCTTTAACACAATTCCAAAACAGTAGGCTAGGTAAGGTTAGAGTTGGAGCGAACAAATTGAGCGACTAAGCTCAATAAAGAATATTACATAATCATATTATTTTAAATAAAAACGATATGGATTTTGTTAGGAATGTATGTAAAATTATCAATCAAGTCACATTACTACGCTATTACTCACGTGATGTCTCCGATCACAATGTCGAGCATTACACCCCCGTACATTTTTGGTAAGGGGTGAAGGATGGCGACATTGTTTTGATTCCATCCATAATGTTGTATTGTGTTCCTCTGGTGTGGTGTACATTATACTGTCGGCCAGTATTATGCTGTACAATACAATGTCCTTCAAGGTTTTCACTTACTAAACGGTACCCTGAAAATGGCGGACAGAAAATGGTTTCTAGTCATATAACCCGACTTTTAGTCGTAAAGTGTCCTTTAACAGTCGCGATCACTACGTAAAGTTGTATAAACGTTATATAAATAAATAATGAATTAATAACATAAATAAAATAATTCAAATCGTTATTATTTGTAGGGGGCATTAAAATTTTGTTAGAATAATAACACAAAATAGTCGACAAAACAATTTCCCACTTGAAAACTCAACACTAAACAGTTCCTAACACCATTCACAACTTTTCAGATTATATTCGATAACAAACATGGCAGACATTAATTATTTTGAATGATTTGTTTGTCTTTAACCTCACTTTCACTCGTTTGATAGCACACTGAAGTCCGTGCACGTTTAAGTAACACCGATGACCACTACACGATTTCAGGTCGTGTAAATGTCAGTAATACGACCACTACACGACTTTTGATCGGGTTAAAGACAATAATACGACCACTACATGGCTAAATGGTCGAATAACAGTCGTATAATTTACTGTTATTCGACCATACGTCGCAAATCAGACTTGTATACGACTTTTACCAGACTTAAGCCCATTAATACGACCTTAATACGATCTTTATACGGACAACAGTCATATAATTTGTGCCCAAATCGCGTCGTATAATCGTTTATATAACCACTATACGACCAAAACTATCCGACTTCAAGACGTAGCGATAACGTTGTCCCGACCATTATACGACCAAAACTTGTTAGTTGGGTGGTGTCCGCGTCTGAAAAATGTATGAAAAATTTAATATTCGCTTTTATCACTTTTAGTGATTGGAAGTGCTAGAATATGCTATTCTAAATATGTTTAGAAGGTTTCAGGACATTCTATCGATTAGTTTCGATTTTATAGAGATTTTAAAAAATATTCAAAATTTCGGCTATGTCCCCATATTACGTTCTCGCAATACGTTGCTCCCGTCCGATTTAGCTGTAAAATCGGCTATGTTAGGAAATTCGTTTTTATTTCCTTTTTATATTATTTTTAGGATTAGGGCCGGTAGTTACACTACCTAATCCCATTTAACCTACCAAATCAAACTAAAGCGCAACCAACCTACTTCTACGTACGTACCTAAAACGCTAAAGCACATATTACGAGTGAAAAATAAGATTTTTAAAAGGACCTCCATTTCTAGTGTTTAAAGTAGGTATCTAGGTATTTATTTATCAAATAAAATAGTTCGCGTAGAAAAGTTATTACACCCAAACACATCACAAAAATATCTGGGGGCACGGCAGTGCCCCCACCAAGTCGAGCTGAAAGCGGCACGGCCGTACCATCCTTTTCTCGAACCAGTGCAGGCCATTTTTGACCCCCCCATAACTCCCTTGTCGATAAGTTTAGAACCCTCATTTCATAATAGCTTATCAAGCACTGCATAGACACGATACATTTCAAATTTCATTTAATTTCGACCAGTAGTTTAGAAGTTATAGTTAGTCAAAGTTTCTTAATTTTCTGCCTGACTGTCTGACTGACTGACCGATCATCAAAATTCTAAGGTACTTCTAGCAGACTGAGGAGCTTGAAACTTAGAATACACCTTGTATTTAGTGTATGAATAAAGGGAAAACTATAACATTCTGCAAATTCAGTTGCAACCGCATAACTAACTTTGTATTTCCATACAAATGTATAGGATTACAAAGTTAACTTTGCGGATGGGCTTTGAGGAAATCTGTAGCTGAGGTTTAAGAAGTAGTTCCAGATAAGAGAAAGAGGAAGACTATCTACAAAAAGAAATGAGATTCCACCAAAAACATTTACTTGTAAAAAGAACCAAGTCTCGCCTCTCAGTTCATCTACTGTAAAAAGTTGTGAGATCCATGTGATGCCAAGTCGGTTATTGATTTATTCAAGGACTACTTCAGGGAACTTTCATCTTAAGCTATTGCGTAATTAGGTAACAGACATCATCTTACAGTAACTATATCGATATTTAAAAACTTTTATATTTACAATAACTAGAATGACCTGGCCATCGCACTAGACCATCGTATCTCACAAGCAAATAGTGTGCGATTGCCAAGTCATTCTAGTTATTGTAAATATAAAAGTTTATAAATATCGATATAGTTACTGTAAGATGATGTCTGTTACCTAATTACGCAATAGCTTAAGATGAAAGTTCCCTGAAGTAGTCCTTGAATAAATCAATAACCGACTTGGCATCACATGGATCTCACAACTTTTTACAGTAGATGAACTGAGAGGCGAGACTTGGTTCTTTTTACAAGTAAATGTTTTTGGTGGGATTTTTCTTTACTCGCCATGTTTCCGTCCGCCCGCACCGAACGCGCCGTTCACACTCATCCATCGACACGGTTTCACAGAGCGCGTAAACGACGCGTGTGGATGTCTGAGTGAGTATAGCCGCGTTTGCTCGAAGCCGACTCTCTAGATTGCGCTAGCCAATAGGTACTTACTTTGTGATTCAAACGTCAGTTCATTTGGTAGAGCGGCCGGGTGGTCTGGTCTGGAAAAAAGTCAACGATGCACAACATTACAGTGATCTTCTTCTTCGAGTGGGACACCAAGACGTCCAACGACCTGTATGAACCCTGGTTCCAGAGTTTTTCAACCACCTGCTACAAGCAGCAGGCCTCTGACATGGTTGTGTTACGACCGCTATCAGAGACAGCAACCGGAGCCGACGGCTTAACGTGCTCACCCGAATATGGCGAAGACAAGCCATTCCCAGTTCCACACACTAACAGAACACAAGGAATATTGTGCCCATTCGCAAACACTCGATGCGACTGTAGTGGTCACGTGGCTGTGCAATATTCGGGCTGGGCTGCTGGGATTGGCAATCCAACGTGACGAGTTGACAAGTGGCCCATCTGTGCGATTACACACACGAGCATACCTACATCTGTTTCCGATATGAGCTTGTGTAATGACTGCCTTCTAATCATCCGGCTT
The DNA here is from genome assembly GCA_024500475.1 of Phthorimaea operculella. Lineage (NCBI taxonomy): Eukaryota > Metazoa > Arthropoda > Insecta > Lepidoptera > Gelechiidae > Phthorimaea > Phthorimaea operculella. The sequence continues at coordinate 1,399,075 of JANFCV010000115.1, forward strand.
GATGGGCTTGATTCACTGTCCAACCAATGCATGGAACTATCTGTTTCGTGATATTCAGCCTGTAATTTCGAGCCAAAGTAGGTTTTACGAGTACACAAAGTGATTATTTAACAAATATCAGCTTTATCCCTGAAACCAATGTTCACTCGATCCTGCCTGAGACAGTAAGTAGGGACTGAGACCACAAGGCCACGTAGATTTTCGTAGGTGGATAGCTCTTTTCAGTGTTGCAGCGCACGTCCGCCCGCACTGCAGTCTTACAATTGAATTAATATTTAAACGTTATAGCCATTTTTATTTTTTATTCCCGTTGGCACACATTCAATTGGAAAAATAAATGTGGCACTAAATGGCAAACGGAATCGCGAATATCCTATGACCTTCATATATGTGAAATACTGAAGTGAAATATTAGCATTTTCTGACTATTAATAAAACACGCCCAGAATGAGTACGTGAAATTTCACTCTACCACAATTAATCTACTAAGTAACCTAATTAATATGTTACGTGACATTGCTAGAAACAAAGTGAGACTGTTTCAACCAGAAAATTAAGCACATTTAGAACAAAAAGTGAACTAGGTAAATTAACAACGTTTTATTTGATAGAAAAACAAAGATAAACTGACTATGAATGTATTTTTTTCACTGCAATCTTAAAGCGTAAAAGAAAAGGAGCGAAACATCGAATGCTGGATGAAAAGCCTAGTCTAGGACGGCGAGTGATAGGGCGGGGCGGCGGCGGCGACGGCGGCGCGGCGGTGAGGTGGCGTCGTGCTCTACTGCACTTGCACTTTGCAGTGCATTATGCACTCTCATATTCACCAGTTTCATTATTATTCCATTTTTTATTAATATAAACGTAACATATCTACTACGACGTCAATCCACGGTCATGGAGAAAGTAGATAGGCGCGAAATTACAACGAGGGCGGGATGGAAATGAAAAGACTTCGGTCAGGTTGTTTCGGTTCGATGCATTTCCACTTCCCAGTTCGAATTATATTTATGGGTCTCTCTCACTAGTACCTACCTTCTTGTTATCCATCATAGATAATCACAGAAGAAAATAGTTTCGGTCACTCTACTAAATGCATCTAAGCATAAAAAGCTGCGAGTGAGTGCGGGATGAAGTTGGTAAACCTCGACAGTCGACGGTCGATCGGACGCCGCGCTCCAATGCACTTCCACTTCGCATTACGTTTGTGGGCTCTTCTACTCACCAATACAATAATCAAAGAAACAAATAGGTTCGGTCGCTCTACTAAATGCATCTAAGCATAAAAAGCAGCGAGTGAGTGCGGGATGAACGTTGGTCAACCTCGGCAGTCGACGGTCGATCCGACGCCGCGCTCCAATGAACTTCCACTTCGCATTACGTTTGTGGGCTCTTCTACTCACTAGTGTCATAGTGATCCAATCCAGTTTGCATATTGGATTTCAAAACAAGGTTAACCTATCCAGTGAAGGTACACATATTTTTCTTTGTAGGTCTTACAAGTGATAGCTTATATAGTCTTGGACTATCACGGAATTTTGCATTATAATGCCATGTCCTATTATGGTGATGCCATATTCAAAGAATCCTAAATTCCGCGACTGATCTATATGCAGGTGTTTCTTGATTACGACACTGTCTACATTTTAAATGTATCAAGATAAGAATCAGAAACTAAACGTATAAGACAAGTAATAATAAACATATACTAGGTAGGTATATAGGTACGCAGTACTTACCTACGCTATTTATCTTTTCTAATCGAATTTTCTTTTCTCAGAAATATAAAAGTTGTGCCTCGCGGCTATTGTTGAAGCACATTGTACAAATTGTGTTAGTACTTAATAAATGAATCGAACAATTTTCATTTCGATGAGCACGTTTGTCTGCTCAGAGCGAAGGCGTCAACGCCGCTAATGATTAATCTATGTTGTTTTCAAAAACAGAAGGAGTATTGTTATAGGATTTTCGAAAGATCTTATACATGAGTAGGCTCAGTACCTAACTATTACTTAAAAATACTTTTAAAAAACTGCAAACAAAATAAAATACCTACCTATCAGCATTACCAATTTTTAGAGCCACTACTCATCTGTTTAATAGGTAGTTCAGTCGCAAAATATAATATGGGATATGACAACTCACACGGAAAATTTTGATGTCATATTCAACAACGTGACAACGTGTAGCTTGAAATGCAAAATATATTGTACTTACTACTTAATTCATGGTTCTCGAACTAATATTATGACGACGATGCTTGGCTTCATAAGTTGGCAATAACTAAGATTAAATTGAGTAGACTCTGTGAAAAGTTGTTTCAGCCTGTTTATTCAGACTTCTAATGAGTTTATGCAGGAATGAGATTGGTTTATCTTGTTTATTTGCTTCTGGGATAAAATATGGCGGAAATTATTTCAGAATTAGATGTCGAATCTGGAAAACTCAAATTGCCAAATTGCCTATTGGACAGAGCATCTAACTTTATATTTTGGCAACGTCGTCGAGTCGAAAGATTTAACACTTCAAAGAACTTTTTAAAACTTAGTTCCAGCTTCATCAATGAAAAAAAATATCGAAGCAAACAGAGTCATGGGTATTTTCTTTAAATGTTTTTATATTTTTTTATCTGTTGCAAGAGGATACAGTAGAACTATCTGTTATTACCTACAAGCCGTGTGTTGCCGGTTTAGAATAGCATCATCAGCTCAGTGTTTGTCGTAAAATCGACTACGGCGGGATATTCATCCAGAGAACGGGCAGCAGCGTTCCCTGTGAATGAAACATCTTGCACTGCTCTCGCAAATCCGCCTGCCATGCGTGGCGAGTATGGCAGGAGCCTTAGAAAAGGGGAGGCCCATGTCCAGCTGTAGACTGTCGTGGCTGTAGTAATAGTAGTTATTACAAGATCAAGCATTATACAGGGTGTATGTGTATGGCAATAACTAAGATTAAATTGAGTAGACTCTGTGAAAAGTTGTTTCAGCCTGTTTATTCAGACTTCTAATGAGTTTATGCAGGAATGAGATTGGTTTATCTTGTTTATTTGCTTCTGAGATAAAATATGGCGGAAATTATTTCAGAATTAGATGTCGAATCTGGAAAACTCAAATTGCCAAATTGCCTATTGGACAGAGCATCTAACTTTATATTTTGGCAACGTCGTCGAGTCGAAAGATTTAACACTTTAAAGAACTTTTTAAAACTTAGTTCCAGCTTCATCAATGAAAAAAAATATCGAAGCAAACAGAGTCATGGGTATTTTCTTTAAATGTTTTTATATTTTTTTATCTGTTGCAAGAGGATACATTAGAACTGTCTGTTATTACCTACAAGCCGTATGTTGCCGGTTTAGAATAGCATCATCAGCTCAATTCTACCCGTGTTTGTCGTAAAATCGACTACGGCGGGATATTCATCCAGAGAACGGGCAGCAGCGTTCCCTGTGAATGAAACATCTTGAACTGCTCTCGCCAATCCGCCGGCCATGCGTGGTGAGTATGGCAGCAGCCTCAGAAAAGGGGGGCCCATGTCCAGATGTAGACTGTTGTGGCTAACGTGGCTGTAGTAGTAGTAGTTCTCTCTCTCTTCGTGTGGGACACCGAGTCGTGCAACGACCTGATGAACCTTGGTGTCAGGGCTTTTCAACCGCCTACTGCAAGTAGCAGGCCTAACGTGCCCATCCGAAGCACGGAACCATCTTGCTTTTCGGACAATCAGGTGGGTCAGCCTGCAACGTCCTAACCAGACTGGGAACAAATTCACAAAGTGATAAATATCAACTCTGTGCGTGACCCCACCGGGAATTGAACCCGGAGCCTTTGCGTGGCAGGCAGGCATACTAACCAATGCGCCACATCGGCTCAGCTTATTCACACACACGTCCTGAATGCGCGCCGACCGCGCGTGAACGCTGAAACGGGAGCGGAAACGCGCGGGTTTGCCTCCGCTTTGTAAACACACAACACGTCGGTATTTACTACATCGCGGATAATTAACACACGTCTACTGCCTTCATGTTTCCACTATTGCTTTTGAGCCAGACTCTTAGGCCCTGTCCGCACAGCGATGTTTGTGGCGCGAATATTTTCTCGCTTTTTTACGCACAGACGGAAATTATATCACGAATTATTTCATAGAAAACAATACGATAAGCTAGCAAAAATCGTGGAACGCGAATAAAAATCGTTGTGCGGACAGGCCTTACCTACTAAGAATTTAAACATTGTTTAGTCGCATCGCTCATATATGTCATTAGTCATGACACAGCAGTAAAAAGTGCCTGCAAAATGACTATTTATGTAAATCGTATGGACTAACAATATGAAACAGATTTTTACGAGGTTATAATGAGGTAGGGCGCATTATCTAACACGCTACACGTACGAGTACTGTGCGGAAAACCTTATAATGAGTAGGAATTTCACTTCTGAACTTTCTGCAGGTGACTTTTGACTCTGCATTATACTTTATAGCTCAAAGAACAGCACCCACCCGTTTTAAAGCGAGTGAAAAGATCATAAAGTTTATCAGAAGCTGTGAGGTGAAAACTAGCGTTGTATTGAAAGTCAGCACTTTTATTTGCTCTTGCTTTGAGCTGTAGATACTAACTACTTGCTCATTGAACCTTGTTTCTGATATGTTTATTGCACCGTGTGAAGTGAGGCGCGAAGTCTACTTGGTACTCGCTGCAGTTCGCATCATGCCGCGCCGCTGAGCAGCAAACGGGAAAATACATCTTGCAACTTGCCTCTTTCCACTGTGTAGTGGACGAGAATCACACGTTGCGTCCGTTGCTGCGCTATGTCAGCGCTGCGTAACGCATGGATTAATCAATGAAAGTACATCGGATGGACTAAACAATGAAGCAGATATTTCGCAAGGTTTTATGAGGATGGGCACATTCTCTAACACGTTACATTGTGTACGGAAATCGTTGTAATGAGTAGGAATTTTTCACTTCAGAACTTTCTGCAGGTGACTTTTGACTCTGCATTATACTTTATAGCTCAAAGAACAGCACCCACCCGTTTTAAAGCGAGTGAAAAGATCATAAAGTTTATCAGAAGCTGTGAGGTGAAAACTAGCGTTGTATTGAAAGTCAGCACTTTTATTTGCTCTTGCTTTGAGCTGTCGATACTAACTACTTGCTCATTGAACCTTGTTTCTGATATGTTTATTGCACCGTGTGAAGTGAGGCGCGAAGTCTACTTGGTACTTGCTGCAGTTCGCATCATGCCGCACCGCTGAGCAGCAAACGGGAAAGTACATCTTGCAACTTGTCTCTTTCCACTGTGTAGGTAGGAAGCGTTAGTTACACGTTGCGTCCGTTGCTGCGCTATGTCAGCGCTGCGTAACGCATGGACTAATCAATGAAAGTACATCGGATGGACTAAACAATGAAACAGATATTTCGCAAGGTTTTATGAGGATGGGCACATTCTCTAACACGCTACATTGTGTACGGAAAACGTTTTAATGAGTAGGAATTTCACTTCTGAACTTTCTGCAGGTGACTTTTGACTCTGCATTGTACTTATAGCTCAAAGAACAGCACCCACCCGTTTTAAAGCGAGTGAAAAGATCATAAAGTTTATCAGAGCTGCCAAGCTGTGTGGTGGAAACTAGCGTTGCATTGAAAGTCAGGACTTTTATTTGCTTTAGCTTTGAGTTCTAGATGGGCACTTCTACAGCTTTGGTGAAATTTTCTCAACTCCGTGAACAATTTTTTTATCACCTTTTCTGGTGTAAACAAAAATGAAAAATTGCCAAAAAATGTGTTTGATGAAATGGTGCTAATTTGCCACTAATTGCTTTACGAGAATCAGATTTAGAATTTGTATGGTCACGGAGTTGAGAAAATTGGTCACGGAGTTGAGAATTTTCGAAATTTGTTAATTTTTTCAGGGTTTTCACAGAAATGTCAAGTAAAAAAAATATTGAAAATAAAGAAAAGGAACCAAAAAATCAAGCCAAGTTACAAATAGAACATTTGCAAACACTTGGTTAATTGTTTTTGGTGTTTTGTTAATTTAAAGTAGATTATGTAAAATCGTGAAGTTAACTATCAGAAAACGGCAAATATATATTCCAGTGCATTATTATACTATATAAACCGTTGTTAGAATATCAAGTGCTAAAAAAACTTTAATCAAGTTTTAAAGTCTCAACTCCGTGTGCAATTTTCTCAACTCCGAGTACAAAACGTACACGGAGTTGAGGTTACGGAGTTGAGAAAATGTTGTACTACCAGGAAAATCTCATTTTCTTTTCAACTTGAGACAAACGTATTAAGACCTCTGTACTTATATTCAGGCGAACTATATTTAGGCAAAGAATAAACTTATAAACATAAATAGTTTAGAAAATATTGACGATCCGGAGTTGAGAAAACACCCTGCACCAAAAATCGGCACCATATTTAACCTATTGAAAATCGTAAAAATCTGTAAAATTACGCAATTTTACTCAATTAGTCCTCATGGGAACAATGCCTAGTTTACGTGAATCTATTGACAACATGCAAATTGTAAATATTTCATGAAATATTCAAAGTAATATTAGAAACACTGAAAAAAGCTAACGTGTGGGACAAATTTTTGAATATCTGAAAGGATATCCAAATATACATATAATGAAATTTTCATGAGCTACACCTCTTCACTATATATCTCTCCATACGTGAACAGCAAAACATTAAAGAAAACTGTGCGATTTATTATTTTACAAAACAAAATTCATTCAATTTCAACAACGGGACAGGCGTAAACTAACGAAATTTCCCCAATTTCTTGACTTCAAAAATTATTTTTGTGAAAACGAATATAACTACGGAAAAAAATGTATGTTCTCCAACAAGTATATACATAAGGGGGTATGTGTATTTTTTTTGGAATTTTTATCTAGTGTTGAAAGGCGATTTATGAAGCCAGACAAAAAATAAACTGTTTCTGTAGAAATGCCCAGATACTAACTACTTGCTTATTGAACCTTGTTTCTGATATGTTTATTGCACCGTGTGAAGTGAGGCGCGAAGTCTGTTTGGTACTTGCTGCAGGTCGCATCATGCCGCAACGCTGAGCAGAAAACGGGAAAATACATCTTGCAACTTGCCTCTTTCCACTGTGTAGTAGGCGAGAATCACATGTTACGTCCTTTGCTGCGCTATTTCAGCGCTGCGTAACGCATGCGTTAGGAAAATGATTATATCCACCTTATTTTCATACAAATCTAGTTTCTGGTAAACGATTAATACCTTAGATAAATGATTGCCTCGCTGCGCTCGGTAGATTAAGTCAGCGTAGTTGTAAAATGAAGCAATCAAACATCAGCCGGAGTCGGCTCATCTTCATACATCTATGACAGCTACAAAAAATGTTTTAAAACGCACCTTTTGGGGTGGGTGGGGTCTACCTCCTAGCGGTCCACCCCGGGCAACGTCCTCACAATATGTGTTGGCGGCTGAAGATCCCAAAAGCGGTGGTAGGCCATGAAAGGGGCCGCCTGGCTCGCGACCACCATCCCGCCGGAGTCCGGCGCCAAACAGCCTTGCTGTGTTCCGTCGGTGTGCGGGACTGCCAGTGCCATTGGGGGGTAGCAATGTAGTCAGTTGCGCTGCCGGAACCGGTCTTTGTCTTTAGGTGATGCTGTATCCGGTAACTCGTTTTGGAGGGTAGCGGGATCCGAGGCACGGTCTCAGCCGTTGGCCGACCGCAGTCAGTAGGGGGCCCGACTTGCGCGCTAGCCACGCGCAAAGGCTGCCCCGCCAACTGTGAAAAATCCCGGTATACTCCACCGTGCCAGTTGGCGGCTGGATGGGAGGACCCGGTGGAGTGTAATCGGGGGGGCTCGGGCGTCCCCGCAGTCTCCAAGCGAGTTCCCTCTCTGATCAGTTGAACCGAAAGGTACGAGTAGGGTTTCTAAGCAGCGCCTCGACTATCTTTTCTTCCCCCCACAAAAACTCTTTTAAAAACATGAAAAAGCTAAAAAAGAAGAAAAAGTTTGACCAACGGCAACACTTCCTCCCACTCAAAGTGCACCTCACGAACATCCGAGGTCTACACACAAACCTAGACCCGGTCCATCACCACCTGGAGACCGAGAAGCCGCACTTATTCTTCTTAACGGAGACGCAGATAGCAACACCGTTGGACGTGGCATACCTCAACTACCCTGGTTACACTCTTGAGCACAAGTTTAAGAAGCGTGCAGGGGTCTGTGTGTATGTTCGCGATGACGTTTGCTGTAAGCGTCTCCGTGGCTTTGAGAATTCAGGGTTTCCCGTGCTGTGGCTTTTGGTTGACACTGGAGTAGAAAACTCTCTACGCCAGTGTTTATCGTTCGCACAGCGGAGATCAGGAGACGACTAGACTCATGGAGTACCTCTCTGAGACGGCAGATACAGCAATTCAGCGATATCCAACAGCAGAGCTTGTTTTTCTGGGGGACTTCAATGCTCACCATAAAGAGTGGCTGTTCCCATACCAGAAAACTGACCATGCTGGGCGAGAGGCGCGTAAACTAGCATTGGCGCTAGATCTCACCCAGCTGGTGGAACAAGCGACGCGAATACCAGATATCACAGACCACACACCCAATTGCCTGGACCTTCTGCTGACTACTGATCCGCACAGACATTCGGTTTCGGTCTCGGCTCCGCTGCTGGGATCATCCGACCACTGTGTGGTGAAATCCGTGTCCATCTGCTCTCCTCCGGATAACACCCCTAGGGGCACGAGGAGAGTATGGCGATACGAGTCAGCAGACTGGGACGAGATGCGTGCTTTCTTTGCTTCATACCCGTGGCGGCAAATGTGTTTCTCTTCGGAAGACCCCTCATACGTCGCTGATGCGATCACAGCTGTAATCCGGCAGGGAATGGAATATTTCATTCCTTTCTCCGATATCCCGCTCGGTTATAAAGCCCAACCTTGGTTCAATGCGGACTGTGCTCGAGCTGAGGCTCGTAAACAGTCCGCTTACCAAGCTTGGGTAAAAGCTCGTGATCGAAAAGTGCGAGCGAGAAGAGTGCAAGCAAAGAAGAGAGCATATAATGCCGCCGCCAGGTATTGCAAACGGGTGCTACGAAAAGCTAGGTTCGACCATATTAGCCGTATTGGGGCAAAGCTTGCATCACACCCAACGGGTAGTAAGCAGTTCTGGTCCCTTTCGAAATCAGTCGAATCCAACTTCTGCCGTCCCTCACTACCTCCAATGCAGAAACCTGATGGGTCGCTTGCCCACACCGCGGCAGAGAAAGCAAATTTATTTGCCGATCTGTTTGCGAGCAACTCTCGTATAGACGCTGGCTCGAAATATCCACCCACCTTACCTCACTGTGATTCTTTGATGTCTGAGATCACAGTGCACAATAAAGAGGTCCGTAGAGCCCTTCGCAGTCTGGACGTGAACAAGGCCAGTGGTCCTGATGGCATACCAGCAAGATTGTTGAGGTATTGTGCGCCTGAGTTGTCTCCTGTACTGACACGCTTGTACCGCCTCTCTCTCGTGTCAAAATTGTACCAAAATCTTGGAAGCTTGCCAATGTGCAACCTGTGCCCAAGAAGGGTAGCCGTGCCGACCCTAGCAACTATCGACCGATCGCCATCACTTCCGTACTCTGTAAGGTTATGGAAAGAGTTCTGAACTGCAAACTGCTTTCGTACCTCGAAGACAATGATCTTCTCAGTGATTATCAATATGGCTTCCGCCGAGGGCGTTCCACGGGAGATCTTCTAGTGTACGTAACGCATTGCTGGGGCGAGGCCATTGAAAACCACGGCGAAGCAATAGCAGTGTCGCTGGACATTTCAAAGGCCTTCGATAGGGTGTGGCATGCGAGTCTGCTGAGCAAGCTTCCAGCGTACGGCATACCCACTGGCTTCTGTAGCTGGGTGGCTGACTTCCTGAGTGAACGGTCGATCCGAGTGGTCATAGACGGCTGCTCCTCTGACCTCAAGGCTATTGACGCCGGAGTTCCTCAGGGGTCTGTACTCTCCGCGACGCTTTTCCTGCTGCACATCAATGACCTTCTATCTTCAGGAATTGTTGGGTACGCAGATGACAGTACTGTCACCGAGAAATATCTGTCCGGCGCAGGAGCCAGTGGTGATGAAATCCAAAGATTCAGAAAGGCTATGATTGAGCGTACGAGCCTGACGTTAAGTAACGTCTCCCAGTAGGGCGATGACAATCTCGTCAGCTTCAATGCTTCGAAAACGCAGGCGTGTCTTTTCTCCGCAAAAAGGAGTCCTTTCACCTTTTCTCCTACTTTTCGGGGTACATCTGTTCCAGTGACCAACACTCTTCAACTCCTTGGCATGGAGTTGTCCTCTGACCTCAACTTCGGCACCACCATCGAGTCCAAGGCTCAAATTGCAGCTAGAAAGTTGGGCGTCCTGAATAAAGTCAAGCGGTACTTCACGCCTGAACAGCTTCTAACTCTTTATAAAGCTCAAGTCCGATCTTGCATGGAGTACTGCTGTCACCTTTGGGATGGCTCGGCTAAATACCAACTTGCTGCACTGGATTCGGTGGAACGCAGAGCCAAGAGATTAATAGGCGATAAAAAACTGGTGGCGACCAAGCTTCACAGCCTGGCTCACCGCCGCAAGGTTGCTTGCCTATCGGTCTTCTACAGATTGTACTTCGGAGAGTGTGCGCGTGAGCTGCATGAGCTCATACCACCGTCTCCTTTCTTCCATCGGACATCCAGACGCACGGCCGGCTACCATCCGTTCTTAGTTGATATACCCACATTACGCACTAAGCGCTTCAAATCATCTTTCATTATGCGCACGGCTAAAGAATGGAATTCCCTGCCTGCGTCTGTATTTCCGAGTGCATATAACCTGAATCTCTTTAAGTCTAGAGTGAATAGGCATCTTCTGGGCAAGCTCGCTCCACCGTAGATCCCATCTCTGCTCTAGGGTAAGATTGGGGTCAAGAGTAAGCCCATCATAAATAAAAAAAAAAAAAAAAAAAAAACCTCGAGCAGTCAAAATTATCGAGCTCTCATAGTTTGAAGTACATATTGCAAATAAACGGATTATAAATTTTTTGACAACTATTATATTTTGACGGTGTCTTGTGCTCGCTCTAGTCTACTGGCGAAGCGAGGCAATCGTTTATCTAAGGGTTGCGTATCGCACAACGCTACGTCGACGGGCGTACTTGTCTAACCTTTTGACATAAACCGTATTTGTATGGGAATACGATGGATATTCGTAAAGTCCTAACGCATGCTTTACGCAGCGCTAACATTGCGCAGCATTGGACGTTACATGTGATCCTCGCTATAGTGTAGACTGTAGGTTGTTCATTAAATCGCTCCTACCATGCGTACTGGATGAGATGTAGGTGTAACTTTACACGGATAAATGTTTATTAGACACAAACAGAACTCGAGGATAATGAGAAACGGTTATGACTTACCTACATACATACGCGGCTATAACAGAACGCGCGTTTGTACTGTTTCCATAAAATAAAAGTAAATGTTTGCAATATTTGACTAACCTTGTTATTTTAAGTCAAAACGGTCGAGACTCTATAAGTTATTATTTTAACCCTAGAGTGGGCGCGCTATGAGCATTTTGCCGCCGTCGGTATATTTTTTGAAATATTTTCTGAACTATACACTTGCCAAACTTAAACTCTTGAGTAGCTGCCCCTGGATTTGCCCTTCCTGTGTCGTAAAAATACACAGGATCTATACGCAGGCGGCCGCAGGACAAAGCGTTTGTCAACAGGGTGTGTCGCGAGGCGGCAAATTGCTAAGCGCGCGCCCACTTACGTAACAATTTTTATATCAAAATTGTAAATGTTTTATATTAAATAGCACATAAAACATGTTTTAATTATATTAAAAATATTTTTATAAAGCTAATCAATTGATTTGTATCACCTGAAGACTAAACTTTTTACTTCACGAAGGGAAGTGATATGCATGGTAATCTATACCCTTCTAAGAAAAATAGGGCTAAATAAGGGTGTAATGTTTGCTCATAATTACTGTGCAATGAACATTGCGTGAATTTGTGTTAATATTTTTTTGCTCAGACATATAATGGAGATCTCGAAAACATAAAAGATTTGTCTTGTTTTTGGAATTTATGTGATCTGTATCTATTTAAATTACCAATGTTCCAAAAACCTGACAATTATTGCCAAAGTTGGTCAAAAGCCCTATTGTCTAAATCGAAGAACTCAATTTGCATGAGTATTATTTTTTTTTAAAAGTTCATAGTCTATTTTATGACTTAAGTACCACTTACGGTATTGTACGTAGGGACCGTCGATATTACATCTCTCTCAACAAAAGGCACTTAAGAGCCGATTACACAGATAACGTCTGTTACTGCGCAATTTTATTGCAGCGTAACGCATGCGAGTTTCACGTTATTCCCTTAGAAATAGATACGATTTGTGTCAAACAGTTTGACGGACGCATACATTAGCGCTGCGTATCGTACAGCGCTGCGTGTACGGCTGCGTAGGTAGCGCAGCAATGGATGAAACGTGAAAGTGAAAGTGATTCCGTTGAAAGATCCTTAATAGAAGAAAATATTTTAGGTCTACTTGATGACGAGTTCCTAAATCTACAATTTGGGGTTATATTTGTTTTTCTTCTTTCTTTTTAAAATAAATGCTCTAATCACAAATTAGGGACACATAGATGGCTCACTCAGTACTAGCGACGATTTTGACGCACACTGACTTTAACTGGAATCTCAGGGGAACTCAAGATAACTAAGAAGAAGGTTGGCTGGCACGAACGTTATACTTCATGGATTGAGGCGAGGAACACACGCAACGTCGGTTTGTGCGTCGTTCATTCGATTCGCCACCCTACCTGCATATGAATACGGTTTGTGTCAAACGGCATCGCACAACGCTGCGTTGTCTGTCAAATCGTTTGACATAAACCGTATTCGTATAAAAATAAGGTGGAAAATCGAACAAACGACGCACAAACTGACGTTGCGTGTGTTCCTCGCCTAAAAAATGCTCAGAATCATATGACGTTCTTGTATCAGATTTTGTTGTTTTGATATTGTTATACTTTTTGATTTTTGACAGTAGTAACCACGGCTACCTATGTAACAAGTGACAATCGCAAAAATCCTGTATAGGGTCGAGTGAACCTTCTGTAAACTCTCTATTTTGTGCTTTAACTCACCTGCAATTTGCTGTGTATGTGGTAAGAGTAACCTTCGACCTACCTACCACAAACATAATATACCTACTTTAGAATCAGAATCAGCAGTAATACGTTCCACTAGTGTGATTCCTGCGAATGAGATAAAATATAGCGCAATTTGCTGGTGCTACAGCCAGCGATATACTCAGACATATTAATGGTAGACAGAGCGTTGCAAACTTGCAAACAAGCAAATCCCGCTTGGCAACCAAAATAAAAGAGAAAAGAACCCAAAACTAAAAATACTAACATAAGGTAATCTCATGTTGGACACAAAATTAAAAGACGTCCCTTTTTTATTGTGTCTTTCTTTAGTTAGGTAAGTAAGTTTTTTATAAATAATGAACCATCATCTTTGAGATCAAACCGAATTTCTGTAGTATAAATACTTAGCAGCAGTAGGTAGATAGTTATGATTGGAAGACCTACGATTTGTTTACGCACACAGGTTTATGCGAATGCGTGTTGCTTCCATTAATTTTTTGTGCATCTGGATGTCACCGCATGTCCTGGTGGCTTGCTACGCTATGTCTACATTGTTTATTGATCTGAGCAGATATAGAAACGGCTCGCTGGCGAGGGATTTCTGTTTCTGACACTGACATATTAACAACTTTCAGCCGAATTATCCATAATGTGATAGTAAGAAGATCCTCGAGGAAAAATATACTCGAACACGTAGCACAAACAATTTAAATCCAATTGTATTTCGTTTTATAAATATCTAAGTTTGATTTGTGTAGGTTTTTGTACTACGCTGTACGATTGAAAACGTATGTATCATTGATATGTGCCGTACAATCAAAAATCTATGACACAATGGTGTCATACTCAACAAGAACGTAATAGGAACGCAACGTAATCCAATTTAGGTATAACTCAGGAAATTTTCAATAACGCTTTTGAAGGCGTTTGACTTTACCACTAAGTGGGAAAGGGAGCGCCATACAAATGCCATATGGCGGTGAACGCAGCAAGCAAGTGGTCTTCTTAACAATAGTGCTGATTGCGTTCTTAGAATGACCAATAGGTAGTCTAGCCACAACAGATGGGGTTGAATAGTAGACGAGGCTCTGTAGCCACACAATCATTAGATGTCCGCCGCCTGTCCAAAGCTCAATCCCGCCGTGTGAAATATAATATCTCAGTGTATTCACGCCGACGGGTCGGATCACCACTGCAGTACCCGCATTCCCTCTGTCTCGATGTTGCCAGCTGCTAAAATAAAGAAACCGGAGTGACCAGCCCGCTAAACTTATTGGTATGTATGGAAAGAGAGTCTGACCGAAGATCCAAGACATTTATAAAGCCGACAAAAAGCAATTTTTTGTATGACTTTTTTTAATGAATATTTATACGCATTAAAAATCCCAAGGAGGGTTGACGTCTGGTAGGCGGCCGGTCGTAAAATTAAGCCAAATCCTTTGCAACACGATTTTGTGTTCAACAAAACGTGTTTCGCCGACCTCAAGTAATTGGGATAAGGGCAGGAAGATGATTATACGCATTAAAAACCTAAAATGAATACTACCACAAAATGTACTACTAAGAACGGTTTTTAGGTAAGTACCTACCCTTGATTTCAAGTAATTGACCTTTGGCCAAAACTTTGCGTTCATTGAGGATCCGAGTTTATTCGGGCCGACTGAAGGATCGGACTCTGATATATAGATTTGGCCGAAACTGTTGGAAACGGTCACTGCGACAGTAGTATCGCCAGTCAATCAACCTATCCATTTAGGGGTTCCACTTATAATGTCTTTACTTGGATTTGTATGAATATCCAGTTTATGTTGGTTTACGTTGGTGTATTTGCTGGCGATTACAGTGAGCGACGTGCTTTATGAGCCGAAGAGGACCATTTGGTACTATCGTTTGTTTATGTGGCTGCAATATTATAAATCAACTTGTTTGTACTGCATACCAACATTTGTTGCGGTTTTGTCTAACACAAGACATTAACATACATATCTACGGAAATGCAAACAATTTATACTTAAATAGCATTAGAACTTAAGCTCTTCTACCTAACGTAACCGCATACACATTACAACATAGAAATATAAAAAAGGGTTTCATTTATCATAAGTACATACCTAATCAAAGGAACCGAAAAGTCACGTTAATAGGGCACGTAACACAATAGATATTTTCTAGAATCATATCGTTTCATTTTAAATTTCATCGATATCAATTGTACCTACCTACACATAATTGCAATACCACACATGTACCTACTATAAAATAAAACATGCCTTCTAAGATATACTACTTTAGCGGGATTCGAATCCCGAATACATAATGTTCTTGTATTTATGATCGTATTAGCAGACGGCATATGGCTGGCATTCTGAGTAAAAGGTCAAGCCGAGGCCCGATGAGCGGCTGTTAATGGAATTGTTTCGTAATAATAATGAAAAAGGCCCAGATTCCCGCTAAGCCGGCCGGCCGATGAGCCGTTCATTACGTTTGCCTCATGTTTAATAAGTATTTCATGTCTCTCAGATCAGAGGCTGGCTAGAGTGACAGTTGAGCAGAAAACAGTTTTTGGGTTGTTCATTGATTCGGTAAACCACACGATAGAAGAAATATTCACATAATTTAGACATTAGGCGAATCCTTCACCTGACATTCGTTGGTGCATTTATACCTACCACAATAAGTGCAACAGAGACAGATGCGTCTGTCAAACAACGAAAGCTTTTGAGTCCTCAGAAACTTAGTCAAAGGAAAATTTAGGAAATACGAAATTTTCTTATAATACAGAGTTATTTTTTAGTCAGTGCGCAAACTTTGTAGGATAGACATTTTGGATTGTTGTCATGACTGTACTGTGCCCATTTGACAGTGTGCCTATTTGAAATTGTGCCCCGATAGGAATGTGTCTCGATGGGAATGTGCCTCGTTGGAACCTAATCGTTCCTACTCGTGATTCTGAATAACTTTCACTATGGGGCCACCTGAGAAATAAAAAAAAGTATTTCGGGTGCTCCATACATTTTTGACGAGTAGGTATGAATTTTTGTATCGAACATCCAACTTCATTTTTGCTAATTCGCCGGTGGTCCTATAGTAAAAATTTATAATAATCACGAGAAGAAACACCCTGCAAAGTTTGCGCACTGCCTAATAAATAACCCTGTATAACAGACGCATGCGTCACGAGTGCGCTGAAAATGCGCAGTAACGGGCTCCAAGTATAGCAACCGCTTCAATGTGAATATAGAGAGAGGTACCTATATAAGGTCCTATTATATTCACTGCAAATATTTTAGGGGCAGATCAAATAAAATATAAGCATGTACTAGGCAAATTTTTAAAGAAATCTACTCGCTAGTTTTCGAGAAAATTGCATTTAACTAAAAAAACACAAAACGAAAAAAGTGCACCCTGTTTGTCCTAGAAACTCACACATCGATGAATTTAAATTACGCGCCAAAAAAAGGTGCTGTGATTGGTTGGTTGTCAGTGTGCGTGCCTTGTAAGTGAATCCTGTCTACGTTGCGGAACGTCAGTCGGGTCAGTCAAAGGATGTTCACATAATTAATTAAAAAGTTTGTTTGAAAATGAAAAATAAAATCTAGCGTGTAGATGTTTTTTAAAATGCCTTAGATGTTTTTCCTATACATATTTACGCATGCCCGTAAAATATTTGCATTGAATGTAATAGGACCTTATATTTTAAATTTCTCGGAATTGGTTACCCGGATTTTTACCAAAAAGTTTTCCCTAAAAGGCTGCAAAAGCAAGGCAAACAATGTTTCGTAGGAACAATAAAGAGTTTTTACGAATAGAGCACCGCAGCGGTGAAACTGGTGAATGTTGTTTTTAAAATTCAATTTACAATTCACTTCGCACACAATGCATTTGTCTAGTTTTGTTAACATAAAAAATTGGCAATCAAGTAAGCTAAACCTACAATACATACCTACATAATTTTATTAAAAAAAAACATTTAAGTATTTTACGTAGGCCAAGTGTATCTATAACCCACCCTAATATTAATTTCATCCGATTTGCGCTTTTTCAGAGGAAATATTGTAAATAAAACGCGAACTAATCTACTTTCTTACATATTATTATTACTAACCTATTAACCGACTATTTTATAAAATCAGGGTCGTTCGTGAGCCATTCAGTAAAGGGAGAAATCAGAAGCTGGAGAAAATATTTTCAGTTATTTGGAACAATTAAATATTCAGAGTGAACCTAGGCAGTTTACAAAATCTAACCCAACCCAGATTTGACGTAACTTCATTAGCAACTACGTAACTAAACAAAAATAAGTAAGTACGTAACTAGATACTCGAAGTGTGTATGCTAGAAACCTAGGAGTACATTTTTTACAGCTAGGTAGTGACAAACTATTCACGGTCACGAGAGGGCAATCCAGCATAGCCCTCGCTCCTGAAACAGTAACCGTAGCTGAAATCGGCTTTGATAGACATCATCATCAACTAATAGCGCATTACGCTCTTAAATGATTTCCTCTCTAAACATTTATTTCCTCTGATCCAGTTTATATTTAGTCCGAGTAAGTAGCTGAAAGCTTGTTGTATCCAACTACGCCGACGCAATGCACAAATTGATTTCAAGCTTCGATACCTGGACTTGAATTTCTTCTAGAACTAAGGTCTAAATTGTAGCACTTCTCGATTTCTGGAACGGTAACATCTTTTTTTTTTTTTTTTTTTTTTATTTATGATGGGCTTACTCTTGACCCCAATCTTACCCTAGAGCAGAGATGGGATCTACGGTGGAGCGAGCTTGCCCAGAAGATGCCTATTCACTCTAGACTTAAAGAGATTCAGGTTATATGCACTCGGAAATACAGACGCAGGCAGGGAATTCCATTCTTTAGCCGTGCGCATAATGAAAGATGATTTGAAGCGCTTAGTGCGTAATGTGGGTATATCAACTAAGAACGGATGGTAGCCGGCCGTGCGTCTGGATGTCCGATAGAAGAAAGGAGACGGTGGTATGAGCTCATGCAGCTCACATGCAGAAGCTGTTCAGGCGTGAAGTACCGCTTGACTTTATTCAGGACGCCCAACTTTCTAGCTGCAATTTGAGCCTTGGACTCGATGGTGGTGCCGAAGTTGAGGTCAGAGGACAACTCCATGCCAAGGAGTTGAAGAGTGTTGGTCACTGGAACAGATGTACCCCGAAAAGTAGGAGAAAAGGTGAAAGGACTCCTTTTTGCGGAGAAAAGACACGCCTGCGTTTTCGAAGCATTGAAGCTGACGAGATTGTCATCGCCCCACTGGGAGACGTTACTTAACGTCAGGCTCGTACGCTCAATCATAGCCTTTCTCAATCTTTGGATTTCATCACCACTGGCTCCTGCGCCAGACAGATATTTCTCGGTGACAGTACTGTCATCTGCGTACCCAACAATTCCTGAAGATAGAAGGTCATTGATGTGCAGCAGGAAAAGCGTCGCGGAGAGTACAGACCCCTGAGGAACTCCGGCGTCAATAGCCTTGAGGTCAGAGGAGCAGCCGTCTATGACCACTCGGATCGACCGTTCACTCAGGAAGTCAGCCACCCAGCTACAGAAGCCAGTGGGTATGCCGTACGCTGGAAGCTTGCTCAACAGACTCGCATGCCACACCCTATCGAAGGCCTTTGAAATGTCCAGCGACACTGCTATTGCTTCGCCGTGGTTTTCAATGGCCTCGCCCCAGCAATGCGTTACGTACACTAGAAGATCTCCCGTGGAACGCCCTCGGCGGAAGCCATATTGACAATCACTGAGAAGATCATTGTCTTCGAGGTACGAAAGCAGTTTGCAGTTCAGAACTCTTTCCATAACCTTACAGAGTACGGAAGTGATGGCGATCGGTCGATAGTTGCTAGGGTCGGCACGGCTACCCTTCTTGGGCACAGGTTGCACATTGGCAAGCTTCCAAGATTTTGGTACAATTTTTGTCACGAGAGAAAGGCGGTACAAGCGTGTCAGTACAGGAGACAACTCAGGCGCACAATACCTCAACAATTTTGCTGGTATGCCATCAGGACCACTGGCCTTGTTCACGTCCAGACTGCGAAGGGCTCTACGGACCTCTTTATTGTGCACTGTGATCTCAGACATCAAAGAATCACAGTGAGGTAAGGTGGGTGGATATTTCGAGCAGGCGTCTATACGAGAGTTGCTCGCAAACAGATCGGCAAATAAATTTGCTTTCTGTGCCGCGGTGTGGGCAAGCGACCCATCAGGTTTCTGCATTGGAGGTAGTGAGGGACGGCAGAAGTTGGATTCGACTGATTTCGAAAGGGACCAGAACTGCTTACTACCCGGTGGGTGTGATGCAAGCTTTGCCCCAATACGGCTAATATGGTCGAACCTAGCTTTTCGTAGCACCCGTTTGCAATACCTGGCGGCGGCATTATATGCTCTCTCTTTGCTCGCACTCTTCTCGCTCGCACTTTCGATCACGAGCTTTTACCCAAGCTTGGTAAGCGGACTGTTTACGAGCCTCAGCTCGAGCACAGTCCGCATTGAACCAAGGTTGGGCTTTATAACCGAGCGGGATATCGGAGAAAGGAATGAAATATTCCATTCCCTGCCGGATTACATCTGTGATCGCATCAGCGACGTATGAGGGGTCTTCCGAAGAGAAACACATTTGCCGCCACGGGTATGAAGCAAAGAAAGCACGCATCTCGTCCCAGTCTGCTGACTCGTATCGCCATACTCTCCTCGTGCCCCTAGGGGTGTTATCCGGAGGAGAGCAGATGGACACGGATTTCACCACACAGTGGTCGGATGATCCCAGCGGAGCCGAGACCGAAACCGAATGTCTGTGCGGATCAGTAGTCAGCAGAAGGTCCAGGCAATTGGGTGTGTGGTCTGTGATATCTGGTATTCGCGTCGCTTGTTCCACCAGCTGGGTGAGATCTAGCGCCAATGCTAGTTTACGCGCCTCTCGCCCAGCATGGTCAGTTTTCTGGTATGGGAACAGCCACTCTTTATGGTGAGCATTGAAGTCCCCCAGAAAAACAAGCTCTGCTGTTGGATATCGCTGAATTGCTGTATCTGCCGTCTCAGAGAGGTACTCCATGAGTCTAGTCGTCTCCTGATCTCCGCTGTGCGAACGATAAACACTGGCGTAGAGAGTTTTCTACTCCAGTGTCAACCAAAAGCCACAGCACGGGAAACCCTGAATTCTCAAAGCCACGGAGACGCTTACAGCAAACGTCATCGCGAACATACACACAGACCCCTGCACGCTTCTTAAACTTGTGCTCAAGAGTGTAACCAGGGTAGTTGAGGTATGCCACGTCCAACGGTGTTGCTATCTGCGTCTCCGTTAAGAAGAATAAGTGCGGCTTCTCGGTCTCCAGGTGATGATGGACCGGGTCTAGGTTTGTGTGTAGACCTCGGATGTTCGTGAGGTGCACTTTGAGTGGGAGGAAGTGTTGCCGTTGGTCAAGCTTTTTCATGTTTTTAAAAGAGTTTTTGTGGGGGGAAGAAAAGATAGTCGAGGCGCTGCTTAGAAACCCTACTCGTACCTTTCGGTTCAACTGATCAGAGAGGGAACTCGCTTGGAGACTGCGGGGACGCCCGAGCCCCCCCGATTACACTCCACCGGGTCCTCCCATCCAGCCGCCAACTGGCACGGTGGAGTAAACCGGGATTTTTCACAGTTGGCGGGGCAGCCTTTGCGCGTGGCTAGCGCGCAAGTCGGGCCCCCTACTGACTGCGGTCGGCCAACGGCTGAGACCGTGCCTCGGATCCCGCTACCCTCCAAAAACGAGTTACCGGATACAGCATCACCTAAAGACAAAGACCGGTTCCGGCAGCGCAACTGACTACATTGCTACCCCCCAATGGCACTGGCAGTCCCGCACACCGACGGAACACAGCAAGGCTGTTTGGCGCCGGACTCCGGCGGGATGGTGGTCGCGAGCCAGGCGGCCCCTTTCAAGGCCTACCACCGCTTTTGGGATCTTCAGCCGCCAACACATATTGTGAGGACGTTGCCCGGGGTGGACCGCTAGGAGGTAGACCCCACCCACCCTAAATCTGTAGTGATTGTAAGCTTGCTACTTTCACCCTTGTTTATTATGAATAATTAAAAAAGTAATACCTTAAAAAATCAGTACCTAACCTTGTTTCAAACATCATAATATTGATTTGACTTATCTATATGACAGGAGCAAGGCACGCACGGTCAGTAAACACGGCAATTCGAAGGCAGGGCCTAAATCAACCTAAATGTACGATAAATCACACCGTTTTTGTGAATTCAATTATAGCACGTGAATTATAAATGAAGGCTTAAACGCGTATCGTTTTATTTCATCTCTGTTTATTTTTTTAAGCTGAGCCAACAAAAATCTCATGAATATAATAAATTTAAAAATAATGCGAACGGCGATTTGCGGTTTAGAATAGCATCACCCCAAATTCTACCCGTAGATGTCTTAAAAAAACGACAAAGGATTAATTATTCAGGGAGTTGGCAGTAGCGTTCCCTGTGAATTATATGTTATGTACTGTGCTCGCCAATTCGACTGCCAAGGACTATGGCAATGATCGAGGTCAATGTCCAGCAGTAGACTGTTGTGGCTGTCAAAGTAAGGGTAGGGTATTAATAGAGTTTTTGGCATTTCTTAACAATGTTTTTTTCAGTAAGTACTACTTAACTTGTTCATATTATTAATTATCCAGCCAAGTACCTACGTAATTGTGAATTCTTGTAAGTTAAGTTATTTTTGTTTAAGTACAGTCTAAATTAGACAGCTTAGTTCAGTTAAATGTTTAAATACCTCAGAGAGTTAATTATGCTAATGGACCTAATTTATATTCAAAACAATTTAATTTGAATAAAATTATGAATTTTGTACTCTGGTAGTGCATGATATTGTACTTACATTCACAATATATTATTGTCTGTTTATTTAAGTGAGATTATTACACCTCTTATTATTACTTGCCGAGTGATGCCGGCTTAGAATGTCATCACCCCATAATTTTTCCCGTGGGTGTCGTAAGAGGAGACTAAGGGATAAATAAATTCATCCAGGGGTTTAATCCCTGGATGAATTTCGCAATCGCATTGCAATATCTTGCATTGCACTCATCAACCCGCCTGCCAAGCGTGGTGAGTATGGCAAATACGCCCCTATTAGGGGGAGGCCTATGTTTCAGCAGTGGACTTTATTGTGGCTGTTGTATGTAGTAGTAGGTAGTAGTAGTAATTACACCTCTCGAGTATCCTAGTCTTGCGGGAGTCACTCTAGCGCAAAACTCTTTGTCACAGTCAGAACTATGACAGGACCTGCTGCAAAGGACGGTAGAGGTTGCTCCAACTTGTAGCGAGGTCAATTTCCGGGACGCTCTAGTATAGTGCCTCATATTGCGACGCGACTTACAGGAAATTCAGTTTACAACAGATTGATATGGTTCATCGGTAGAGGAAACTCTACGATTTGCTACAAACTGCTACGACGTAGCAGCGCGCGCTACATCACTGACAGCTTTGATCCTAGAGGTAAGGTAAAAGTTCCATAAAAATACAGTAAGCTAAAATTAACATCAGAACGGTTGTGCTTATGTATTTTATTAACATGGAAAAATCCTTTAAGAAGTAAGTCGAGAAAAAAATACCATCACTTATTGCAAAGCATCAAGTTGTAATGTAACTAAAATGGTCCAGCTCGTCCACCAAAGAGTATACACCACTAACAGTTTGCATAATAATCTGTTAAACATTTAAATAATGAATGTAACAAGTTTTAATTACAACAATGAAGTTTCAACAAGCAGCCGACACATTAAAAATGAAATTCATTTAAAGTTGGCCGCGAGTGGAGCGCATAAACCTTATTCGTCTGGCAAGTTTACCAACGTTTGTGTGCTTATGCGGCCGAGCTATTGTTTCAACTATACTAGCTTCGCAAGCTTGGTACATTGATAGTTTTATGATTATATATCAAGCATGATGAGTAAGAATATAATATACCTGCAGTTGTTATCGCTACAAGTCGTGAGAATAGTACATTTTTGAGATTTTTGTATGTAATTTTAATTTGCAAGCGTATCGGACCTTCATTCGAATGACTGCGCCCTATTTAAGCGATGAATGACACGAATACTCATCTATAGATTTCACTATTATAATTCAGCGCCTATTGTGTGAGGTAAGACTTTGTCAAAAGGCGCTTAGTCTATAAAAACTGCCTCGAGCATTTAGCAAGTCACCCACTTAAAGTTGTTTTAGCACTTAATAAAATTATTAATTCTGTGACTTTATTTTAGGATATCTATCTTGAAACAATAAAACTTGAATCTGAAGACTTTGTAAAGATCGTGGGTAACTGCTTACAATTTTGTCTGGAAGTTTTATTTCAAAAAGCCTTCAGCTCACTACAGTTTCAGCTAAACTTCAACTTCTCAACGCCCACTCGACTACGGCAGGGATCACATCTAACGTCCACTGCTACGCTATTTTAGTGCTGCGGGACGCATGCGTTAGGACAATACGAACTTTCACCTTATTCCCTTACCAATATCTATGCAAATACGGTTTATGTCAAACGGTTTGACTGAGCATCCGTCGACACAGCGTACGCAGCGCTAACGGAGGCGTCTGTTAACCCTTTTGACATACCGTATTTGTATGAAAATAAGGCAGAAATTAGCATTTTACTAACGTTACGCAGCACTAAAATAACGCAGAAACGGACAGACGTTACGTGTATTTCCCGCCTACTACAAGAGAGCTTGTGAAATGTTGCCACTTGAATTTTCTCAAATTCAGCTTCATTGCACTAATGGCTATATAGTAGCTACTCTAAGTTTATTTTACTCGAATTAAACTTAAAATATAAACTCTGTAGGTATAATTTTAAATTGAATGGCGAGTGGTAAGTACAGATGTTGAGATATTTATTTTTAAGTGCCAAAGTAATAAAATGTAAGTTATAAAACTTTATAGCTTACGTTTTCTTTGTATTTTAAACGAAATATACGCATATTAAATGGTCGTCACTTTATTTATTTACCCAAAATGAATATTGAGAATACCTCCATGTTTGTATATTACTCTCAAGGATGAAATGACCGATAGCGATAATGCAGGTCAGGCTGGTGATAAGGAACAACTTTTTCCAGGTAACATAAGTGGGTAAAAAGCAATAATTGGCCTTCCCGTAGTTATACTTACTATGGATGGGAGTCCCAGTATTTTTTCATATTTTGACCGATGTTCCTAGGGGAAAATTGTTTCTTAGCACTAGCCAGTTCTGTTTTCAGTTTCACTACCGGTCACTAGTAAAATTTCGACCAAAGTTAGTTAGTAGGTACTAGGTACTTTATTTTATACATTTCGTGAAACCTGGGCGATTACTTAATTTACGTACCTATTTAGTACACGCTTAAATTGCCTGTCACAAAAACGATACCTAGTATTTATTTTATTGCCTACGAGGCAGGCAGTGCGTCACGCAGCGATATTATTTATGTTTATGAATGAGCCACCAAGGTAATATTTCAGGCCTTTTAAATGTTCTAAGGCACTTTTACCTTTACCTACATTACCTTTGACACGCAAGTTTTTCTACCTGTGACATAACCAAAGTTCCGTTTAGTAATTTATTTATTTATTTATTAAACTTTATGCACATCTGTACAATGGCGGACTTAACGCCAAAGGCGTTATCTCCCAGTCTACCTTAGGGCATGTGGAAAAAACAGGGCAGGTGCAATAAAAGCTTTGTAACTTTACAGAATAATTACAAATCTAAAAATGAAACATTTAAACAAACAAAAGTTATAATATAACGTTTATATTATATATACCTAACCTCATAATACACACTAATACATACAATATATATATTTATATACACTAATACATACAATATACAGGGTGTAAGGGACAGCTCTCCGAATACTGAAAGGGTGCATTCAGACCATGAAACTGAACAACTTCCCATAGAAATAAATTTCAGGAAACGTAAAAAATTTTTTGGCTTCCCATAGTAAATGCAATCAGTTGATCGTGAGTTTGTATGGGTAGTCGAAAATTTTTTTTCGTTTCCTGAAATTTATTTTTATGGCAAGTTGTTCAATTTCATGGTCTGAATGCACCCTATTAGTATTCGGAGAGCTGTCCCTTACACCCCGTATATATGTCGCAGCCAACTGGTTAAAAACGCTGTGTAATTAAACAACTAGTTCTTTAATCAAACGCCGCCATCTAACCAAACAACTAGTTCACTGGCTGAATTTTGAAGCACTCCAAACGTTCAACACAGCAGCGGACCGAAAACCCGCTGTTTAATTGAATAAGTACGTTTTTTTGCCACTGCGGCGCTAGAGTCGGTTTGTTTACAAGATGGCGTCAGCGGCACAAAAATCAAGACCGTATTTTGTTATTTTATGTTAAATAATCAGTAATTAGCGTTATCAGTGCTGTTTCATGGTTATAAGTGATGGAGGCGCCTACGGGGGAAACGTCTGAACAAAAATTCAAACAGTTGTTTGAAGAAACTCTGCGAAATTATGAAATCCAACATCAAGGTAATTTTGCTATTATTACACGAATATTGAGCCAATAAATGTTTATTAAACTGTCACAAACCTAATAAAATATGGGTAATTCGTTATGTTATCATTCAATTTGCAGTATCTACTAATTTTTGATGAAAATAGTGATGTGAACGTAGGTGCTTACAAAGCATAAAGCCCTATGCAAACTGCAGCGGGATTCGAATGGGAACTTGGGTAGCGTAGTGGAACTCAATCGCTTGACAATATGTACCCGTCACAATACCGCGTACCCATGTACAGAGCCGGTTCCGTTCCGGTTTGCATAGCTCATGCTCGGGGCTAGACTGTAGGGGTGACTGGGGTTGCTTGCACTAGGGGGGCGGCCATACAATTGACACGTAAAGGTGGTTGCACTGGTTGAGGTGTATGAAAGGGGGCTGGAGAAAAGTGTTCTCGGTAAACACTGTTGCTGATGAGCAACCCTGTACATTCCCGTCAAAAAACAGGGGGGTCAATATGACCCCAAGGGGGCCTGTTTGTTGTGGAGGTGGAAAGGAGAGGGTAATTAATTATTTTCTATTTACAGGCAGCCCCCTTTCATACACCTCAACCAGTGAGAAACACGATTTTTTTTTAAAAGTGTCATTTGTATGGCCGCCCCCCTAGTGCATTCCAACCCCAGTCTCCCCTGAGCATGAGCTATGCAAACCGGAGCGGAACCGGCTCTGTACGTGGGTACGCGGTATTCTGGCTAGTACCATTAATTATCAAAAGATTCAGTTCCGCTACCCATATACCCATCCGGATTTCGCTGTAGTTAAGAATAAATTTAGTAAAGCCCTATGCAAACCGTCGTGGAACGTAGGTACGCATAATATGACGAGTACAAATATCAAGTAATTGAGTTCCAGACTTCCGGTACTCACGTACCCACCCGGATTCTGCTAGTTTGAATAGGCTTACTTTCAGATCACAGAATCAGACATATGCGGGCTCTGCGCGTGTTGGCAGTTTGGTACGCACCCACTTGGCAAACCAGGCGATGCCCTAGCGTTTACAACTCGCAACGCGTAAGCTGTGCGTGTGACATTATAATAACGCGCGTGGAGCCCGCGTATGTGTGAATATTCCCTAACACACACGGCTACCGTAGCAAATTGAACGTTAGCCAGTTGGCTAACCGTCATACAGCTGTAGTGTAGAACGTGGTCTTCAACCACTTAGCTGATGAATGTTTAGTTGTTTGGTTAGATGGCGACGTTTGAATAAGCAACTAGTTGTTTTATTACACAGCGTTTTTAACCAGTTGACTGCGACATATATACCTTATCAAGGACATTATTAAAAGTTTATAAAAACCAACCTATGAAACATAGTGAGTACTAAAGAGAGAAAAGATGTTCCTAAATTATACACGAGATGACTTTATTTCAAGTAATTTTAAAAATAAGTAATTATAATAACTTTGAAAGTTTCATGTCAATAAATCTATTTTCAGACTCACTAGTTGAGAGCACTATGTAAGAGCTACCTGTTGCCAAACATTTCAATCGCTCTATTTACCAGAACATTTAGGTACAATAAAAGAGGTTTTGATTTTTAACCGACGAAAAAACAAAAGAGGAGGAGGTTCTCAATTCGTCCCGAACTTTTATTTTTATTTTTTATGTATGTTCACCGATCATTTCGAGACGCCTGGACCAATTAGAAAAATTCTTTTTTTGTTTGATAGCGTGCACTGCCCAGGTGGTCCCATTGTCATCAGGTCAGGATCTGATGGGAGGATACATGAAAATTCAGTAAATTATTATATTTTGCGGCACATTTCGAAGCATAATGTACTTATGTTTACCTACATGCCTACCCGTTGACATTAACTGCATGACAAACATCTGGCAAAGAAGCTTGTCAAAAAGAGGTTCTTTTTAAAGGTCGTATATGAATATAGGTCTTTAGGTATTTTACAGTGATTCTTTATTCTCTTTGAACTCATATACAACTGGGCAGATTTTGATGAGAGCTATGTCAAAGGAATACTTACATCACCCTTAAACACCATTGCTAGTTTTCTTGTAAAATAATTACGTATTAACTTGCAAATGATTGAATTTTATCAAAAGAGAGGGAATCGGTCGCGAACGGACCTATTTAACCAAACTTTTTAGGACCATTGACGTTAGTGTCATTGACGTCTTACATCACAGTTTGACTTAGCTCAAACTTATCACACAAGCGGTTTTCGAACGGGTGCGGAGCGGAACGGACGGCCGGCGGATGCGCAGTACGTCACGTACGCGAAGCGATTTGCAACGTTTTGATACAAATACAGGCGGTATCCGCCGCACGTCTGAGACGAATCCGCTGCGTATCCACCGCGCATCAGTCGCGCACGTCCTTTCTGATGATGACGATCCCATCACATTAGCAGCCGCTGCAGCCAACGCGAGTAGATCACACTCCACAAGCTCTTCAAGCAACCGCCGTCCCCGCCGGCGGGGACGCGGAGGTCCCTCATTGGTGCCCTTCTTTGGCAACTACCGGCATATACCCGGCAGACATAGTCCGATTCGTTCTTCCCAGAACAACTCGTAAGTCCAGTCTCGCCCCAAGGGCGTGATTGGGCTGGTTGTTTGAACAACCACCCAAACACATCCGGGTGAGCCCTCGCTCCCCACCAAATAGTCAGGTGTAGTTATTAGCGGTCCCGGGACCGATTAATGTAGAGTCCAGCAATAAAAAAAAAACAGTCGCGCGTTGCGCGTCCTCCGGGCATTCGCTCCGCATCCGCTAGCAAACCGATTGTGTGATAAGGCTCTTTTGTCTCAAATCAAACCAATGATATTCGTGTTTGTTTACATATTTTATTTAAAACTTCGCCAGCAGAAAACTGAAGCAAATAGCAATGTATATTTGATTAAATTGAATTTAGCTGTGGATAGAATAAATCCCACTTTTCTATACCTATAGGTAAATGTTTAGAATAATATTGATAAGATATGACGCAACAAAATAGATCCCATGCTCTGTGCTATGCAAGCGGACTTCTGACTGAGAAGGCTGCCTAAAGAACTGCTGGTGTTGCGTTGCTACAACTTTATGGCTGACTAATGATACTATTATTATGTGGCCGACTAATACTTTGTTTATCCATGTTGATCAGAACATTAATTGAACGTGAACTGAACTGAATGAAGTATTTAATTTCAGCAGCGCAGTTGCTTTTAGAAAACCTCATAATAGGTATGTTCCAAGTACCTAGGTATTCGATAAGGGCTGCGTACCTAGGTATTAAATATGAAGAGCAAGCTGATAGTTGTTGTGAAGTATTTAACTATCTATATTACTGATCAAGAAATAAGTATTATGCAAGAACAACTAAGGTAAATAAATATCATCATGTCATACTTTGTGACTGAACATCACAACGAACTAAAAAAAGTACCTATACCAATTTGTTTATTTTTAATATAATGTCCACACTAACTAACTATGAAAGGTTGAGGTTGATAAACATAGCAGCCATATTATTATTATTGTTTTTATGGTATTTCCATCTCGGTTTCGGACTGTATTGACTGCACCTATTCTGTTTTACAATCTGGTCACTGAATAAAGTTTATTCTATTCTATTCTACATACCAATTACAACTACTTAGTACAAATCATTACATTTAGGTGGTTGAGATGGGGCTACTTCCTCACATAGGAAGGAAACAGTCGAATATTGATCACAAAAAAGTATAAAATAAAAGCTTTTTAACAAAAAATATCAACCAACGAAAACTGAAAAGCATAAAATAATTAACCATTGTAAGTCAACCTTAATAAAATCATTAGTTTACAAACTATTGGTAGAAGGTACCTACTATAGTAATATTTTCGGAAATATTTTGAGATTTTATTCAATATTATTAACTAAGTTCATAAATTAATCTAAGTGTTCCTGTCTAAATGATTTTGAGTCGGCGCCAATCATAATTAAAATAAATAAGTAATCATCCATGGAACAAACATCTACCTACTACTATCCTGGATGGATCGCGGTCTCCAGTTAGTTTAACAAGACGTGGTGAGTGTGAAAATACTCTCCGTTAGGGATATGATAGTGGACTGTAAAGAGGCGCCTCGCGCGCTGTTTCCCTAAGTATGGTAATAGGTAAATACACTACATTGGCGCCGACTCAAAATCATTTAGACAGGAACACTTAGATTAATTTATGAACTTAGTTAATAATATTGAATAAAATCTCAAAATATTTCCGAAAATATTACTATAGTAGGTACCTTCTACCAATAGTTTGTAAACTAATGATTTTATTAAGGTTGACTTACAATGGTTAATTATTTTATGCTTTTCAGTTTTCGTTGGTTGATATTTTTTGTTAAAAAGCTTTTATCAATATGATTTGGCGTTGTCAAACATCTTAAACCGTATCTTACGTTTCGGGTAACAACACAGCCTATCATTTTAACTGTCCATGATTATTTATCGAAAAGTTGAAAGGTTTAAAGAAGGAGGCGAGGGTTCACTCGGGCATTGGGCCAATCGGTGTCGTTGGAAAATAATTAAAGGTTGGAGGTTGGTTTTCATACTGAATTAACAAATGAAATCAGAATGAAAACGGAAGGTCTTAAGAAGAGACGTTTGAAATTGAAATGCGAAAGGATACTTTGCAGCTACTCCGTTTTAAATAGGTAGGTGTTTCTTTTAGACACAATCAGCTAATGTGAAAGCACCAAAACTACGTGCATTACGCACTGGACTTGACTATGAAAGACTGCAAGAATAGGTAAACAAAAAAAGGATTGCATTCACTACCGCTGCACTGAAAATATTGATGAGGTACCCACTCGGCAGATTATATCATTTTGCCAGCCAAAAGCGCTAGTGCAGTGAGTGAGATTGCCAGTTCACTCACTCATTCTCTTCATTACTCGTTTCTCGTATTCGTTCATCTGCACTGCAGTGTTTACTACTAAACTACACGTGTGTATCCTCTGTATGGAAGTATTATAATTACCTACATAAAATCAACGGATTTGAATTTAATATTCAAACCATAACTTAATGGATGTAAAGAAAAGTCTCATTAGTGGCAATGGATATGTTTAATTTATAAATAATGAACATCTAAAAATTACCTAACAAATATTTATGTCTGTGGGATCGAACCTACGACCCTTTGCGTAGAAGGCAGGACTACTATCTACTACGCCATCAGTACAGTATCGGGATAAATCTTAAACCGTTTTGCTGGGTGCTGCCCTGAAGCAAGTTAGTAATCTTGGTTCTAGTCGCTGAACTTTATACTTATGCTGGACAATGTAGTGTATAGTGCTATGTGTAGTGTGGTTAATTAGGGGTGCTGTAGGTACCTGTACGCAATTAAGGCGGTCTACTACAATTAGTAACTCTAAAATGCGACCGCATTGCGGTAAAACATGTACCTATGATTAACATTTCAACGATTTTGTCCATTTAGACTGTGCGAAAATTACTTTGTAACGGCTGCAATACTAGAAACAGTAGTAGTTGTAAAACATAATTAAATCAATTATTTTCCAGTCTTACCACAGCATGGAACACTAGGTAATAAATAATGCAAGTATTTATACAGATAACATATACCTACGCAAATTAACCTTAATGAAGCGTATTTATTTTATTACCGTTAATAATAGACCATTGATAGACCACGATAAAAAATAACCGACAGTCACGAACGCTAACTTACATATTTAAAATTAACTATACTGCTGATTAGATTATCACTTTATTACTAGGCAAGGCAAGGGTATACTTAAATCAAATACTCGCGGTCTACGTGGAATTAAACAAAATGTGGGAACACGCACCAAGTATATTTAGGTACAGGAAACTTACCACATAAAAGTTAGAAGCGCGTTCAATGCGCGGTCGTCTTAATTTATATTTGACAGCTTTCAAAACCATGTTAATGTTATGTTAGGTACTGTTAATTTTTCTTTCTTAGCACGTTTATTGTATGGGTTTGACAGCTGCCTAATATGGCCTATTCGAACGACCAACATTAAGTGTTGTTTTTCTTTTTCTTATAAAGTAAAGTTGTCTTGTCACTCAATAGTAGAAGATCGATAGTTTCTCAAGATTGAAAACCTGAATAATATCGATTGTCCGCGTTGCCGACATTGACTCAGCGCCAGTTTTATTTAATAGCTGTCAAAAAAGGCCTCATACTATCGATTGCACTTTGCCACGGAAGGCGTGTTAATTTAGATAGTACCTATTTCTTAACTTTGCAGCTTTTTTGTGTTATCTATCATTTATAACTTTTTAAACAGCATTGACTTTATTTTAATTGCATGAAACTGAGTGATCAGTAGGAACCAGGAGCGGAGTAATAATAAAAACAAACACACAATTACTGTTTTATAATTGCACTGATTGCACAATCAGTGTTTTATAATTGAACAAAATACCTAAGTATAAAAGTCGCAAGGCTTACAGGATTTTTCTTGCAATTGACGATTTTTGAATCGTTCGGTGTTTCGACCCCGTGCCTTTGATCGTTTTCATGGAAGGACCGATGTTCGTGGCTAAGTAAATGTCAGGTGCGCCCATGTCAGCTTCTGGATCAAAAGTTACTAGAATGGGACCCCGGTTTCTCGAACTTTTACGGATTATACCTTTCAGGCAATAGTACACTACTACCTGACTATTTCTGACTGAAGGCCAATTGAGTGAATTTTCAATAAGTAGAGGAAGAAGATGACTAAGTAAACGATACTTAATATATCCTGTCCAACTGACCGCTTTGGAATAATGGACAACGATAACGCATCAACGACGCTCTGTGTAGGTAGGAGGTGAAGTGGTCGCCTTGGCCAAAATCGGTCGGAACGATCATCAAGATCGGGTTTTTATCGATGATGCTGTTAGTAAATAATTTGTTTAATCAATCACCAAATAGAATAGCCAGTTTCCGAAGGAGGAGTGCCCACTCCTAGCCAATGCTTGATCAGTTTTTAGGGTTTCGTAGTCTACTAGAAACCCTTATGGTTTCGTCATGTCTGTCTGTCTGTCTGTCTGTCTGTCTGTCTGTCTGTCTGTCTGTCTGTCTGTCTGTCTGTCTGTCTGTCTGTCTGTCTGTCTGTCTGTCTGTCTGTCTGTCTGTCTGTCTGTATGCCGCGCCCTCATATCTTCGTCAGTTTTAGAGCTATCGACATGAAATTTGGTGAGAAGATAGATCGTGTTGACCCAAATATAGAAATGTTAAGAAAAAAATATTTTAAATGTTTTTTGGACACCCTCCCATACAAGTGAAAGGGGGGCAAAAATTTTTTTTTTCTTCTGTAATATTGAGTAGGATATCGTTGAATAGGTCTTTTAAAACTAAGATGAGGTTTCTTTGAAATAAAGTCACTAAAATGTTTCTGTCACGAGATATTTACTTTTAAAAAGGGCGTTTTTGACCCATAATTTGTTCCAGCTGTAAATTCTAAAGTATAAAAGCTAAAAATTTGAAATAAATATGGAATATAGCTTACAATCTGAAATTACAATGAAAACTATAACGGATATTGTACCCTTAAAGGTTTCAGAAAAAATTTAGTTTTTCTATTTGCGGTTGGTCATCATACTGCTGCTAACAAATCAGCAACAAATTAAGTTTGTAATGCTGAAAAACCTGATATTTAAACGTTGACTACGAAACCCTATTTGTGGGCGTGTCTGACAAGCTCTTGGCCGGTTTTTTAATATATTTCCTTGCTTTAGTAAGCTGTTTTGGCTCTGAGGGATAATAGTGAAACTGGTCTAAGCCCCGCATACGTCTTCAATCATTATGGCAGGAACGTCATCAGACAAGCTCTTTGTTGTGCCCAATCGGTGCCACGGGTCAACACTCCCGTGAACAAACAATACCTTTGTCACATTAGGACTCAGCCCTCCATAGTGTTTATTAGTGTAAGCTACCCCTTTATCAACTTTGGCTTCGTTGAAGTCTGGTCCAAAATACATAGAACATTTTTCAGTCCAGATATCTAGAATATAGTCGTTTGAAAACGGATGATTGTTGGAGTCAGTTGTTATGAACTGTCCAAATTCTGTGCATATTTGATAAATCCATGGTCGAATTTGTGTATGTCGTAGCGAGCGACAATTTAAGCGACAGCGACGTGTCGTTTCGATATCGTAGTACCGGCAACTCGGAATAACTGTAGTGGGATTTGAAGCTCTATGATTGGTCGATTGTAAAAGTGCAATAAACGTCCGTGTGGTGGCGCTAAAATCAGTTCCGCCCATGTGGATCGGGTCGGCTGGTGCATTCTCACTCCAGACCGTGGAACGGTGCACACGTTGAACCGGTCACGTTCATTGCACTTGCTAGATGCACTTTGGTGCATACTTATCCTGTAAAAAGTGCATTCCTTGAGACGCTGAATAAAATCTGAGTTCGTTACCATTTCCTGACTTTACTTGGATTTGCCTGAGTACCCACGACGTGCCCACAACCATGAAACCGCAGGAGAGCACTCCTGCCACACCAGAAACCAGAAGAAGACACAGCACACACCACAATCCACCCCCTTACATAGAACATTTTTCAGTCCAGAAATCTAGAATATAGTCGTTTGAAAACGGTTGATTGTTGGAGTCAGTTGTTATGAACTGTCCAAATTCTGTGCATATTTGATAAATCCATGGTCGAATTTGTGTATTAATATTCAAATGATAAAATTCAAAGTCCTGGCAATATTGATTTGATTTACTCTTTGTCAGTGATACATCGATGGAATTTTTATCTTGGAAAATGGTAGAAATGTCTGTTTCTACGACTAATTTATCACAAACGTCTTTTATATCTTTAGGCAATCGAAAGCCATATAGTTGGTAATGATAATTTATATGTCATGTCAAAAATAAAAAAAGTCTTTATTCAAAGGTTTTGTCATAATATCGGTTTCTTTGCAAATGTTATTTTCTTGTTTCAACTGTTTTATCCCTTCGCTGGTTTGAAACAACTGTGATATCTACTAAAGATCTGCTCGATTTTTGCATAGCATTGTTTTCCTCCATATTTCATGTAATCTTCTCCGACTTGTTCTAGGTATTCAAAAAAATCTTTTTTTGCTAACACTGGCGCGGCGCTCGCCCAAGCGCAGTCAACTATGTCAGGATATTTGGACCTCATTCACGCAGCTAAATTGCCAGGATATCCCGCTCCCACAGCGACAACTTTAGAACGCTTAAAATTATCTTGCGATTTGATGGTTTTAACTAAATGGGCCATATCAGCAAGGGCTTGTTCTCAAGTACTTAAGATTTTCGGTAGCTCATGCATTTTCTAATGGCATGCTCTTACCATGGTAGCGATGTTCAGAGAGTATCACTGCTCCGTGTGTTTCCTTTAGTAGATCATCCAGAAACGTAATTACTTTCAGGTAGTCTATTGTCCATGCCCCACATATACAGGGTGTTAGGGACGGTGTACCGAAAACTTTGCAGGCATGATCAGACCATCAAACTGAACAACTTTTACTATGGAGCCAATGGTGGGAAACGAAAAAAATTTTCCGACCTCCCATACAAAATTCACGATCAGCTGACTGACTTTGTATGGGGGGTCGGATTTTTTTTTCGTTTCCCACCATTGGCTCCATAGTAAAAGTTGTTCAGTTTCATGGTCTGAGCACGTGTGCAAAGTTTTCGTTACACCGTCCCTAACACCCCGTATATAAAAAAAAAAATAGGCCGTTTGGCTGAAAATGCTCAAGGTTTTCTGAAAACCTCATTTTCCATGTTCGCTTCTCCTGATCATCGAAGTTGTCAAGCCGTTGTTCTATCCACTTGTCATTATATCTTGTATAATTGTGTTCTTTATCGAACCCTGTCGCTTTCAAAATATATACTGATCCAAAGTCCATTTCCCATGTTAAAAAAGCGTCCAACGAGACTACTTTTAGAAACGGTTCTATCAAACAGTTTGACATAAACCACATTTGTATGGTCGAAATTTTTATTGTCTCAACGCACGCGTAACGTTATGTAAAGATAACGCACAAACTGACATTAAGTAAGTACGTGTGTTCCTAAGTGATATTTTAAGCACCTGAATTTGACCTGAATGAAAAAACTTGCAAAATGTTCACCGCAGGCTGGATTTTAACCAACGATTTTCGTCATCTGTACTGGCGATGCCTCTACCAACTGGGCTACATCAGCTCACTTCAAACCCGCGAATTTAGCAAGTGTTTCCTGACCACTAATGGTAGGCTTAAAAACGGGATTGATTGATTGGCCATGAAAAGTTTTTATGGGATGCGGTCGGGTTTTTCTACAAGACCGCAGCGACGTTGACGCGCGTCGTTGTCGCGACGCTTGGAAAATAAGGGTACCATAACGCGTGGTAGGGAGAGCTACCAGGATAGTTTTACAACTTACTACCAGTTAGTAGATGCTTAATTCGCGGGCTGGAGTCGGAGTAAGTCGCTGCATGTAGCCCAGTTGTCGCTGGTTCAAATCCAGCCTGCGGTGAAAATTTTGCAAGTTTTCCTAAATTGTATACCTAACACGGAAGCATTTTAAAATTTGGTATACAATACATAAACATAACTTCTTTTTATATTTATGAGAGTCAACTATCAAGAAGTAGGTACCACGTGTATACTCTGCATTGTAGGTATATTTTTTTGTATTAATAGTTGTGATTTGTAGAGTTTGTTCTGATTTCCCGCTAACTTAGAACAACAACAACCACACAAATACCTTATTAACAAAGGTGTCGCACAAATACTTTACGCTAACCGTAAAATAATCCGCAAATACTTACGAACAATATTAGATTAGATTGTACCTACTTTCCAGTGCCGACAATATGCATAACAATAATATCAACATAACGAGTCATCCCGTCATTTAATTCATTTTTTACATTCAGCTATCAGCTCTGAATCATAGCAATGATTACCAAGCAATTGCAATTAATTAAATTTATTTGTAGCAATTTACATGACGTCAAATGTGATATCAGACGATGTGACTAATCATAATGCGTGATATAATTATGTGCAAATGTGGTGCATCTACAATCCTGACGTCATAGGATAGGGTATTCCCCAGCGTTCTAAAACGCGGTATTAAAGTTTTTCTGAAAGTTAGTATATATAGAGGCAGCCACGTGAGTTGGTCGGCCGAAAGGCCGAGTCTGCAGTGGGGGAACTCTGAAGGGAACTCATCATCTACCGACGAACTAGACTGTGGCTTGTACTCTGGTACGATCCGCTCGCGTTTCGGGCGCCACCACACCGCAAGCGCTTCCAGGAGGGGTCTGGAGCGCAGTTGTCCTCAAGGGCCGTTCGGCGTCCGAACGCGTCGCAGATCACCTGAGTCCAGGTTACATCGCAGTCTAGCTCTGCCCGTGAATGGGCGTGGGGGTCCAGGTTAGGATCACTCGCGCTTGGCAGATGTATGAACCCTGAGGAGGGAACCCGTGGGCTTAACAATCTAAATACTTCGTGACAGCCCTGCGCTGGACACAACACCTTTTGCTACGTTTTTTAACAAAATAGGTAGGTAATTTGCATTAAGTACTTTAAATCAATTTTCTATGATATTTTAGAGTTTACGTTGATACATTTTTGGGATACCAATTTTATCTTATCAATTGCGCATATAGTTTTTTTTATAATAATTTCTTTGGTCATAGGAAAAGTTATTAAAAATGTGTGGAAGGGGCATTCTTATACGCAAATTGAACCTACCTTTCGAAAAGGCGTACTTATTTGTAATCTGCAGATACTTGCAAAAGAAGGTAAACAAATTATCTGTAATAGTCACACTCACTTACTCACTCCGCTGACTCAGCCAACTAGTGCCTATTGAAAATAGGAAGTAGCTATGACCTATGTACGTAATTAAGTTAATTAGCCAAGAAATAGGAACTAACTGAGTCTTTGTTATCAACGCTTATAGACCTAAATAAACAAACGGCTTGCTGTGAGTAATATAACACTCTTTGAACTCCGTTATCAGCACTTCTAGATTTAAACTATATATAAACTTATAAAATACAAGTAATGTATCAGTATTCGTAAGACTCCAGTGACATGCGAACAAATAATACTCAACATGATTAATCAAGTGTTTTTTGTGTTTGTTTGCGTTGTTATAGATTTGGCAGTTGGGATTCCTCGATATGCGTCAGGTAGTACAGTGTTTTTTAATACTTATGATTTTTATCACATTACACACACCTGAAAAGCATCAGAAGCTTTTTGTTTCGTTCTGCTAAGTTTTAGTTAAAAAATCTTACGTTGATAGGAATAATAAAATGCTTGTAATTTTCAGGAATCAGCTATCAGGCATTAATGGAGATACTAGTAAGTATCCAATTTATAGTATCAGTATACGAGAAAATATTGAGTGTTTTATTTCCAAAAAAATCATATTATTATCTAAAATTACAGAGCAAGGAGACGGTGACATTGCAACTGTATTACGAAAGCCTCTGCCCCGACTGTATAGCCGAATACCCGCAATTACTCCATTTAGTGAAGAAACTGGGAGATCAGTTTTATCTACGGACTTACCCGTACGGAAACGCAAGGGTAAGTTGAGTTATCCGCGAATACAGCATACTTATTTGCATTAATGAATGTATGAACATCACTTTAGAGTAGGTAGTTAGCATATGTAGCATTTGAGTCACAAGTTACTTCAATTCGTCAAAAAACCATGTCTGTTTTTCAGATGAGAATAGATGCCAACGGTAAAACGGTGGTGAAGTGCCAGCACGGGGAAAACGAGTGCTACGGCAACAAGCTACATGCGTGCGCCATTCAACAGCTACATTCTGCCAGTGTGTACGTCCCATACATCGCGTGCATGATGAGCTTGTACACCAACGACACATCAGCGGACTATGTAAGTAAACTATAAGGTATAGCATCGCACAAAATCTGCGGTCTTCGAAACTACTCAGCTTAAGAGGAGATGATTTTTAAAATTCGCTTTACAATAATTACCTAACATTTATATTATAAGAAGGTATTAGTAGTAAATTTCTTTGGTAAGCCTTGAGCCAATACCTACTTATATCTATTCATAGACTATACAAACTTCGCCTAATATTATGTAATTAGAGTCATAAGCAACAGCTGATGGAATAAACATTTTTTTTCAGTGCGGCAAGATACACAACGTCAATTCCGACCAAGTCAAGGAGTGTGCTAAAGGGCCCAAGGGTCAGGAGTTACTAGTGTACTATGGACATGAGTCAGAGAAAGTGGACTACAGGAACTATGGTGTCCCTTACGTGCTAGTCAACGGGGAGCAGAAACCAGACCAACAAACGATGATGGAAGCAGTTTGTGAAGCCTTCAAACGTCCTCCTGATGCTTGTAATGAAATTCCTCCAGTAAATTGATAGGTTCAGATGTAAAATGTTTTTATTTTTTTGAAACGGATAAACCAGCTACTAACACTTATATTGCATGGGATTTCCCATACGCAGTTTTCCAAAAAAAAGGTATAGGTATTCTTGATAATTTTTCACAATGATACTTAATTACAAATTAAAGAATATATATTTTTTGTACAGTTATTAAGTACATCATTCTTAATAACATATTTTTTTAAGCCGATAAGGCGGGCTGCTTGGGAGAAAATGAAGAACAGCGTTACGTTTGATTTCGTTTTTAAGCCTCTTCCTGTGGTACCCAAGACCTCAAAAAAAAACCTCCATAGGTAACACATTTTTACTTGATAGATAATTATGTTTCTAAAAAAATCACAAAAGTAGCAAAAATAAAAAACATCATTCCTAGTCATAAGTAACATTTACTGAAATTTTTCTTTTAGTTTTCTTCTTTTAATACCCGAGCGCTAACACCACTAAGTTTTAATTCAACAAATATTTATTTTCCTTTGCTAGAAGTATTTGAATGACCTCACTAATTTCCTTAAACAAATGAATACATTATGTATGACAGGTCAGGTACCCATAAAAATGGCAACCATCAACTGTGTGCTTACATAATAATATTATGATATGATGATGATATTATGATAATATGAGATAAGTAAGTCGTCGTATGAAAATAAAAACTTTTTAGCAAAAAATATCACCGCCGAAAACTGAAAAGCAAAAAATAATAACTATTGTTACTATATGTACTTACC
Organism: Phthorimaea operculella; assembly: GCA_024500475.1. Classification (NCBI taxonomy): domain Eukaryota; kingdom Metazoa; phylum Arthropoda; class Insecta; order Lepidoptera; family Gelechiidae; genus Phthorimaea; species Phthorimaea operculella. The sequence continues at coordinate 1,438,939 of JANFCV010000115.1, forward strand.
TAAGTAATATTTTTGGAAATATTATCTACCATATTGGAACTTAGTCATTTTAAGTCGGCGTCTAAAATTTTTATAAACTAACACGCTTCATTGGCATGACGCCGACTCAAAATGACTAAGTTCCAATATGGTAGATAATATTTCCAAAAATATTACTTAGGTAAGTACATATAGTAACAATAGTTATTATTTTTTGCTTTTCAGTTTTCGGCGGTGATATTTTTTGCTAAAAAGTTTTTATTTTATAATTTTTAGTGGTTACTTTCAAGTTTGTTTACATTTTACATCCAAAATAGCCATCTACACGACCTACTTACTGTCCTAAGGAGTTTCAAGCGCACATAGAAACTTCATGAAATACTTATACGTACTTACATGACTAAAGTAAAAGCAACCTCCTTTTTTATGGACATCTTTGGCAGATGTTGGCAGACAGTCAACAACGGGCAGACGTCAGTCATGTATGTAAACACAAGTACATTTTGCTTCAAACGTGTCGCAAAATATGAAGAATTTGTTTATTTCTCAAGATCCTTTTATCAGATCCTGAGCTGATGACTATGGGACCACCTGGACAGTGCCCCCTTACAAACAAAAAAAGATTTTTCCAAATTGGTCCAGGCATCTCTGAGTAATCGGGGAACATACATAAAAAAAATAAAAGTTCGGGCTGAATTGAGAACCTCCTCCGTTTTTTTTTCGTCGGTTAATAAAACACATCGACAACGACGTGCACTTAAATTAGGGACACGGCGCGCCTTTGGATTCCATTCTTGAAATAAATACTTTACTACGCTCTTAAATGTAAGATTGCAATTTTGTTCCATGTTCACGACAAAAGGAATAAAATCCTAATAGGTAGCATTTGCCTCTTTGAGATGTTCAAGGTATCATTTTCTCTTTCATTATATTGTGTAGGAACCTTACCGTGTAATTGCAAAAAAATTAAACTTAAGTCGCTTGACAACGTCAAATCTTGTGAAAAATTCATTTAAACACTGTCTAGGTCTAAAACGCGCCCAACTTTTTTGTAATCAAATCACACCGTTAGAGACGTGACTGCATGATTTTTGTAAGACTTAATGAAACAGTAAAAATATCTTGCAAGATCGTGTAATAAAAAATCCCACCCAAAACATAAATGTGAAAGGCTGCCAAGTTCGATAATATTGGAATGCTTCGCCTATAAAAGAAGTGAGATCTAAATAAGTACCAAGTTCCATACACAGACCTCAGTTAAAAATAGTCACAGGAATGCACACTTGATTTTTCGCAGTTTGGAAATAAGAATCTACTTTCCAAACTGCGCAAAATCAAGTGTGCATTCCTGTAACTATTTTTAACTGAGGTCTGTGTATGGAACTTGGTACTTATTTAGATCTCACTTCTTTATAGGCGAAGCATTCCAATATTATCGAACTTGGCAGCCTTTCACATTTATGTTTTGGGTGGATTTCACTATTTTTGTAAGGTTTATTTTCTTTTTTCTTATGATTAAGTTAGATAAGGAAATATCTCATTTATACTTTACTTTGACTAAATACAAACCTTCGTAACGAATTTTAGGTCGGTACGACGATTGGAAGATATAGATAAAGTTTTGTTTTAGTTCCTTAGGGGTATGAATTTACACCTTCATTATTTTTAAAACCGACTCACACTTGGCCATTTTCAGATTTTTCCTTTACCTTGACCTAAAGACCTACCTCCATGCCAAATTTCAAGTCAATACGACCATTGGAAGTGGTCTAGGTTTTTGATGAGTGAGTCAGTCAGTGAGTGTATAGTAAAAATAGCGATTTTCTGACGTCAATATCTCAAGACCTACAATAGGTACATTAATGAAATTTTGTATTTTAGATAAGTAAGTAGATCTCGACAGATACTAGAAATTTCATATGCGTAGATAAAATAGATTTTGAGTTATAGGTGGGTCGAACTTGGCCCGAAATGGTTCGTGTAATATAACCCACGGCCGGTGTGTCGCTTTTTTTGCTCGAACTTGGCGGACACACTGCCGTGTGTCTAGATGTCGTTATGGTTAGGAATTCTTTACCGTTTTGTACGAAAAAGACACAAAATGTAACAATTGTGTTGTGGAGTATTTGCCGCCATTAATAACCGGGGCGGGCTCATATCTCCGGCTTTTTATTGCGTCTCTGAAGAAATGGCTACCGCTGGAATAGCTGGCTTCTCGTCTGTCCACGACCACGTACTTCTACTCGCATTTAATGTGGGTCGCCGTGCAATTTTCATGCAACCAGAATTAATTTCGTTCGTGCTACATTGCGACCGTTCGCAGAGGATATTTGTTTGTACTATGTTTTTCATATTTTCAGGATCCGTTGTTGTTTTTTTATAATCATTCAAGAGAGTCTAATAAGTATTTTTAAATACTGTAACTAATACAAATGTTTCGGGCTTTCAACGAATGTTATGCTCAAGTTGACCACGCAAATCTTGGTCTAAGGCACAGAATTTAAAACATTTGAATTAGTTACAGTATTTTAAAATATTTATTAGACTCTCTTGAATGATCGTAAAAAACTTTAAAAAGTTAGTTACCTGGGATGAATCGCTTATTTACCTATACAACTATCGCGATAAGACCCGTTAAGTAACTAGTAAGTGCAAATCTATTTGATTACTTTGCTCTACCATACGCTGTTATTTATTCTGTGCCTTAGGTTACAAATATCGCGATAAGACCCGTTATATAACTAGTCAATAAGCGATTTATCCCAGGTAAATCGCTTATTATACAACTATCGCGATAAGATCCGTTAAGTAACTAGAATGTGTAAAAGTAATCGCGAGTGCTTAAAAAGTTAGGTTTGCACTTTAAAAAAAACTGAGTTTCTGATAATAATTATAATAATATTAATAATTGTAAGACTGATACTTATTTTTGAAACTGGGTTAAAGCCTGTTAATTGTACATTTTTAAGACATTTCTACGACAACCAGGAAAGAAAAAAACAAACACGAAAACAATTATGCCATGATTTTATAGCTGCGCTGTTACAGAACAATATCTCAGTATCAAAAAATACAGGATTCTTCCCGCGATTAACAAATTTTGATCGATCAATTGATCAATTTTTGAGAGTAGGTAGATACGATCTTCATTTTGGTAAGTAGGTACATACATCACTATTTTCGAATCAAATTTTCCTACGATGCTGTTAGTCACTACTGAAAAGTTTCGAAACGACTGAGAAAAGTTCTATAACGATAAGAACCCCGTATAAAATGAGACAAGCTTAAAATTAATCTTTTTTAATAGAATAGCTGTTTCTTGAAGGAGCATGGCCTAATCCAAGCCAATGCCTAATCGCATTTTTAGCGTACTGTCTTGCTTTGGTAAGCTGTTCTGGTTCTGAAGGATCATACGATGTCATGTCTCTACAGTGAGATGTGCCGTCAATCAAAACAGCAAGGACATCGTCAGACAAGCTCTTTGTTATTCCTAAGCGGTGCCACGGGTCAATACTCCCGTAAACAAACACTACTTTTGTCACATTAGGACTCAACCCTCCATAAAGCTTGTTCGTGTAAGCTACTCCTTTATCAATCCTTACTTCGTTGAAGTCTGGTCCAAAAAACAAAGAACATGTTTCTGTGTAAAAATCCAAAATAATATCTTTTGAAAACGGCTGATTATTTGAGTCAGTTGTCTGATAGGTAATAACCGAATTCCGTGCAAGTTTGATACATCCACGATCTCATCAAAGTATTCTGATTATTAAATTCGAAGTTTTGGCAACCTTGGTTAGATTTGCTTTTTATCTCTGGTACACCAATGAAATTTTTATCATTTAAAATGATTGAAATATCTGTCCCTATCGTTAATTCATTACATGTGTTTATTAAATCATCAGGGGTGCCATATTGCGCCGTTTGTACTAATTTGGATAACATGGTATCAACAAATAAGGCTTTATTTAAAGGTTTTGTCATATCAGTTTCTTCACAAATGTTATACTCTTGCTTCAACTCTGTTATGCCCTCGCTAGTTTGAAACAATTCGTGAAATCTGCTATAAATCTGCGCAATTTTTTCATAGCATTGATTACCTCCATACTTCATGTAATCTTCCCCCGTTTGTTCCAGGTATTCAACAAAGTCTTTTTTTGCCAACACTGGCGCGCTGCTGGCCCAAGCACAGTCAACTATATCAGGATATATGGTCCTCATCCACGCAGCCAAATTACCTGCGTAAGATCCTCCCACAGCAACAACTTTGGAACTTTCAAAATTAGGTTGCAATTTAATAGATTTAACCAAATGGGCCAAATCAGCAAGGGCTTGTTCTGAACTCAGGTATTTAAGATTCTCGGTTACTGCACTATTTAATGGCATACTCTCACCATAGTAGCGATGTTCAGTGAGGAACACTGCTCCGTGTGTTTCGCTGACGAGATCATCAAGAAACTTAACAAAACGTAAGCTTTCATCTACATTCCACTCTCCGCCTATTAATAAATAAATTGGACCGCTTGGCTGAAAATGCTCAAAGTTTTCATAATACCTCATTTGCCATGTTCGCTTCTCCTGATTATCGAAGTTGTCGAGACGTTGCTCTATCCATTTCTCGATATATGCGGTAGAATTGCGTTCTTCACCGATCCTGAGCAACTTTTTCTTAACATATTCGGTTCCAAAGCCATTCCATGTTAAGAAAGCGTCAAGAGTGACTACTTTGAGCAACAAAAAAAGTAAATAGTATTTACCCATATTGATTGCTTGATTCTCGAATTAGCTACTGTGAAATAACTGTTAGTAAACTTATACTAGTTACTTCTCGTTATAAGTAATCAAAATGGTTGTAAATTATGGTATTTTAATGTATATTCTTCAATTTAAAGTATTTCTGTTTTAACATTCATAAAAGTATTTAGGCACTGATTCAAATTACAGTTAATTTATTAAAGTTCGGGGGTATAAAAATATAATTGAGCATTAACCAAATCGGTTATAAGAAGATAAAACCAAAAAAATTATAGGTAGGTACATAATAGTAGTTTATGCAATTGCCTTATAATAAGAGGCTTTAGGATGTGAGTGTCTGTTTATCACACGAGGCGCAGCCGAGTGTGAATAATAGTTTGACACGAGCATTCTAAAGCCTAATTATATTGCAATTGCATACACTATTTTATCTACACTTTACAAGAAAAACTATGAAAAATAATTCATACCTCCGCCCTTCACTATGGCGATTGCAAACATATCTACTGAACCAACAACTGAACGACTTTTATACATAAGTAACTTTTTAACTAAACGTTAAAATGGAAGCTCATAAAAACGGAACAACTTTTAAAATTAATAAGCATTAATCGGTAATTTTTAATTCGGAAAATGATTTGAAGCAAACATTTAATAATAAATAAGTCCTCATAATTTCAAGTGTCGTCCCATTCTTTGATTGTGTCGTGACATTTGTTTTTTTTTATTATCTTGCTGCTAAATGTCGATATCATAAAGTCAGAAAAAAGTACTTTATGACATCGACATTTTACTTTATGACATCGACATTTTTTTTTAAAGGCTGAATGGCTGTAAAGCAGTTGCTTATACATTTGCTTTCGAATTTGTAATAGGAACATTATGTATGAAGTGTAGATAAAATTCATTAAAGCATGACAATAATATTTTTATTTTTGATCATAAAAGGGTGTTAGGAAAAGTAGTGGGTTCCTTCAAACCGCGCATCCTATAGGTGTAATAAAGTACCTATGCTAAGCATGTTCGAACATTATATAAAAAAAAAACATTGTATCTAAAAGTTCAACCCTATGTTCCGAGCGTGACATAGCGCGTCGTTACAGTCACGTTCAGTGACAGTTGCACCGTTGTAGACCTTATTGTTTGCGGCGAAGGAACGGTGCAAAGTTGTTCGAGGGTTGACTGTACTGCTTGCTGTGTTGTAAAATTGAAAAAAATTTTGAAAATATATAAATCGTATTGTATTTTTTATAAAAAGAATGCGTATTTTGAAGGAACACACTATTTTTCCTTACGCCCTGTATAATAAAATAATTATTACTATAAAACATGCGGACATAGGAATTACAGGCATTGCGATATAATCATAGATTTTATGTATTTTATTACTTTTTTATTGGGTAAACTGTCAAAAATTACTAGCCTTACCTACAAGATTTATTATTTAAATTATCTGTTACCTTACTCGTGTAAGGCTTATGCTCGCTCAATGATAATCTTATAATTTATTTTTATGTTTTGTTTTTAATGACTCGTAAAGTTGGTTTGCAATGTAGGTAGGTACCTACTCTTTCATAGATACATGCAAAAACATATCACGCTTTTGTTTTGCACCATTGTTTTTTTTTTCATCTAGATATGTTTTTTATTTTCTAGAACCTGTATTGTCACTTCTACAAATTCATGGTATGTTTCGAAACGCTTTGATGAGGATTGGGAAATTCAAATCAGATTTCCAAGATTACGTTTCAATTCAATTATTGCAAATCTGCCTGATTAAGAATATGTTACAAATTACAATTATCTGAATATGGTACCTCACGGTCCCGGTTCAAGTCCCGGCGGTCGCTAATGAATTTTTCAATTTTCTCATTTTCAATTAATGAAAAGCATATCGTTATAAATAAAAATAAATGAAATAAAATTAAAAATCTTTTATTTCAGATATTCATCCATATAAATTAGTAACAATTTCCTTATAACTATGTTAGTAAACAGCATTTATAAATTTATGGAAACATTTAAAAATCGGGTTTTAAAACTCCAACCTTTCTTGTCTCCTTAACAAGATCGATTGTGTTCCAGTGATGCATGATGGAACTGTCCGCATCCAGTCTCGTTATTATGTACCTATATGTTTAGGTCTTCCTGGGTTTGATCAGCACACAGAGATTACAAACGTCCGGTGCTTATTAGCATTCGTGAGTGAACCCAGTTTGTCTCTGACTGATTGCACACGCCTGGTGCCTGCTATAGGCGAGCGCACTGATGCATGAACACATCGTCTCGTATAACTGTGAGTCTGTTATAACAGTGCCAATAATGTATACTATTATTTAGCCAAACGAATGGGGAACCTTTGTTTCGTACGCTAATGGAGAATTGGAAATTGACTTAGGTTATTACTTTTTATTACATAAACTAGCTGACATCGGTTAAAATCACAGAATATATAATAGTAGGTACTAGCACAAAATAGAGAGGTTACAGAAGGGTCGCTAAACTCTATTTAGGATTTTTACTTGTCACTTGTTATATAGCCAGGAGTGATGCTACACAAAACAGCAAAATCTGATACAAGTACTTCATACGATCCTGAGCCAATTGTAATCCAAGGAATATGACGTTCTTGGCAACCATCTTCTTAGTTACTGTAAGACCATTGCACATTCGCAATGCCGCCGCGAGTTGCAAGCCTGCCTAGCCTTAGCCGGCCATGTCTCAGCTCCACCCATGCCAGGGTATATGCCATGCCATGCCAAGCCAGCCGAGCCAGCCAAGCCGGAGCTGAAGACAAGCCGCCGTGGTTCACAGAATGAGGCCTCATTCTGTGTGCTAGCCAGCCAGCCGGCGTTCGCGCCTTTTTGTTTTCTTTTTTTGAATTGATTTTGTTCGAACAATGCTTGTAAAACAAAAGACAGTAGTTTTCTCTCTTGTTATTGAAGTTTGGGAATAAAAAGTGGTTGTTCCAGCATAAAAGTATTTTATTTAGTATTTAGTGTTATATTTTCAGAAGAGTGGGATAATAATTACCTACTAGAAGACACGGCCCACATGATAAACGAGTAAACTACCACGAGGCCTGATGATCATGTATTGCGGATGACTGGGACATGGAGTCTCCAGGCGGCGGCCGTTCAGAACAGAAACCGAGGGCGTAAGGCGTCAAAGCAAGCCGAAGCTAGCAAGCTAGTCAAGATTCCGCCTGTACATTTGGTCCGGTGCCCGCCGCGATCGTATTTCAAGACCATCCATCCATCATGTCGTACAATGTTCTGTTTTACAATACGCTGCCGTGCATCTGCTGAGCATTGAGTACCTATGTCGTGAATTGTGGTTTCCCGCCAAATTCAACAAAAGCTATCTGTCAGACAACGACAAGGCCTAACCTAACATAAATAAAACAGAAATAATCAAAATATTACCTATTTCGTGAAAGTTGTGAATCCAGTGGCAGAGGCGGCTAGGCCCTTTCGAATAATACCTACAACTCTCGGACAAAAGAAAACAGGACATTTGATCCAGAAAATACATAAGAACTGCGTGGTACAATTTTGGTGCTGATAGCCCCATAATTATGATCACAGGCGACGGAACGCATTGTCAGAGCTATGCACTTAACCTGAAGAGCTGTACGAGAGTTTTCGATGTGCCCTGGATGAAAATATACCTACCCTGACCGATTTCCGTACCGGTACCTAACCTACAACTGTCATGCTGGATGTCGCTGCTATTCTGTACGTGATGATGGAGGCTACAATCACAGATAGAGGCATGCATGCTTCTCGACGCTCTAAGGACGTGAAAAGGTCATGTGCTCGTTCTAATTCCATATATGTCTGCAATGCAGGTGAAAGCAAATATGGAGAACAACGCAGTGATTATAAGCAGTTGTTTGTTTCAGTGTTCTGTGCTGTATAGTGCTGCTTCACTACACTTGCCATGGTGCTGTGCTGGCGAACTGTTCAAAGCAAGCTGAATTATTCCTGTCCGTGCGGAATGCGGAGTGACATGAAGCAGCTGCAACTGATGGCTGCGAGCAGTGGTTCTGGTTTAAGGCAGCGCTACAAGGAAGTTATAAGGTCATGTAAACATTCTGTTTTCATTTATTTCTTGTATTCATGAAAAAGTTTCAGAGAAAACCTAAGCAGTCATTACATGCAATGTTTTAATTGTTCACAGACTATGGATTAAAATGCTTCTTGTCAAGTGAAAGTGTTCCTGGTATCTGAACGGGGCTAGCTGGAATTTACTTGTCAGCGACAACAGAGTGAGAGCAGTCAAAGCAGCCAGCTAAACTGTCAACAAAGCATTTCATGTGTAGCGGTGGCCAGTCACAAGATTGGGATCTATAGGACCTGCATTAGAAGCCCTACTGGAAGCTTGATTATATCAGGTGCTATGCTTTCATTATGTTACTATCCATTCACTAAGGTTGTACAAAATGTTGGTTGTAGCAAGATAAAAAAAAAGAAAACTATTAAAATGAAGTGATGTGGCCATTTACCAGCAGTGCAATAATAAATAAGTTTTCTTCATGCATTTTATCCTCACAATGCTACAGAACAGTCTTACATAGCTTGTAGACCTAGGATACTTACCTATAATAATGTAACATTGTAGGTAGATGCTTGTAGTGAGGTTCCAAATCAATGTCTCTCTGGGGGCCGATAAGAAAGTATGACAAATCCTTGCCAGCAGACCAGATGAGATAGAGACATGATATAATGTCAGCCCAACGGCTAAAATTGTGATAGTCGTGATACCCTATTGTTTCCCTTTTCAATAAGCGGCAAAAAGTCATTCGAATTCAATGTCACATGATTCAGGCAAAAGGTGAGTCGGTCAGCCAACTTGTCAGTCTGTCAGCCAGTCAGTCAGTTTGCTAGTCAGTCAGTCAAATGGCTAGTCACCCAGCCCGTTAGCTAGGCAATCAGTAAGCCAATGGGAACGTTAGCCAGTCAATCAACGTGTCGGTCAGCAAGACATCCAGCCAGCCAATAGGACAGCCAGCCTTACAGGCCGTAAGTAAGACAGCCGAACAGTCAGCCTGCCAGTCTACCAGCTAGAGAGTAAGCCAATCAGTCAGTCAACAAGCCGGACCCTCAGCCTGCTAGACAAATGGTCACCTAGTCACGCAACCAGCTAGACAGCCATCTAGTCAGACAGCCAGCCTGCTCTTTACCCAGTAAGCCAATCAGTCTGCAAGAAAGCCACAAAGCCAATCAGTCAGCTAGTCAGACGATCCGTCAGCCAGATAGCCAGACAGCCCTCTAGTCTGCTTGTTAGACAGTCAGCCAGTCAGTTTGCTAACCAGACAGCCAGTCAATGAGCCAACCAGACAACCAGTCAATTAGCTAATCAGGCAGCCAGCCAGTTAGTTTGTCCGTCAGTCAGTCAGGTCACTGTAAAACAATTGAGTGTATGTACACAGCCCATTGTTTTTCAGACATAATGAGCCACTAGGCACTTGCGTCTGCTGACAATATTGCTATAATTTGAACTAATCATATTAATATCAATTAGCCTAATGATTGTGTAGGGTTTTCCGAATGTAAACTATCGTAGAACTACTAGGCAACAGTAAATGTGACAAAATATTGAATACTAATAACCTTCATTACATTACCAAAAGCAGTATTGGAATCTTTCAAGTAAATTGTCTCAGTAAATGTCACTTTTCTGGCATTTTCATCTCTAATTACAACTTAGAATGTATGCTGATGCTAGTTTACTTAAATTTGTGTTCTCAATTGCGGGGCAATTGTTGCAGGATGGCCGAGTGTAAGACCATTGCACATTCGCAATGCCGCCGCGAGTTGCAAGCCAGCCTAGCCTTAGCCGGCCATGTCTCAGCTCCACCCATGCCAGGGTATATGCCATGCCATGCCAAGCCAGCCGAGCCAGCCAAGCCGGAGCTGAAGACAAGCCGCCGTGGTTCACAGAATGAGGCCTCATTCTGTGTGCCAACCAGCCGGCGTTCGCGCCTTTTGTTTTCTTTTTGAATTGATTTTGTTCGAACAATGCTTGTAAAACAAAAGACAGTAGTTTTCTCTCTTGTTATTGAAGTTTGGGAATAAAAAGTGGTTGTTCCAGCATAAAAGTATTTTATTTAGTATTTAGTGTTATATTACCTTGAGTTCCTCTAAAATTCCAGTTATTTCCAGCTTAACTTTGGGTAAGCTGCAAGTTTTAGTAGGTACCTCATCAATTATTGTGTTAACTGTATCTAACCGATCCAACAGTTTATTTTATTTACTAAATAGGTATGTTTGACGAATCTAGAACAAATAAGCATACCTAAGTTAAGTAAATTTCAAGATGAATTTATACAAAATGTTTCTGCAGCGTTTGCTGTTTTTTTCGATAAAAAGTGTTATCTTGTTGTTGATACCAACTTAGTGAAAGTCCTGACGAACCTAGGCAAAGCGAATATTATTTTGTGTCATCCGTAAATTATTCTGTTGACCATGGTCAGCCGTATGGATAGCATTTCCAAAGAGGGTTGACGTCAGGCAGGCGGCCGCTCGTAAAATTAAGCCAACTCCTTTTGGAACATAATTTTGTTGTTAAGGTTAGAAATGTTGCGCCGAACCCAAGTAATTGGGATAAGGGCAGGAAGATGATGATAATAATATGTAAATTATTCTCTTCTCTATAGACTCAAGGTAAGTTTGCAATAGGCAAGCGATGTAAGTGTGACGTGAGTCATATATAAGGTGTAAAAAAATCAACTGCAAATATTTTAAGGGGTGAACCAACCCATGAAACTGAACAACTTTCCCCAAGCAACATAGGTCGAATTATGAAAAAAAAATTGGACCTCCCATACAAATTGACTCGGTCGACTGGTACATCTTGTAGGTATGGGAGGTCCAAATTATTTTTCATATTTCGACCTATATTCCTTGGGGAAAGTTGTTCGGTTTCATGGGCTGGTTCACCCCTTGAAATATTTGCAGTTGATTTTTTTACACCCTGTATAACTTTTGTCGGGAAGTACATGTTAGCTTTGTATTGTTATGAGCTCAAGTCGGCTTGCAGTATTACATCCACAATGGAGAATACAAACTTAACATCCCGCAATGAATAGTTACGAACTTGCTGAGAAACTAACAGGACGAAGGGAAATACGTAATACTCAGTACAGTTGAATCAAGGGAAATACCTACAACTGTAGCGTAGGTGTAATGTTTTGCAATGCTATATTTGAATACGTTGCTACTAACTAAACTAAAACAAAGTACTTAAAAATAAAAAGTAATACCTATAAAATAACTTTAAAGAATAAAGTCTTAGATAGAAATAAAGAATTAGAGAAGTCGCGAGTAGATAGATATTTTACGAAACTTCCACGAGTAGGTACATCATACTGATGCCGAAAGTCGCAGGTTCAAATCCTGCCTGCGGTGGAAAATTTTGCAAGTTTTCCAAAATTGTATACCTAACACGAGAAGTGTTTTAAAATTTGGTATTCAATTTATCGCGGGTTTTCATCGCTTTGACTACATTCAATCTGCAAAGATTGAATTAGTCGCTGGGAATTAGTTGCAAAAAACTATCCCGGTAGATGGAGCCCATCCACGCGTTAGTGGACAAAATATACTTGCTAAATTCGCTTGATTTGAACCGCGGTAGCCTAGTTGGTTAGGGCGTCGGCAGTACTGATGCCGAAAGTCGCAGGTTCAAATCCTGCCTGCGGTGGAAAATTTTGCAAGTTTTCCAAAATTGTATACCTAACACGAGAAGTGTTTTAAAATTTGGTATTCAATTTATCGCGGGTTTTCATCGCTTTGACTACATTCAATCTGCAAATCTGCAAATCTGTAAAGTACGGATAGATGCGCACCTTTTGGAAAATGCTCTATAACTCAATAATTAAGAACTTATTTACAAAATTATCTTTACAGATTAAAGAATTGAGCTTTAATCTTTTATTAAAACCCTAATTCATGAATTTAATTTTTATTGTTTTGTTGTAAATCCAGTTTTATTTGACCTCTTGAAAAAAGGATAGTCGCGCACCCGCACGGATAGTTGCGCAGCACTAAAAAATCATGGGGGGATACTTGCGCTTTGAAGATTACCTAGGTGACTTACTATGAAATTTGTACTTTATTTAAATCAAACCAATTTGAAATTAATTTGATTAAATGGTACATTCTCATCGCCCGCATTTTTTACACATTCCGCTGAAAAAGTGCAGCTTTCTGTGGGAAGAGGGTTATCATTTTTTTTTATAAAATACTTCAGTTTGTCTTACACATGGTCAAACATTTAAATACTCAAATATGTTGACAGTCTTTTGTAAAATTCCTGTCAAACATGCATTCTCTAACGTCCATGGCGAGGAACTTTGCTACTTTGTGACAGATAAACTGTTATAGATCCTAAAATACCAGGGCAATGTCATGTTAATCATTCTTATCTTCTAACTAGTTATATTTTTCTATCTTGCAAGATGTTTTTAAAAGTAAAAGACGCCGGAATTTATTTTTAAACATGGTATTTAGCGTTGAAGCCTGATTCAGGCTTAAATTTCCTAGCGCTACCTTCTCATTCATATTTTCGTTACGGTGAAAGCTATCTGTCTAGTTTATTTACACATGAGTAGCGGATAGTACAGCCGACAATATCGTAAGAGAAGCACGTGCTTCTCGCTGCTGCATTTTTGCTGGCGAAGGTAATTTCCACACATTTACGATTTGGTTCAGTACCCACCTAACTTCCATGCTCATCGATAACTAAGTATTCAGTTATCAGGTAATACTGATATTTTTTCTGGTTAATACCTTTGTTATGCTTAAAACAAGAGGTGGTATTGTAAAAAGTATGGTCTTATAGTTTTTTCGTAAACCGCAAAATAAACTTTGGTTCTAACGTCCATGTCCTTTTTTCCATGTCTTTCCATGTTTCGCGGTGACATGGACGTTACAAAATGACATGGACGTTAGAGAATGATTAAATTTTTGGCCCCATTGTTGGACAAAGATTTTAAATGATATATTTTTTTTCTTAATTTAAACCAATGCGTGTCTTAATGGAAAATTTTGTGAAAGTAATCCATACTTTAATACCAAATTTTTTAAACACATCTCGTGTTAGGTATACAATTTTGGAAAACTTGCACAATTTTCCACCGCAGGCAGGATTTGAACCTGCGACCTTCGGCATCTGTACTGCCGACGCCACTACCAACTGGACTACCGCGGTTCTAATCGAGCCTGCGAATTTAGCAAGTATATCTTGTGCACTATCGCGTTTGCAAGTTTTCCAAAATAATTCATACTTTTTATGTCATCGTCATCATAATTAGCCATAGGACGTATACTACTGAACATCGGACTCCACTAAATACTTCCACCTTGACCAATTAGAAGCGGCCTGCATCCGACATTTCCCTGCCGCGGGCCGCCGCTCCTCTACCGATTATCAGTCCTTCGAGTATTGTAGCCTGCTCATTGGCACTTCAGCTTGCCGACTCTTTTAGCTATGTTGGTTACCTTGGTTCGTCTACGGATCTTCTCGTTTCTGATTTGATTACGAAGAGAAACACCGAACATAGCTCTCTTCATAGCTCACTGAGTGACTCCTACTCTATTTAGGAGGCCGACAGTTAGCTACCATGTCTGCGCACCGTAGGTTATCACTGGCATGAAACGCTGTTCAAAAACTTTCGTCTCGAGACAGTGAGGAATTTTGGACGTGAAGACGCTGCGTTACTTCCCGGAGGTGCCCAGCCAAGCTGGATTCGCCGAGTGACTTCCTTCTCAAGATCTTCCTAGTTGGACTGTTTGTCCTAGACAGACGTATTTGTCCACCACTTTGAGTGTCGCGTTCCCTACCGATATTGGGGTGGGCGTTACATGAGAGTTGGCCATGACTTTTGTCGTGTCCATATTCAACTTGAGGTCCACTTGTTGGGAAACCTCAATTAAAGTTCTGTAGCATTTTGCTGAGTGATGTTTTCGCTATTGATATTGATGTTAATTTCATCCCATTCCAGGAGCTTCAAGGCATCTTCCATCGCATTGGTGAAGAGCTTCTGAGATAATACATCTCCTTGTCTTACACCCCTGTACAATGGATTTGCCGCTGTGGTCTGATCTTGTATTCGAACTGACATTGTGGCGTTTCTTTTTTCGTTTATGAATATTTCACCACTTCGATATACCTGTAGTATATAATATCGCTTCTGTTTCATACTTCTGGCGTCACACCTCCTAACAAGACAAAGTAAAGAGATTCTGAAAGACTTTAAGTACTGGTGTTTCATCCGCTTTTAGTAGCTCTGATATGATTCCGTCCTCGCCCGGCACGTTGTTGTTTTTGAGCTGTTCAAGGGCTATCTTAATCTCGTACAAGCTGATATCCGGGTCATCCTCGGTCTATGCCGAGGTCTAGACACTGTTGAGCTAATAACAGGTTTTGCGACTGAAGTGTACAGCTGTCCACAGAACAGTTTGATCTCCCACAGTACCTCTCTCTCTCATACCACGCTGCCATCCTCCGTCTTCAGCTTTGTCAGCCGGCTCTGCCCAATACACAGGTGCCTTGCGAAAACTTTGGTGCCATTGTTTCTCTTAATCGTTTTTTTTAATATTTTTAGTATTAAAATTTTGAATATTACAGCGCAGGAACTAGCATATCTGTCTGTTGAGCCGCCGATATCACATACGAAATAAACGTTATACAATGTGTAAAAAAATCAAATGCAAATATTATGAGGCGTAGGAAGGAACGTAGGTCGTAATGTGAAAATAATAATAATAATGATGGGACAATACAAATTGTAGCAGCCGCCCGAGGGAGTCCAAAATTGTATGGGAGGTTGAAAATTGTTTTCCACATCTCGACCTGTGTTCCTCGAGGAAAGTTGTTCAGTTTCACGGGCTAATTCACCCCTAGTATTTGTAGTTGATTTTTTTACATCTTTTATAAAGAAATAAGACGTATTTTGTTTAGTTTTCCGACGTACCAAGTAGTGGACATCTAACTTCCATGTCAAAAAATAGTGGCCTTCCATTTTTTCCCTTATTGATAGTCATATGTTATATATTTTCACTAAAATACCTTGTATAAGCTCTAAACAACATTACTTACTAGTTTTATATTTAAAATACACTTTAATTTTTTCATTGTTTACAAAAATAAAATAAGCAACGGAATTCTCTAACGTCCATGTTCGCAAATAGTGGACATCAAATAACTCTTGAACCAGTGGTCCGAAAACCGGGCCTTTTAAATTCTATCTTAGAAATGAAGAAAACTTTGATAAACTGTATAATATTTTCCAAAAAATCTAAAATTAAAAAAAGACATGGAAGTTAGAATTTTCCGTGGCTTTAGGAGAATGAGCCAAATACTTAGTTTGAAAATCGAATAGGCCTCCGAACCTTAATATTATTACTATTTCTAAAGTTATTGAGTGCTTAGTCATTATTTCAGTAAAAAAAATGTATCAACGCGTAAGTAGCATAAAAATGTATGTTGAACAACGTCCATATCTAGACTGTAATTTAGAAGCATTTTATCCATCTGCAACATACTAAAATAAACAAAAATATCAATCTGCGCAACTATCCGCCAAAGCGCAACTATCCGTCCAAAAAACCTGCGCAAATATCCTTTTTGGTACGGATAGTTGCGCATTTAATAAAAAAAATAATGATTTGATATTTGGGAATAATTTATAAATGGGCACATACTTTATAAAGTAGTGCATACGAGGAAATAAAAATGTGAGCGATTCTACAATCGTGAGAAAAGATACCCGATAAACAAAATGTGCTAAAATAATTTCGACGCCCGGTCTGACCACGCTACCGAAGATTTTTGCTTAAACTGGCGTAAATTGTGCAATTACTCCAATAATTAACATGGTACTTGGGCTTTCAGGAGGAAGACTACTATGTTTTAATAAGCAATAGTCCTGAAATTGACTAGAACATAGTGTTTTCGAAACCTGCGCAACTATCCCAACGGCGCATCTATCCGTACTTTACCCTACAGCAGAGAACCTTTGTAAATACAGCCTTTATAAGTATTTTACTACAAGGGTTCAATTTCATCTGTGGTTCACTGTATCTACTCAAATAGAGTCAGTGAAGAGTTTGTGTAAAGGAAGACTAATAATGGCAACCACAGAGGAACTTACCCTCGCACATTCCAATATACTAGTTCCAATATATACGCATAGTTGAAAACTTATTGGAAACTTAATTGCAACTAAAGTGTACCTTAGATATAGCATCTACGATCTTAAAAGTTTGAATAAAAACACACCAATATCATTCTCGCGCGCACCGTTTATTATCATCATCACAGAGCTTAATTTTTTTACAATCTGCAAAAACTTTTATTAAAAGATATTTTACTAACAATATTATGTCAATAAAAATAAATAACACTGAATTGATACACAAACTTATTTTACGACACTGAAAAATTAAAAGATTTGACAGATATTAAAGTTTCTTTGCTATTTTTTAATCAAGCAATTTTTGAGTGAAATACAAAAAGTTACAATCTCGCCCATGCCGCCATCTAGGCGGGAACTGCGCAACCACACCGAGACCGCCCGCCCTACTTTACACCTGCAACCCTGCCAGTAGGGCGCTCGTACTACCCCTGCTACCAAGATCTCTCCGCCAGATGGCAGTATGTGTCTCTAACACCAAAACTTCTGTTTTATGTGAAACCGTAAAACTAAGAACTACGGGCTTATCTAATCCAAGATTCTGGCCGAGCCAAGGGCTAGTGTGAGACTCTTGACCTAAACAAACCTGG
Source organism: Phthorimaea operculella (assembly GCA_024500475.1). Classification (NCBI taxonomy): domain Eukaryota; kingdom Metazoa; phylum Arthropoda; class Insecta; order Lepidoptera; family Gelechiidae; genus Phthorimaea; species Phthorimaea operculella. The sequence continues at coordinate 1,456,459 of JANFCV010000115.1, forward strand.
GGTGAATGGAGTGAAGGGAGCACGTGTTGATTCTTTACACTGATTGTGAACAAGGCCAGCCCTTTTAGCCACTGGCAAGTATAAATAGGCGTAGTTCTAAAAATGAAAACTGTGCAACTTTTTTCTTTGTTTACGGTAGTAGTAAGTAGGTAATATTTTTAATCACGATTGTTGCAAACAGTTTTAGGTTTCTAAATCACCAGTAAAAAACTACAGAAGCTGTAAATATGAACCAAAACTATTTTGCGCAAAATTTGGCTCTACTATAGATAATCTTACTTAAGTAGGTATTATTTCAAAAAATAAACTTCATGCTTTGATGTTTTAACTTAATAAATTGCAAGGAAAATATAATTGTGTTTATCACATGCTAAATCGTATTATATGTGGATGGAACGCTTTGGTTATCGTTTCTTTCGTCTTATACCGAAGAATCTCAATACACGGTTTTTTCGTTTTTCTCATTTATTATTCGACAACACATTACCTACATATAAGTAGGTATGTTACCTACATACACGGGAAAGTAACACAACACGCGCCGTTGAATGGCTGAGACGCTTTGTTGTCTTCAAGTATTACACAAGCCTGTTGTATTTGCCTTTGATTTGTTTTATCCACGACGCATGCCTCAAGCGAAACCCTCAAATAAAATTAATACCTTCAATTTGCATAAAAGCCAATAAAATATGTGACTACATTTTTGTTTTTACCTTTTATTTACCTATGTAAAGGAAAAAGTTGGGTTTTATTGTGCTTAGAATGTTACCTTTTCTTTGATACTCTTTTACTTTCAAGAGGAACCTCTACATATGACATTACGTCATAAAATGCGTACCTACAACAAACGAGAATCAAGTAAAGCTAGTACTCCAGCCAGGCATTCTGCAATACTTAAGAACGAAAGAAATTGAAGATTACGACTAATTCACGATTAACGTAATTTTTGAAAAACAAATCTCAGAAATATAAATCGCCGGAGAAATAAACTTACAAAGTCCGCTCATTTTCATTTAAGCGGAAATTAAATTGGTACTCTTTATAAAATTTCCACAGTTCGGAGGACGAAATTATAAAGCTAATTTACCAGTTTGTTCCCTCGCCGAATAAATCTCTCTGTTGGACGTGCTGCGTTTGCCTCATTTTTTCCGCTTCGGGTGCTCTAAAAGCACAATCTGTTCTCAGGCTGCAAAGAGGCTGTATATCAGTCAATGTCCGACCCGTAGTTTAATTGTGCCCTAATTTATGAGCTCATATAGAGTGTGGACGCGACGGCATCTTACAAAGCTTTACAGTATTTTGTTCACGTAGCCATTTATTGAGGTACTAAAGCGATTTGCTAGCTTTCCTGCCATGAATTATGATAGACGGCGGTTGAGATACGTTACTAAAAGTAAACATGTTATTTGTAGAATGCGTTCACATGCTGGTGAGTTTGCTATAATCGATAAAATCACTATCGACTTTCAGTAACTAAAATTCACAGTTTACTTTTCCGAACGGTAACTGAAAATCCTACGATTTAAAAATATTTTGTCTGCATGCATGAAGGAACACATACTTCCTACACTGAAGTTGACTGAAGTGATTTCGTTCACAAAAGCGAATGTCTATCCTTATGAGCTCGCTTTCCTTTGAGGCAACTTATTGAAGAGCAGGTGAAAATGCAGTGCGGTTAAACGCGCATTTTTAAAGTGGAGCTGCAAAATGCTGAGTGCAAGAGCAATCTTTAAATATATCTCAGAGTACCAAAAATATTTAAGTAATCAGGTATGTAGCAAGCTTTTTAATTTCATTATAAGAAATCACATAATTCAACTAGAAACGCTTACAGCTATGTTCTACGATTCAATAAATGTTGCTGCTTCTACCTAAGTAACAATGGATTGTTCATAAGTGAGCGGGAGAGGCTGTACTATGTCGATTGAACATTTGCCAGCTCTGCTACAGGATTCTAAAATGTACCTACATCTGCGATAAATGTAAGTAGCGTGCTACGTCAAAATTTTACGTTTCCGCACCTACTCCGTTTATTATTCCATTACCGAACCCTTGGCACCGTTGTAAAGAGATTTCATTTACGGCGTCCGGGAAGCTAATTTAGTAGTTGTTGTGAGACAATCCATCTGGAATGGACGGATAGAGGCAGTAAAACGGCGAAAGTCGGAATTAACGAAACGAAGTGGTCACTAAATCGTCTCCGTGCGGACACGGGCCAACCGCCATATTGAGCTGCAGGAAATTTACCTCAGCCTTGATTTGCTACCATTGGATTTATTTAACCACCGATATATCACTCTTTCTTTGTTCATTAGGTACCTATTTGGAGAACAAGGATCAAATTTTGAAAAAATAACATTTTTTTTTATGTAAATAGGTTAAAACTTTTACTTATCGAAACCTATTACCTTTTTTCTGATATACTACAAGATATTTTTTACTTGTATAATATTATGTTTATTTTTAAACCAAGTCATATGAAAAGATAGGTACTTTCTCATGACATTTATTGTTTCTGTGCGGACACGTAGTAGGAAAATTACCTCCGCCTTGATTTGCTGAAATGGGATTTATCGCTCTTTCTTTTATTTAGATCTAAGTATAACTATCTGGACTGGAAGAGTAAACGTATATAATTTTAAAAGTTACATGCTTAATTTTAAATAGGATTAAACTTCTACATCTTAAATCTTATTTGCTTTTGCTAATCATACGTTCTTTTTCTTTACAACTGTACGACATTTTGTCTAATATTTATGACACAATGTCATACATAAAAAAAACAACTTATTTATACAACACTGTGCGTATGATATTTAGAATGTAGACTGTAATGGTTATATTTTATTAATAAAAATAAGTAGATATCTAATCTATAAATCGTACAATTGCTCAATTACTATGAAATGCAGGCTCCGTTGCAAAGTAAAACGGCGATGGTCCGGGTCTGGTATTGGAGCGCACAAGTTTTGAATGCTTTCATTCAAAGTTGTCTCTGCCCCGCCCACACAGCCGGAAAATATTTTAGATTTCATAAAGTATATTCTAACCTATGACACGGATATGATAATATAATGAAGGTATGAAGTGTACAAAACCCCAATAATGCAGACTCCGAAGCGAAGTAAAAAGGCGATGAGCCGGGTGTGGTATTCGACCGCACAAGTTTTGAATGCTTTCATTCAAACTTGCCTCTGCCCCGTCCACTTCGCCGGCCATGAATGGCGCGCCATTTCAGACTTCGCTCACCAACTTATCCGTTCAATCCTCTGTCCCCCTATTCCAAAAAGGAAATTAAAGAATTTTCAATTTAACTTAGCCATAATCCCCAGCTCGGTAACTATGCTAGAGCATTATTCTGAAGCATATCAACCGCTAATCTGCTTTGAGAAATCTACGAGAGATGGGTATAATCAGGCGATATCCTTTGTCCGCATCCCATACAAGAGGTTATACAGGGGACAGAGTAACTGCACTACTCACTTTTGTACTTACTTACTGTGACTTTTGTAGTGTTTCATACAAATGAATTTAAGCTAGTAAAGATTGTGTGCGTTAAAAGTACAAGCTAGAACTTTGCACTATTCCTAAACAACATTTTTAGAGATTTTTGTAGAAATATTAAAGATGATGCGGTGCCCATACGTAACGTAAGCTATATCTTTCTGCAGTCGTCAACAAAAGAACAGCAGTAGGTAAATATTTTTTCAAGCAAGAAGCTCAGCTGAGCAAAAGTCCCATTACGGGAAAGGGTTGGGAGCGTTCAGCTAAAAAGCTAAACGAGGATCTAGATCTGTTCCACCCTTTGCTCGTCAGTCCTTCTCGCTTGAACGAAAACGACAATATGAAATGTTATGGCACTGTATCTATTTCAGTCAATAGCTACTTCGAAATGTAAGGTCGTTTTCACAACTATCGTACAATTTACGGTATCTTGCTGGATTCGGTTGTCGAAAAGAAATTACGATATCTCATACAAATACCAGTATCTATTAGTATCTATTATGGCACAAGTCGCCGCATCGAATTGCGGCTGTCACGGCTCGCCATTTGTTTTCTCCTTAGTGTGATTCGATGCTTCTAAAGTGTTTTTTTTCTAAGTAATAATTCGATACTAGATGTGATAGCTTTTTCATTATAATTTTTGCAAGCCTTTATTACGATTTCTTGTAGCCTCGAAGCATTTCCAGCTAGACTTGACATCGACCGCAAAAATTGCGAATCATACCTAACTTTAACAAGTATAAATTGGATATCTGTTTTCACTGAATACACAACAGTATAATTGATCAATCGCAATGTGTGATTGTCTGTCAAAACACAAACAGATAACAGCTAATTGAAGGCACAACTTGGGGCTTCGAAATAGGTACCTAAGTGAGCGATTGGCTTTACTCTAAGTTTGCGTTATACTCTACATTGCTGAATCCGTCTTAACTTGTGACAAATATGTCTAACAATAGCAGCAATAATCGACAATCGAAAGCCAAATTGATAGTACAACTTGCTCTAAATATTTGAGTTGTTTGGGTGTTCCGCGGTCCGGATATTTGGTCTGACTATGCCAGAACTTTGTTTCACGTTTCAGTTCACCTATGTAAAACAAAATGTCGTATTTTCGATTATTGGAAGTTTATTAATATATGATGATCGATCAGTCACCCAGCAATAAGAAAAGCGCATTCCAGTTCGATATTTAATTAGATTAAAATAGAGTATTTTCTATTGGAAACAGCAGGCTGCCTTAGAATCAATAATAATACGAACGACAGTATTCACACGATATAGGCAAGAAAATATCAAGATCGTTACAATATCACGATGGGCAGTGCAGGCAGGCTGCCTATTACTATGTGGACATCCATAACCAAGCACTACACAAGATACAGGTCAGAAGCACTTTGCAGAAACAGAGCAACAATCACTGGCTAATTCTAATACCAATACGTATTCTACGATAGAAATCAGAACTCTCCGTTGGTGACAGCAGAATTCTTTAAGATTTGAAACGTCTGTAATACTTATAGCGTCTCGATCTAAACTTTCTATAGCTATCTTACAACAATAAGTCTTGAAGTATATAACTAACTTGAAAAGGCAAAATATTATTCTTTTCAATTATGCTTATTGGTTTGTCGACACTGTTACATATTTAAACGCTTTTTATTTTATCTTTCTTTTGCACGTACCTTAGATTTCTTTTGCACACTGAAATTCACTTACAGTATATGTCGCAGTATGATGTCATGGCAGAAATAGGACTTTGGCCAAAAGCCGGCTTATGGCCAAATCATAAACTTTGTTCGGCCATCGTCCCAACCAGACCCAGGATCTAGAATTTTGGCCAAAAGCCGGCAAATGGCAAAATCGTAGTCTTTGATCAGCCACGGTCCGAAGCAGATCCAGGATTTGTTTAGTAATAAATAAGGCTTTTATTGCTGTTCGGTTGAACAAGAAGCGTCAAAAATTACTAATGCTGCCATAAACAAGGATGGTATAGATTCCTGGTATATAAATTACATACCCTTGATTTCCGCTTCAAAACTTCATCAAAATCGACCAACCTGGAAAAAAAAACAAAGGAAAATTAGAGCACAAAATAAAAGGCTTATTCTAAAGTGAAGCGGAATTTGAAATTCAAAAGGGGAAAAGAAACGGCTGTCTTCGCCAACGTTCATAAAGTAAGTAGAAATTAAGTGAAGCAGCTAATTGGGCGATTCCGATGGAAGAAGGCAGGTCAGCTGGACTGAGGCGTTCATTGCGAATTTAATTTTGCTTGTTTGACAACAGCGGAAATTGACAGCGGAAGTTTAAGAGTCCAGTTTAAATTTTACTTCTATTTCATTTTAGTCAGTGATGATGGATGATGAATATGCTTAAATACTTTGACATTAACACCCGTTACTGTCAAAGTATTTAGGCATTATTAGTACAATACAAAGTGGCTAACCTACACTACCGTACTGACAGGGTTCGATAGGGTAACAAAAAGTTGACAAAAAGTTAGCCGCGAGTTAGACAGTGTTTAAATTAATTATCCATACAATTTGACGTTGTCAAGTGACTTAAACCATGTATAACTTTTTTTTGTAATAAATAATTGTAATAAATAACACAGAAAATTACCAGAAATATTTGCAGAATTGGCAGTCTGCAGGGTAAGTGTGATAGATGATAGCCCTTTAAGTAGGTAATCTAATGCTCAATCAATAACGGTTGATTGTAACATAACAAGCTTTCACAAGAAAGTACACATGGTAAATTATTGAGCAAGTGTTGCCAATCCTGGGAAGCATTTAATATTGCAAGAAGCGGTGTCAGGCAGTGCGCGACTCTCTAAATTATGTAGCGATATCACTTGATTCCCGCCCGCCCGGCCGCGCCTACGTTACGAGACAATTTTTTATTCACCTGAACAGGTTACGTCGCTAACACCTCGCATATTAAAAATGTACGCGAAATGTAAGAGTATATTTTGAAGGTATCCAGAAGTTAGGTGCGTCTCACGCCTAAAGTCCATTGCTGCGCATTTTTAGCGTATCCGTAACGCATGTGTCTATCAAATGCTGGGAAACTTCAAATACCCCATACTCTAAACGGACTTTGACGCAAGAGCAACGCATAAGCTTGCGTTATTTGACAGAAGCATGTCTCTGTTACACTTATTACAGTAGATGCAACATAACTCCCCTTTTGCACCAACGGACGGACCTCAGGTGTGTGATTCGTCAATGAGTAGGTATGTTTTGATAGTACCCAAAAGTTAATGGTATGTACAGACAACACATATTTACACTAACTACTCCTACTATGTTTTTATACAATTTAAGACGAAATAAAAATAACGTAAAAACGTAATCAAGCAAATGCTTTGACTAAATCCATTGAGAGTGGTGTTGAATAAATTGAAAAGCTCAGTCTGCATGGACTGGTTTAACTTTGGTTGAAAAGAATCTAATGAATAGAAATCGAGTCTAAAGAAGCAGTATCTGATAGCTTAGTTCTCAATCTTAGACGAACACAGCGGTCTATTTCTGTAATGTCGGTGAAGATGCAGGGGATTTGGCGTCGATAAACCAGAATAGAAGTAGGTACATTAATATTCTAATGGATATGGATGCTATGAAAATTGTAAACTTCTTCTTCTTCGTCGAGTCAATTCAATGGTAACAGGATCACATTAATTTGGATGAGTTGTATTGCTAAGGCGATGGCCTTTTCTGCAGACAATATATTTATATAGTGGTCTACAACAACATCAACGGCTACGACAGTCCACTGCTGAACTGGTCACCCTAATGGATTGTTTTTGCCATACCTACCTACCTAGTTACCACGTTCAGCAGGTCGGTTGGCATTTGCAGAGAGCAATGTGTTACCTACCTACTTTCATAGGCAACGCTACTTCCCATTCTCTAGATATATCCTATACTAGCGGGCCTGTTAGCGGTTTCACCTGCTGCAACTCATTTTCCCGCGGGAACAAGGCATTTTCCTGGCATGTGTTATATTTATAAATAAACCTTCCTCTTGAATCACTGTAGTAATCTATTACAAAAAATGCATCGAAATCCGTTGCGTGGTTTAGGAGGAGTTAGTGAATTACACGACAGACAGACAGAGAAATGCAAAAAGCGACGTCATTTTATACTATGTATTGATTGATAATGAATGAAGACCATACCTAATAAGACTAACACAACAACAAATTACCTACTTATCTAAAAGGTGACTGAAATTCTAACGTAGGTACACCGTGAATTCTACCTTTTGTCTGTCACAAGAAATAAAGGAAACCGTACCCAAAGAGTTTTACTATCGGTCATACGCGCATCATAATTTATCAGCGATGATAGGGGGTTAAAAAAATATAAGAGATAAAAGTAAGTGTGGAAAGAATTGCGTTTTTATGGTGGTCATCGCATGTGTTGGTTCCCATGACGGTACGATGTGAGATGAAATATATTACTGTTAGTATCTACAGAATCACCAACGCTCGCGAACTGCGGTAGTAAAATTTAGTATGAATGAAAGTTAGTTAGATATTTTATGTTAAAGTCAAAGTTATTTGATCAAACTGCTGAAATCCTTTTATGCGTTAATCCTAGGTATGAGAAATATTATTTAAACGCAATTTTTATTACATACAAGAAATACTTGCTTGGTCAATCTCTGGTAATCTTTGACTGTAATATTTTGATATGTTTAATGCTGTACATTATTATTTTGCAAAGCATGCGAGCATTGAAAGTAAAAGCTAGTACAAGCTTATCAAGCTCACTAAAACAACTAGTAATAGTATCCACCACAAAAATAATGCAAGAGTTTCCTCATTCGTTAACATTCAATTAAGGGTGGCATTGTAATAATAAAACAAAGAGCGCCCTCTCCCGGGACAATGGAACATTTATTATAGCTTTTATTCGCCATTGCTGTGGCAATCTACATTTGGAATAAACTTGCACCTTCCTCGGCACGCAAACAAAAGACCTCGGGGATGATAATCGGTTTAATTTTTACATAAAGAGTGAGATAAATCTTGTGGACCCACCGCTATAAAGATCACGTAAACAGGGACTAATGTGAAACATTTAAGCCCATAACAGTCATGGACTCATGAGTAGGTACAAGGAAAAGAATTCAAAAAGTTACGAGAGTATCATCAATTTGTATATATATTGCCTGTAACGTTGAATTCGATCTTGACACAGATGTTAAGTTTCTTTCGACATTTAAGAAGATCGTAAAACTAATGCTTTATTATTAAACAATAACACATTAACATAACATAACATAACATAACACATTAACATTGGTCATGAAATAAATATAAATAATGGTCACGTACCTACGAGTGGTAAAGTTGTATCCGTTTATGACGTGATATGAGTGGCTACATACTCTGAATCTACATAATCAGTCCGCTAATATTCCCGGCTCATAATAATGAAATTTGAGGCAGTTAAGTAACCTTACCACGAAGTAAACTGGCATACGTAATCCGGGCGAACTTGTGTGGAGCGCTCGGAAGCCAGATTAAATAGGCATTATGTCGCTTAAATTCGGTGCCTGACATTTCCCCACTTTAATTCCATTCGCGGTCATTCCATACCCTTTTCAACCGCAGCGGTCACTGTCAAGCCCGTGATTTTTGACCAAAACCAACGCACCCTACAACTAATTTTCTGCCTAATCGTGTTTGTCAATAGAAATAAATTGGATGGAGTATTCTGACGCAATCTCACGGCTCTAGAGATTCTCCAGAGGGACCGAGACGCAAAATTGGATGGACTTAACAAATGAACATCATGTTTTATTTTATAGACGTGCGAGTTTGTTTCAAGCCAGTTGTTTGGATGCTGCTCTTTTAAAAGTTGAAACGAAAGATTGCAACGAGCTTACAAAGGATGCCCGTTTGGCTTCAAAAAGCGCTGCAGTAGCGTATTGAGCATAAAGCTTTGTAAAAATTATTTGAATTGAAAGAAATATGACATTGCTCATATCATGAATAGCCGTTGCAAGGCCGTTGCTTAGGAACAAAAAAGGCTACTACTCAACAAAGATGGACCTAGACTTCTCTAAACCAGTTTATTCGTATGTGTCCTATAATTCAGTTAAATAAATGTCATTGTTTTTAAACAAGTTCTCAGAACAAATAAAGGAAACGTATCGATAACGTCACAATGGCGGTGATATGTCATTTATAATTGATACCTACATCTAATAGATCGCAGCGTATCGTCTCACGTTGCGATCAAGTTAATTACTAATTAGCATAAACAGACAGACGGTAATCTGATCGAAGATAGCTACTGTGTGTGGCAAATCTTGGTATGCCCCAGTTACACGTTTTAGTTAGATATTTAACCGGGTCATATGTGATAGGTTTAAGGTGAAGTAATGAAGAATCCCACCCAAAACATAAATGTGAAAGGCTGCCAAGTTCGATAATATTGGAATGCTTCGCCTATAAAAGAAGTGAGATCTAAATAAGTACCAAGTTCCATACACAGACCTCAGTTAAAAATAGTTACAGGAATGCACACATGATTTTTGGCAGTTTGGTAATAAGAATATACTTTACAAACAGCGGAAAATAAAGTGTGCATTCCTGTAACTATTTTTAAATGAGGTCTGTATGGAACTTGGTACTTATTTAGATCTCACTTCTTTTATAGGCGAAGCATTCCAATATTATCGAACTTGGCAGCCTTTCACATTTATGTTTTGGGTGGGATTTCATTTATTTTTGTAAGGTTTAAGTTGGTCCGAAATGGTTCGTGTAATATAACCCACGGCCGGTGTGTCGCTTTTTTTGCTCGAACTTGGCGGACACACTGCCGTGTGTCTAGATTTATCTGGCTCCTTGGTTCGTCGCATTTTATGCAAACACTTTGAAATATACAATGAACAAGTGATATAAAAAAATAAGCTAAGCTAGCTTAGATATATCCGAGAATGTAGTGCTACATGGTGACTCAGCTGATACTGTTTTGGTGCAACTATAAGCAAAATACCTTAAGCTGGTACTGTCTCTCCCGCTTACTTATGAACAATCCAAAATTTAAGGTTGTAATTCTTTTCAGATTAACATTTTACAGCAATAATTGTTACTGTTCTAGATGCAGCAACATTTTTATTGAATCGTTTAACATACTTTTTGTCCGGCTTGTCGGTATCAATCACAAGATCGAAACCTTAAAAATAAAATTGTTCATGAGTTAGCGTGAGCGACTGTACCACTTCTACGTGCGACGCTAGTTTCGCATAAACCAGTATAATCTGACCGGCCTCGCCGTGATTATGATTAGGCGTGATGTTGCGGACGTACTGAAAGCTAATGGTAGATATCACACATAACGCACGATGTTGCTTTTTTTGGAAAACATTCAAAATTGCTCCGCAGCAGGCAGGATTTGAATCTGTGAGTTTCAGTGCTGCCGAAGCCTCTAACAACTGGGCTACCGCGGCTCAATCGTAGCTCGCGAAATAGTGCACGATATTGCGTTCCGTGACACCCTCATACAAATGACAAGCTGAGACAGCCACAATTTGATGTGCTGCCGCGCAAAACATAAACGCAGTAAGGCTGTACTGAATCCGTGTTTATGTTTTGTGCGGCAGTGTGGCGGTCAGTGCCATTTTATTCGGTTTTCGACCGTATTTCGAAAAAAACGTATTTGGCAAAACGCCGGAAATAATTCCTGGTGCGTGTGTTATCTGCCTAACTTGATTGTCCCCAAGGCTACGCAGATTGGTGCGACTGCACTCCGCTGCAGCTAATTGACTCGTGTTCGCAACGGCCCAATTTGACACGCTTTGCTAATAATCCATTATGCTAATTTTACAGCTGAGTGAGCTGCCTTAGATATTGACGTATAATCGTAGCTGGGATTTTCACACGATATGCTGATGCTAATTTCACACAGCTGTTGCCTTAAGATTCATCAACAGAAGTGGACATTCGTTCACCGTTTTCAAAACCAGATCAGGACATAATAAATTTTAATTTACGATCAAACTGAGAATGAGGGAAATCTAGAACGTGGTTTTTATCTATCAATCTATGAATCACAAGATAAGCCATTAAAATAGTAGGCCATCCTTAATAAAACTGAGAAATAATAAAATGTGAGTGTTCTTGCTCAATATTCCCGAAAACTTGTGAGCAGTCGATAGAATAAGTAATATGTCGACAGCTGGCATTCAGAGCCGGAGGAAGTATGCGGGCGAAAGAACGACACCGGCAATCGTAGATTGTTCACCAAAAGTTTACTCGCGCTTCTTATGAAAGCTTCCAAACTTTCGCTTCTAGTGCTTCAAAACCAGCGAATAATTGCATTGTTATACAACTTAGACAAAGTAACAACGAAGTCGGGAGCTCTTCAAACATTTCTCGCTTCACGGCATTTTATTTTCATGAATGATTTACTTCACCGCTCACAAAATGTTATTTTTATTCTATTGCAAACGAAAATATTTTTATGAATGTCAAGCGAAGTATTTATAGTGACTTTTACGATTATACAACTCACGTAGAACAACTATAAAAAATCTATATGAAGCTGAGTAGTAAACTCATTTAAAACATCACACAGATGGAATATGGGTTATGCATTTGCGGCTGAAAGCCAGTGGGGTAACTTTGAGTCCCGGCAAATCGAATTCACGATCCCAAAAGCAGTGAGGGCAATATGCCGCCGGCTAGCATCGGGGAGACGAATTGAGCTGAACTTCGGAACCACAAACCCCGTTCAAAGCTGGCAGGGAACTTTTCCAGCGGCCCCAAATGGCGATCAAGTGCCGCCACTTTAGTAGTAAAGCTCGCTAAACTTCATGAGAAACCTAAGGCAAGGCGATAGACCCGAAAGATTTTTTTTCATTATTTTACTGTCCATGTGACTCTAATTAATTTTCAGTAAGTAAGTCAACATTCTTGACTGAAAATAGCGAATAAGATATAAAATGTATAATCAATTCCCGTAAATATAAACTTGAGCAAATCTTAAATCTTTATTCAAGTAAAATGTAAAATTTTATGGTAGTATCTACCTCCCTGAACCGTAAAGTCTGAATAGAGAAAGGGGAGGCCTTTGCCCAAAAGTGGGACAATCTAGGCTGATATAATAGTAATAAAATCTAACTACTTTCCTACATAAACTACTCAATCCTGAAAAAAAAACCTTAAAGAAGGCGACCCACGCGAGCTTTCTTACTTTCTTATAAGAGTTTGTTTAATACTGTACGTACCTACTGTAGAGTACCAAACATATTCAGAAAATTGGCCTGAGAAAATCTGTTTGTTATTCTACTAACAACAAATGAAAGATAAACAGTTTGTCTTCCTTCTTGACCCGTCTCTATTTCCATCGAAAGAAACCCAATTAAATGGTCCACTCAAATTGCTTAAAAACGGTAGCCAAGATGGATGTTCCGTAGATACTGTTTTGAATTACAAATAGCTTTTCTCGAAATTGGTTGTCTTCTTTCAAGTACCACTGTTTTTCCTTGTTTTCGTTGCGGCTTATTGAGAGAATCGACCGAAATGCGGAAAAGTACATTTGACCCTTTTTTATCACGAACCCTGGTGGGATCAACCACGTTGATGGACGATTGTAAGAAAAACTGTTAGACACGACCTGGTAACATTCAATGTCTGCATGTATGGTGACAGCCGATGTGGCGCAGAGGCAGTGCGATTGCCTGCGACTGCGACGTGGAAGGTTCCGGATTCAATTCTCGGTGGGTCACTCTCGTGTGGGCGGGGACTTTGTTTCCAGACTGGTTAGGACATTGCAGACCGAACCACCTAATTGTCCAAAAAAGCAAGACTCGCAAGCTTCCGTGCTTTGCAGGGCACGTTAAGCCGTCAGTCCCGGCTGCTGTCTATGATTACGGTCATTACTCATTACACAAACATGTCAGAGGCCTGCTACTTGTAGTAGGCGGTTTGAAAAACTCTTAAACCAAGGTTAATCGGGTCCTTGTTCCATGATGGGATGACCTGCACTCGAAGAAGAAGAACAAGAAAATTTTGGTATGGCAGGTAGCGGTTCTGAGTAGAAATTTGAAAATCACATCGTAAATTCGAAATAAGTATGGTCACAGAACGGCTGGCACGGAAGCTGGAGTGGTCCACTCTTGCCTACAAATTTATGAATGGACTAAAGAAATACTGCTAAAAATTAACTTCGACTACTATGAATCTGTCTCTAAATGAATTTGCAGAGTAAAACCAGTGTATAGAGCTTTGGAATCGTGACTGCGATAGACATACCCATTGGATGTCTCTGCGATGTCTCCAGCTGCTATAACGCAGTATAATTATATCTATCTGAGCCAGTCGAGTCTCTTATCGATGTGGAGCAGTCGTCGCATTGTGTGTCTGTGTGACGTATACAAGTACTTATGTCATTGCCTTATAATAACCACAGTTATTTTATCACATTTCAAATACGGTATTTATACCGTGACAAAATAAACTGTAAGATGAAACACGTATATGAACGAAAACAAAATACCTAGTTGCCATTATTGAAACAACGATTTCACTGTTTTATCGTGTCGCGTCGCCGCAACTTGGTTAAAGTTTTATCCCTAATGTAGGCATGTTACTTTACTGAGTTGAATAGTATAAATACCCACCCACTGATGAAGTTACTTTAGTTCCCAGTTGTTTTAGAGTCGACCTCAAGAGCAGTTTCATTTGAGCTGGATTTCAGATACGTAACAGCTGTGGTTTTATTCATTTAACTTTTCGGAGCTTATTACTAACAGTACAGTATTATTGCAAAAGTTCATCTCGTTCAACATTTTGTTTTCGGGGTTTCAGACCATTCATTGTTGTAGGTACCTAACTGTACAAGTTGTAACGGGTAGCTCTCTGAACACTGTTAGGGTGCATTTAGACCATGAAACTGTTCAACTTCCCATACCTAAAAATTTTCGTGGTTATGTACGGGAGGTCGACTTTTTTTATCGTTTACTGACATATTATGTTCCGAGGGGAAAGTTTTTCAGTTCTATGGTCTCCATGCAGCCTATCAGTATTCGAACAGCTGCCTTTACACCCCGTATAGTATACTACAGTCCAAACTGAACCACTCGTAAACCACTCTAAAATAGTGTGCAACTATTACGTTTACGTTTCGTTTCCACCTTTTTCGTGTGTGAGAATGAAGAGCGATGGTTCGAGATCGAACGTTGGAATTCTCGTTTAGTTTTACAGTTGAACGCTCTCCATCCTCTCTATACGAATGCAAGTAGATACCTATGTAGGTACATTTCGCCGAAAGTTTTAAGCTCAGCGGCAACTCAGTACAAGTAAAATTGTATCTAGTTTTAAATTTGATTTGTGGCTAGAATTGCGAGCTAGAAAAACAGCTATTATATCCAATTTTCCACCACTTACAAAGTGTAACAAATATTTTATAATTGTTTTAAAGCTGAAGCAACTAAAAAGTAGCTCTCTCTTTGAAGGCAGGTAGGAAAATACCAATAATTTCACAGATATAAAATCACTGCAAATTGAACTGAAAAGCGTCTAATTTCCTTTTCGAAAGTGTGAAGGTAAGGGTGCTGATTCCAACGGGTCTGGCATTCATTAGCTTTTTTGTATTCATTCACACCCGGCCGAGTGGACGCGGCCACTGATAGCTTTCAATGGAAATATGATGGAGAAGGCATTCAAAACTTCCACTGCGGTCTGTGGCGCGACACTTCGCAATGGCCTGCCCAGTGCCCACGTCAGCCCGACACATATCCTTATCAAACGTGGGGATTACGTCGCTTCAAAATAAGCTGAGCTATTGTACTTAGAATCTTTTGCAAACCAGCAGCAACAAGGTACTTATAACTTTATCGTTTTAAAATGTCTACAACAGCCGAGTAGGATATGTATTTGCATTAAGTATGTAAATATTACTTTATTGAAGCTTTAGAAATACAGCGGATAATCGAATGAAGAATATTGAAGTAAATACATATCAAACGACAACTTTACACAATAAATAAGTACATCCTATTCCGTATACAAGATTTATTTTTACACACCGTATGTACAATGAGATAAAAAATACAAATTAATTTATTAATTGAATACTGGAAAAAATCCAGACCAGCTTATTTTCCTTACAAAAGAAAATAAAAATGCCCGGAAACTCTCTCTTTCTTCCTCTCATTAAAGCTAGCGTAAACAAACCATTGTTTCGAAAATAATGGTCTAACAATTTCAGGGCGATATTTTCCAAGTACTTAGCCCGGGTAACTCTGCTTCCGTTGTCCGGTAATGAATTACACTAGCGTGAATTTTTCCAAGAAGGTACAAGATATACGGGGTGTAAGGGGCATTTCTCCTAATACTGATAGGTAACATTTAGACCATGAAACTGAACAACTTTTCAAGGAAAATATTTCAAGTGACGTATTTTTTTTTCTCTTCCCATAGTAGATGCAATCAGTTGATTGTAGTCTTATATGGTCAAAATTTTACGTCTCCTGTTGGACTCCTGAAATATTTTCTTAAGGGAATTGTTTAGTTTCATGGTCTGAATACAACCCTACCGTTATTTGGAGAGTTGTTCCTTACCCCGTATTTCTATTCCCATTAGGGTAGTTGTAAGTACGTAGCAAGGGACTTATCCTGAACCCAAAAAAAACATTATGTAAAAAGAATGGTAGTATTTTATGTTAATTTCTTTATTGGCCTTGCACCTGCACCTGCTTTTGGCATTGCATTGCACCTGCCTAATATTAGCTACACACTTTGCCATAATTAGTTGGTGGGTACATAATCATAAGCGGCCAGGTGCATACTTATAAAGTACTCACGAGGCTATTAATACACAGCATTCGATAAACAATCCTTTGTGGAAGAAAATTTACGATTTCAGCGCCAAAATTTATGACGAAAGCCATAACAGATGCTAAGATCATTTACTGTTCATGCTTCGTAAACCACAGTACACAAATATCGTGGCCTACAAAGCACCTGTGAGTAAACAGACAACAGTAAATCATACAAAAGGCGTATGAGTCTGCAGAGCTACAAATTCTTTCAACCACTCATATACAAGTATGGCCGCTCGAATAAGCCATATTTGACAGCTGTGAAAATCATATTGATGCTAAGACATATGGTATAATTTTCTTTGTTGAAATGTCTTCTAAAAGGGGTTTGACAGCTGTCAAATATGGCCTATTCGAACAGCCGTAGGTAGGTACAGTGATAGTTATAAGTGGATATAGGCACGCTGAAGTTATGCACTTTTAAAATCGTTTACACGTTGTGTTTACATCTTATACACACACATGCAAAACAATGCGCGCTCCTCGATACTCACTCTTAATACAACCGCTTTAAATTCAAAACCACAGAACAATCGCTACAATAACCGGTGACGTTAATGCTATATGTCGCAGCGATGTTAATCAAACCAGGTTTTTGACCAAAAACCAAAGACCAGTAGATAACAAAGGTAAAATTCAATTTTATCATAAACATTAACTTGTTTTAGGATTTTGATCGAAAATCTATAACAATATAGGCCGATCATGAACCTGAAGTAGTTTAGGATTAAATATGGTAAAGTTATTGCCAAAAACATTAATATAATGTAGTCATAATAATATGCTGGTCTTTGATTAAGAACTTGATTTGGTTTAGGATTATGATAAAAAATTTGGCAAAACTTATGTTAAAATTTTGTTGTCTCAAGCGCCTAGCTTTTTGGACAAAAACCTAGTTTTATCAAAAACTACGACATAGAATGACGCTGAACGCTGCACAATGCTGCCCATTCCCTGGATTCGGCCCTTGGATACCCTCGGCACAGAATAGATAATAGTAGTACCCCCTCGGGTAGAAATAAAGTGATGCTATTTTAGGCCGTGAAAGAAACATTATTTCAAAATTAAAAATAAAAATACTTAAAATGTTTAAAGAAAGCTTAAAAATCCTCAGAGGTCAATCATTATTTTATATAAGGTCCTATTAAATTCACTGCAAATATTTTAAGGGCATGCGTAAATATGTATAAGAAAAACATTTAAGACATTTTAAAAAAAATCTACGCGCTAGTTTTTATTTTTCATTTTCAGACAAACTTTTTAATTAATTATGTGAACATCCTTTGACTGACCCGACTGACGTTCCGCCACGTAGACAGGATTCACTTACACGGCACGCACACTAACAACCAACCAATCACAGCAACTTTTTTTTGGCGCGTAATTTAAATTCATCGTAGTGTGTGTTTCTAGGACAAACAGGGTGCACTTTTTTCGTTTTGTGTTTTTTTAGTTAAATGCAATTTTCTCGAAAACTAGCGTGTAGATTTCTTTAAAAATTTGCAGAGTACATTCTTCTTATATTTTATTTCATCTGCCCTAAAATATTTGCAGTTAATTTAATAGGACCTTATACAGGGTGTTAGGGACGGTGTACCGAAAACTTTGCAGGCATGATCAGACCATCAAACTGTTCAACTTTTACTATGGAGCCAATGGTGGGAAACGAAAAAAAATTTCCGACCTCCCATACAAAATACAAAAACCGCTGACTGACTTTGTATGGGAGGTCTAAAATTTTTTTTCGTTTCCCACCATTGGCTCCATAGTAAAAGTTGTTCAGTTTCATGATCTGAGCACGCCTGCAAAGTTTTCGTTACACCGTCCCTAACACCCCGTATAGTGAAAGGTCAAGGTGGAAAATTTCACATAACACGTGTCTTTAGTTTAATTACGATAAAAATACTTAAAGAAAAAAGTTCAAATAAAAAAGAATCGACCCATGAGGATACGAACCATGACATCCCTGATTGTTAGGCCACTGACTTTACCAATGCGCCATCCGAACATAACACAGAGTGCGAAATTTTGTTACCCATTTGACTATTATATAGTCATTATTGGAACGTGCTTGATTAGTCATCTTATTCTATTGCTACAATCGGTTTACTACGCGCTTTTTTGTATGTGTGAGTGGAGTTTGGCTTCAAACGACTTTAGAATTAAAGCTCATGTGCATGTCTCTGTAATCGTACAATGTTTGCCATGAAACAGCGCCGAAATAACAAATGAACCTCTCATTCTTTCGAATAGCTGATTTACAATTGGCACGGAGCTTGTCGTCGTGGGTTTGAATCCCGTATAGTAGGTTAGAATTTCTATACAAAAAAATTTTGGGAGTTCCCGTGCGTGTTTCAGGTCGGTTCCGCTTTGGAAACGAATCTTTAGGCTAATCTTTAGCTATTCCGAGCCGGGGCCTTGCTAGCATACTTACAAAAAAAAAATGGCAGCCATTTCAAACTTTTTTTATTGGCCAAAATTTTGTTATTTTGTAATAATTCAAAAATGGTAAGAGCTACAAATAACTATTGTATGGAAGATATGTTAAGCGTAAATATCAGCATATGAATGTTATCAATAACTTTTTCATAATCCAATAGTTTGCGAGAAAAACATAGCACAACATGGCAGTTTTTGCTGAAAACTCACAAATTCGAAAGTATAAAGTAAGTAGCGAAGTTGGGGATTAAGAGTCACTCGCTGTGTGGGTAGACCATGCTACAATATCCTGCCTGATATTTAGTAACAAGCTTTCCGCCCAGCGGTTTTACCCGCTGATATATTTTGAAGTAAACAAGTTAATTTTATACAAATGTTCGTCCTCTGTTTTACCACTTTAAGTGATAAATTTTTTGGAATCCTTTCTTGATATTAATTAAGATTATTCAAATAACCTCTGTGCAAAATTTCAGGGTCCTATGTCCAGTAGTATTGCCTGTGCATGGTATACAAATTGTATGAAAAAAGTAGAGTTTGTTCGTTGTTGCCACATTTTGTTCTTTTTTGCTATCCTAACAGGACCTTGGGTCAGAACTATTAAAGAACAGCCTCAAGGGATTGCAAAAAAATGAAAATGTGGCAACTACGAACAAATTTAATATTTTTTTTACAAATTGTAAATCTATGCACAGGCAATACCACTGGACCTAGGTTCTTGAAATTTTGCGCAGAGGTTATTTTGGTTGGGTGAATTAACACCAGGAAAGGAATTTAAGAAAATCATCTCATAAGGTGGTAAAACTCAGGGTGTAAATTGGCAAAAAATTTGCTTGTTTACTTGAAAATATATTAGCGGGTAAAACCACTGGGCAGAAAGCTTGTTACTAAGTATCAGTCAGGATACCGTAGCAAGGTCTACCCACACAGTAAGTAATTCTTAATCCCCAACTTCACTACTTAATTCATATTTTAGATTTGGTGAGTTTTTAGATAAAACTGCCATGTATTAAAGCGTTTTTTTCGCAAACTATTAGATTATCAAAAAAGTTATTAGAGCAAGGTTGTGCAGAAATTTACGCGTAACATTTCTTCAATACAATGTTCATTTATAGCACTTACCAGTTTTGAGTTATTACAAAATAACAAAATTTTGGCCAATAAAAAAAGTTTGAAATGGCTGCCATTTTTTTTTGCAAGTATACTAGCAAGGCCCCGGCTCGGAATAGCTAAAGAATAGCCTAAAGATTCGTTTCCAAGGCGGGGACAAACTTTTACACGCGCGGGAACTCTCACTTAAGCGATCTTGCGTACTAGTATGTGTGTTTTTGTTTTTATTTCATTGCATAAAAACCCATCCAGTAAGGAACTCTAAACTTAATAAAAACATAATAACACAATAGTTTTTCATAATAACCTTGTTCAACTTGTATTCAGTGTTCGTATCGCGTCCATCATAATTGGAAACCTGAGCAACTCTGTTACTACCGCAATAAATGGCTACGTGAAGAAAATCCACAATAACTAACTAACGAAAGACAGCAGGCTCTATAACAAAGAAATAAGAGCATATTATTTTTACAACTCGATACTTTGTAAAAATGGGCAAACAGTATGTATAAAAACTGTAAACATTTTTAGGGCTAAACCATAAGACTGAACGGTTTGCTCCAAAGTGAATGATTTACACTCGGTGGCTCACTGACAAAGTAGATATTTATCTCTTTGTGATGTATTCCCAGTCTGGTTGGGACATTGCAGGTTGAACCACCTGATTGTTTAAAACGCAAGATGGTTCCTTGCTTCGGAAGGCACGCTAAGCCGCGGTTCAGTTTGTTGTCTATGATTACTTAGACGGCTGTCGCTACACAACCATGTCAGAGGCCTGCTACTTGTAGTAGGCGGTTGATAAACTCTGACACCAAGGTTCATCGGATCGTTAAACGACTCAATGTCCCACTCAAAAAAGAAAAAATCCAAATTACATAGGTAAAGTTTAAAAGTTTTCACATATACTAATTATCCTACAAGGGCGAGTCCACTACTAAAAATATTTTCAGCTTTAAAATGGTAGCTCGATCTATTAATCACTAAATAACGAATCGAAAAAGTAAGCTTAGCACGTCCAGTGGAAAAAAAACGACAGAAAACTGCAAGTTAGTTTTACAAATAAGCATCATCAATTTTGTTGGAGAGACGTTCGGTGAGTCCTTAACTAAATCCCACTATCTAATTCGAATTGAGTTCAGTTACTCTTTTAACGATACTTTTATCTCTCTTTAAATATAGTTTTTCAGCTTAAGTATATCTAGATAAATCGCTTATCGTCTCTTACTTTTGGACATACTTGTACCTACTGAAATGCTGACAACAATAAGAATGATCTAAAAGTACTTATAGGTGGAGAGACAGCTGAAGAAAATACGTAAAGCCAGACTTTGTGGCTTCGAATATATGCTTTTCTTTTGAAATACTGCAGTATGTCAACTGGGAAGCCACACTGCATATTGCTTTCAGTGCTTTGGGCCACGAATTCGATTTGCCGAGCTGCAGCCGCGAATATGAAACCATTGGTACCTACTGTTTATTGTACTGTTATTTGTGACAGTATCGAAAAGAGCTAAATAAATAAATAACCTTGTCAAAAGTTAATTAGGCATCTTAATTGTATTAATGGAAACTCTTTTATACGGGGTGTTAGGGACGGTGTAACGAAAACTTTGCATGCGTGCTCAGACCATGAAACTGAACAACTTTTACTATGGAGCCAATGGTGGGAAACGAAAAAAATTTTCCGACCTCCCATACAAAATCAGTCAGCTGATCGTGAATTTTGTATGGGAGGTCGGAAATTTTTTTTCGTTTCCCACCATTGGCCCCATAGTAAAAGTTGTTCAGTTTGATGGTCTGATCATGCCTGCAAAGTTTTCGTTACACCGTCCCTAACACCCGTATAAATGTTAAAATAACTATATATAACACTTGAACCCGTGATCATGGCGATTTCAACATCGCCGAAATATTGGGTGCTGTAACATAAGTACCTTAGTACTCAAAAAGTACTGTGTTCATAAAGTACACGCAGCATGAAAGTAGTTCAAACTAAAATTCCTCTAGTTCGTTCGAGTTTTTATTTGATTTGCAATTTTACATCGCCGGCCCAACCAAAGTTCTACGAGAAATCAGAATCCAATTTGTGACAGGAAGCAAGTACCCACCTCACCGTGGCAGCAGAACAAAATTTGCATTCGTTAACAAAGTGAGGCAAATTGGAGTGTTTTACCTTCTAAATACGAGTCAATTTGGAGCTACAATCTTTACCTTTCAGGCCGCAAGGTCTGATGTTGTGATTAGCAACATTTGTATGGTAACTAGGCCTTTACAGATAAGCGAGCTTATCAAGACAATCTCCAAAGGCTTTTGGCTATTTATGAAATATACATTTCTTTCTAAAGAACTTCAACTTCTATTCTATTCATAAATTCAAAACGGATTCATGAATAGATAACGTTTTATTTTCGCGTTTCCATTTCAAAGACAGGAAATCTTATTTAATTTACTGACTTGAAAGCAATCAGCGGAAGCAGTCAATCATAGAAATAGAATGATATAAATATTGAATTATCCGATCAATGTAAACCATTTTCATGTGGGAGACTATTCATTCATTCACAAAATATTTATAGAATCCATTTTTCAGAATACGCTTTTGATACATCATCAAAATAGTAACGCCTACGTGTTTTATGATTCAGTGGAACTGAAATGTATTTTGGTTAAACAAAGAATTTGTAGCCGTAACATTTGAAATAAGTACTTGCGATACATTTCTTTTGCTCTGAATCAAAAGTATCGGTAAAGGCGTTGTTTAAAGGAGTCTGATATTACCGAGGTCGTTTATTGACTCGATATGTTACAAGATAGAAGAAAAAGATATCTACCGGTATGGTGTATTCCACCAAACCCAGGTTCTTAGTTCAAAAAGAGTTAATTCTAAATAATACTACAGATGAAAGTCAAGATGAGTTGGCGAACGCAGTGGAATACGTATATTCACAGGGAACGCTGCTGCCTCCCGTCAAAATGGGTAATCAATTCTTGTTGTATAGATCCCACCCAAAATCATGAATATATGAATAGCCACATCTCATGAATAGAACATCGAACAGATTCATATCAGCTCTAATGGCGTCTGGATTACGCTATTAGCAGAGGCATGAGAACTGACACTTGGCGAGCAAAACCAGCGAAGGCAGAACCCATCAAAACGCAATCTAATCTAATGTAATGCCTACTAACGATTACCACTGTTTGGTGGTTCTCACACGTGACATGGAAAGCAGCGGAATAAGGCCGATTCAACGTTACTGAAGAAAGCAGGTGTATGACAGCGAATTCAGAATCACGAAACAATAGGTGCCGCGAACGCTGTTTCCATAATATTTATATGCTCACGTCGCTGCTGCGACTGTAATATGCCTGTAGCGGACTAGCTGGTATATCATGGAAAACCACTGAAAATAAAATCTGAAACGTGTAAATATCTATAATACCTAAATAAAATCGGTAAAAAATACAAGGAAACCGTATCAAAAGCAATAAGTCGAAAGGTAAAAAGTCTATAAGACCAAAAATATCGAAAGAGGTTCATCGCTTCGTCCACAATGCCCTTGCGGAAATAAAGCCGTAATAACCTCTAAAATACCACAACAACCCGCTGCATGTGTGTTTAGCACCCAACGATTACCATTGTTATTGTATCCGCTCCTTTCACCAACTGATGGATGGTGTATCTCCTCTGATAAAAGCCGGAGACTGTGATAATAGGTACTAAGGGCTGCGGCATAATTGTAATCATGACTTACATTAATCTTCCCAGGTTTACGCCTAAGGAATTTCAGAGCTGACAAAAGTGATCCAGAAAGCTTGGGAGAGTCTTGCTCTAGGTAAGCTATCTTATATAATATGTGTTTGTGCTTGGCTTTGACTTGGCTTGGCTTTAGCTTTTTGTTTGCAAGCAATATTAAGTATTTCTGAAGTTTTCTCCAGGCGTTTAGTTACTATGTAGGTATTACTACGTCTTCTATCTTGCTATGTTATTCTAAAACTTTCTTCCCTGATGTTTTACATGCTACGATATTATTGGACATTTTTTGTTGCAAAGACATGTTGAGTCTTGACTGAACATTTGCGATTAATTTGCGTTTTAAGTAAAAAGTTATTTTAAATGGTTTATCGACCTACGGCGAGAAACACACGTAACGTCCATTTGTGCGTTATTTTTGCGCTGCGTAACGCATGCGTTGGGACAATACTAATTTGAACCTCATACTAATTTGAACCTCATTTCATACAAATACTCCTACAAAACAGCTGTTAGACAGATGCCAAAACGTTTGAAAGAAACAGTATTTGGGCCAAATTTGGGCGCCCTGCGCGCCGGTTCCCTAATTTGTGGTATTTGTATGAAATTATGGTGAAAATTCGTACTTTTTGTCAAACTTCTTTTAAAGCTGTTTTAATAGTGATTTACGGAATGACATAATAGGTCTGAATACGGCTATTCATCATGACAGCGATCAGGCCCGGATTCCTCCCGGCAGCATACCTAATTGGGTACAACGTAATTAAACCAACGATATTATTCATCTGCCGCCGGATGCCAGGATATTTGTTAACCGTGTCTGTCTGCCGGATAAGAATCTATGTTAGATCATCGATTAATCATTTTGTGAACAGTAAATCGAAGAAAATACAAATTATTATTTTTTTACTTTGCCATGTCGCAACAGACAGAATTTTACGTAGGTATGTGAGCGGTCAATCTTTGATGTCATTTTCACTTATATCTTCTTATCAGTTTGTCCTGTTTCCTTCGTAAGCAAAATATATTTTATGCTATTCTGGAATTAGTAGGTTGTGAAATAGGTTACAGGTAGTTCCAAATAAATAATTTGAACTTAAATGATATAAATACTACACCGCGGTGCACCGTATGTAATGTTATAAGTAAGTGACGTTCATAATCATACATAACATAAGATAGTAGGTATCTATACAGGCCTTTGTTGTTAGTTGCGATGATATGTGAAATTAAATTCGATGTTTTTATCTTTATATACCAAAAAGTGTTACATTGTATAATACCTATAATGTGATGGTATTACAAATCCCCCTGAAGATGCTCATGTGAGTGAAACTGGTTGGGTTAAACCAGCAAATATAAGTGAAACGAGTACAAGAGTTTTATTTACAACTATATCTATATAGGGTGTAAAGCACAGCTCTTCGAATACTGATAGGGTGAATACAGTCCACGAAACTAAAAAACATAAAATTCATAGTAAATGCAGTTAGCTGATCGTGATTTTGTATGGGAGGTAATTTATTAGTGTTCGTGGGAGTAGTTGCTCAGTTTCATAGTCTGAATGCACTCTATCTGTATGAGAGCATAGTTCATATTTACTGCCTCTCAAAACAGACAAATCCAAGTTTTAAGTGGGGCCACTCAGCTGGAGCTCAAAATCCGTTTCCGTCAGACAATGTAAATTAATTAGTAATGCTGTTTTCTCATATTCTAGAAATACAACTAATTTTACGTTTATGTTGATGAATGCATTAAAACTGTAAGTACCTAATTAAGTATAGGAAGAAAAACTGGTAATACCATCGAAACATTAAAATTTCCAATAAGTAACCCATTATTTTAAAATGTCAATGGCGTAGCTGCATCGTATGACATGGTCTACAGCCATTTTAATGGAGGATCGGTAAATAGGTTAACTCCCAAAACGAGGTTAAATAGAATATTAATAGCTCTATAAGAGATGAATTTAATAGCTCTGTTTTCAAGTAGCCTGGATGGTAACGGCAGGTTCCGTCGTTCAGTAAATGAGTAAATGGCCGTGAAGTAATCTCGTCAAGCTCACTGGCGAGGGAAGTTCAAAATACCCTTTGTAGAACATCTTACAGCCATAACTTTGTTACTAGTTGAAATTTCAATATTAGCTGTAGGTTATTTGGTCAAAAATATTTCAAACTGAAGTTTTCAGTACCTATGAAATTGTTCAGTGGTCTATAATCCATGTCATCACCATCAGCAACCGTAAGACGTCGTCCGCCTTCCACAACTAAATACAAGTCTCCTGCTTTGTAAATTTACTTAAATATAAATATTGTTCGGTTTTTATAAATAGTATTCGTTGCCGGCTCTAGTATTTAGTAAGAATTTATAGACAGAGTGTACAAAATTTAATTAACCAGGTGTAGGGTGAAGTTTTACTAGTGACCAATACCAAAGCCTTCGAGCTTGTGATAAGATAAGGAACAAGTTTCTTCAAGAAACATCGGTTTTTTTATCTGCCATAGAAATTGACTCTGTCACCATTTTTTATTGGTTATTGTTATTAACTTAATATGTTTCTTGAAAAAGTGTTTCCTTATCACCAATTCTTCCTGTGTTAATGGTATCAGCCACTTGTAAAATTTCACGTTATATATTCGTTATTTAACACCATTAAAGTAAGCGAGGTTAAAATTCCAGCATTTCTAGAAAGTGTTCACGGAAGGGGAACCTATAAATAAAAACAACAACACCGCTTACTTGTAAGTTAGGGGTAAAGTTAGATAAGCGCTAAACCTCGGATAAACATTTTCTGCACATCTAGCTATGTGTGAAATGTTAGTATTTCAAACTTTCTTAGGTACCTGCCAGCTATTGTGTAGGTTTGAAGAGAAAATAAGAAACGCATATCTACCTATAAATAGGTACCTATTTATCTTTTTAATAAAAGGTAGGAGCTTTCTTAAAAATGTAAAAGGTGAAATTGTACTCTTGTATGGAAGCAGCAAAAGCAGAGGAATAAAGCTAAACTTTTAATTTGCATTTTGTTAAAATAAAGAGGTAAAAGTTCGAGGCATAGCGAGTTTCTAGGTTTGTAGCGTGTATGTTTTTAATAACTGAACTAATTTAGGGCATTATTTCCTTTGAATATCTGCAGTATTTTTCAGTTTACTAGTGCATATCGTGTTTGCAACCTCACAGAAATACTGGGAACTCAAACTGTTTTATGAATATTTTTGCATATTCAACAGGTCTCACAGCACGACTTTAAGAAAAATTATTTCCTAAAATGCACCTACACTTTCTTACATGCAGAGTGCTTCATTCTCGTTGTAGAGTAGTTATACTTAGTGTAAAATGACGTAGAAGTCTTACCTAGTTTCTTTACATTCTTTGTTTACTCAGGGTGTGCTGGGTTAACCTATGTTTACGCTTACCTTTCCATTTGGTTTAACTAGTCATTAGAGAATGGACAGGCAATAATTTTCTGCTTTGCATAAAAAATAGGTCTCCAAGATATAGGGTTATGTAGATTTGACACCTATTACTCTACCCGTGGGGGGAAATCCAAGTTACATTGATATTGATAAATCAGTAGTTTGACAAACCACAATCAATAAAATCTGTATAGGTATAGATCTGCTATATGAAAGGTGGAACTTACGCAAAATAAGGTTGTTCCGGCGTTATTTTTACGCAACGCTATTGCATGCGTTAGGAAAATGCTATTTTTCACCTCCTCCATTTTGATACAATTACGGTTTCTATAAAACGGTTTGACATAAACAGTAATTTTATGGATATAAAAAGATCGACATTTGTATTGAAACTGACGTTATGTGTTACGTGTGTGTCTCGCCTAGAACACATTTCGCTGTTGTATGATTCTATTAATTTCTATTTAAATACCTGAGTATGATATCCTTTTTACGCCTAGCTAATAGGAGTTTACTTTACTAATTACTGGCTTTCCTAATTGAATCGTATTCAGAGGATGGCAATTTGGAGAAAACCTCACCAGTGCGCATTAAGCATAGCTCGATATTCATTGACTCTCTTACGGAACTCGAGCATCGCAGGTTCAGACGTTGAGCAGCAATAGACAGCAATGCTATGTGGAAACCTCAAGAAGCGCGCCGGTGATGACAGCGCCATTTTCCGTGCTTTGCTAACGGACTATAATGCAAATTTCGCTCAGCTGTTGCATCCGGATTCGCTGCAACCAGTTTCCCCTGTATAATCCAATTTCGATTTTCCTTTAAAGTTTTGCATCACGTTGTGAGCGTTGAATGCAAATGAAGGAGGACTTTCAAGGTAGTTTGTCTGCTTGATAGTTATGATAGCTATAATTATTAAAGCTTAACACCTATTCTGAAGACTGTACTATACAGCTGGGTAATTTTCCTTCTAATACACAGCAACTGATTATAAATTAATCAAAATACCAGAGCTCAAGAGCTTACACGGTCGATTGGTATGGTGTCCCTGTCCCTACTCTCATGTCATTCGTTTAAGCCCTTGAAAATACGTAGCATATATCATTTGCGCACATTTGGACGTACATCATTTGCATTTACAGTATCATAGTTGAAGGAGTTTCTCTTCAATTAAAGATGGTATGATATTCAATATGTTTTATTGTACTTTCTTCAGAAAAGGTAAGTTGTCGCGAGTGCAGTTTTAGATAGATGGATTGCGAATGAATGAACGACCCGGCGGTGCGGCGAATCGGGGCCCGTCGGTGTGCGGGGTGCGGGAGGCAGGGCAGCTCCAGCTCTGGTCCTTGTTTAGTATAAACAATAGTGCTTAAATATACATAATATTACTTTTATAACACATAGTACGAAAAGTTGTAGTTATTTGGTCACTATAATAGACACTATATATACCTGCGTAAGTTCTTCTACAGGTAAGTACCTAAAACGAATGAACTGGACAGATAACTCGATAACAGATAAGGAAGTACAATTGGAGCTTTATGAGAAAAGTTTCAGATTGAGTTTGGACACAATATGAGAGGGAATTGTGTTGTTCGATATTAAACAAGCAGAAACTAGTGATATACTCTGAATACCTAGGTAATCAAGCACGCTTTTTTTCATTAAACTTTTGAAAAGTAATTACTGTATACTGTTGTAAGTGCTCTGATTTTTCGCCGTATGAAATATGCGGAAGCCTATGTATTTAATGAGTCCTGATCTTTGAACAGTAAAATTTTTATCTGTGCATAGGTACTATGCATACAAATAGTGCGAAATAAGTAGGTAGATGTTTAACTAGTTAGACCTCTTCGCCCTCGGTGTTGTCTGTTGTTTATTTGCTCAATATCTATTGGTCGAATAAACTGACAGACAAGCAGCTGAATTTCTTTAATGCGAGGTCCTGATTTCCTCCCGTGGCATAGAATGAAGCTCTACAACCCGGCAGCATTCGGCTGACTATGGACCTGCTACCCTAGCGGCGCGACAAACGATCTTGTTGCACTGGTAGGTAACATCTATATCCATCTGGAATATTTACCTTAGCGGGGTCCTGAAGCTCTCCGACTGAGCAGCATTCGGCTGACTATGGAGTTATTTTGGTGGCCCGGCAAATGATCTTAAGGCACTGGTAACATCTCTATCTATCTAGAATATTTACCTTAGCGGGGTCTTGATGGGCTCCTGTTGCGTAGACCGAAGCTCTGCGACCGAGTAGAGTCCGACTCACGATGGAACTGCTCCGTCGGCCCGACAGACGATCTTGAGGAACTGGTAACATCTTCACCCGTCTACAATCCACACGATTTACGAAGTCACTGTTTCTGATGCACTCTTTCACAACACTTCCAAATTGTGTATTGACATTTATACAGTTACACTGCACAGTTTATTCTACACTAATACTTTTTTTAAATAATTGCTAGTTACACGATAGATGCTCTATATTGATGCTACGCACTTTAACAATATCACTTTTCATTTGGCGTTGTTTGCAGGCACAATAATAATTAATTGGTGTTCTAAATTGCACTAGATTAATGTTTGGCTAGATATCACTTAATCACTAAACAACTATTTTATAATATTATTTTATGTTTCTCTAGGTTTTATCAGCCAGCCGGTTTCGAAGGATCTGAAACAATAAGAAATGTGTTATTTTCACGACGTCCGTTCAGGCGAGAAACACTCGTAACGTTCGTTTGTGCGTTATTTTTGCATCGCACAACGCTGCGTCGACGGATGCGTCTGTTGAACCGTTTGACATCAACCGTATTTGCATAAATTAGGAAAACGGTGCGGTGGTATTTGTATGGGAAGAAGTCTAGATCGAAATTCGTATTGTCATAACGCTTGCGTAACGCACGCAGCGCAAAAATAACGCGCAAACGAACGTTACGCGTGTTTCTCTCCTCAGTTTTTACTCGTGTTTGTCAGTCGAGGGCGGGAAAAGGGTGCAAGTGATGAGGGTTATCATTTGCGAACGCCTTTTCGCACCCGCCAATCTCCAACACATATTATTGATATGGGTTATGTCGATTTTGACGCCAAAAAATATGTGTTATCACGTCTCGTTTTTCTTTTGAAAGTAGCAATATTCTTCGCCACGGCCAAACCCCGACAACATGAATTTGAAAAGATACATTCGAAGGTCGCTCGGGAAGCTACGCTTGAATATTACTTCGAAAATGCCAAAAATATTATATTTTCTAAGTAAATTTTATTTAAAATAATATTACAAAAAGATTACAAAATTTAGTTAGATATTTGCTTTATGTACAGCTTACTCTTGGCTAAGATAAAAATCGCTTAGGTACGAAGCTATTTTCAGGAAAATCTTTTTAAACATTTATTTTGTGGAGCGCATGTAAACTGAAACTATAGCTATCCAGCGAAAAATTCAAACCAAAGTAAAATTGGTGGGCGAGGAAGGATATTCTACGTATAGGAATGTTTTGGACCAGGATCTGCGCCACCCGGTAATGGGCTTGAGAGCTTCCGTTCTTTTTATTTACTTAAACTTCCGGAGAAATGCGGTTTTTCATACACTCCACACGGTTTTGTGGTATTTGCCGAACCCGGAGAATAAAAACAATAATTTTAAATTAGATAAAGAAGCATGTAGAGGCTCATACGACGTCGCGCGTCAGAATCTGTCATTTACTTACTGATTGCCAACACCAAAATATCATTCTGCACGTACAGCAAATGACGTGTTAGTTGACGAAAGTAAGAACATTAGGGAGACGGCGCGCGGGGCGCCTTTACAGATGGCTCACTTAGTTAGTACTAGCGGCGATTTTTGATTGGAATCGACGGCGGAATGAATTGGATTCTCAGAAATGAATTGGATACCTTGAGTTCGGTAATTGAGAAGATGGTTGCCACGAACATCATGTATCTTGCATTCAAATTGGCTCAGAATCATATTACATTTTTGTGTCAAATTTTGCTGTATTTCACCCTCGTATTGAATCTAGCAACCATCTAACAGTGACAAAATCCTAAAGAAGTATACTCTCTATTGTGTGCAAAAGGTATGCTTTGCGGAATAAATAAGTACTTCTTTGATAAGAGTAAGAATGAGAAATGAAAAACGTGATACCCACTCGCAGATTGTTCAATGTAAAAAGAGGATTCCATTTTTCTTAGTTAGAATAGGTTAAGAAGTAGGTACACGGTACGTGTACTCGTTCATACATACAACCCGTACAACACAAAAATTTAAAAATAAAATCCTTTCACATTGCTAAAGAAAAGCAGATAAACATGTACTCGCATTTTTACAAAGGCAACACCAGTTAGAAATTGTTTAAGACTCTCAACTCAAGAAGCTTAGGAGGCCTTCCGCACTTTACTGAAGCTTTTAAGACATACTCTTTGTGGAATAGAAAGTATTTATTTTTACTAGCTTCCCTGTTATTCTTTGCAGGTGTCTAGACTCTAGGTACGAGAGCCTTGAGAGAGTAAGATATTTCTCTGTGGTTGAAAGAAGACTTCCTTATAAAAAGTCACTATAAGTAAGTAGGTAAATGTTAAGATTCTTCATACTATAGCGTTCGATATATACAGGGTGTTAGGAACGGTGTACCGAAAACTTTGCAGGCATGATCAGACCATTAAACTGAACAACTTTTACTATGTAGCCAATAGTGGGAAACGAAAAAAAATTCAGACCTCCTATACAAAATTCACGATCAGCTGACTGACTTTGTATCTTTTGACTGAGGTCGGAATTTTTTTTTCGTTTCCCACCATTGGCTCCGTAGTAAAAGTTGTTCAGTTTCATGGTCTGAGCACGCCTGCAAAGTTTTCGTTACACCGTCCCTAACACCCCGTATACTAATTAATACTTACTCCGTAATCACATTTTATGCGGGAAATTACTGAAACATTTATTCTATTCTGCACCAATTTACAGAAAAATATTATCGTAACTAGGTATTTACTTTATTGACAAAATGTCAACGTCTCAACTTTAACGGCTATCTCATAGAGCCGCGTAGTTCTCTACTAAAAAGTTATTATACTATAGCCACACTATAGCCCACTACCTCTTTCTAATTTCTGACCTCCTGGTAAGTACTCGATCCTAAATTTATCTCGCGCTGGCACTCTTTGGCACTCTTCCTCTTCTCCTGGAAACGAGACCTCCGAGCCACAGGACTGCCCTCGTCGCCAAACCACTACATCATCAGGGCGACAAACCTCAACACTGGCAACTTGCTAGAAGACTGGCCACTGACAAATCTCAAGGCTTTGAAATTCGAAATAAGAAAGAAGACTGAAACATTGTCGTGTCAGCGGTCCATATATCAGTTTTTACTCGATTCTCGACCTAACTAAAAAGAAGTAGGTACAAGAAGAAGTACTAGCTCAGAACACTTATTTATGTCGTTTAAATAAAATAGGTAAAATGTAAACGCAATCTAAAGGTTTTATTTTAGGATCGCAACTGGGAATCAGTGCTCGAAGGGAATAAATTAAACCGGCTCTGCGGGCTCAGAGCAGCAACCAATCACAGCTCGGCAGTGGGATAGGTCCCCACCGCAAAAACACTGATTACTCGCATTCACATCACATAAGATTTTCATTCGTTTAGTTCTGCCCAATCTATTCCAATTTGCATTTTACGATTCGTTAAAAGTGCCTAAATAATTGTCGCTGTAAATAATAAAATAAAATAAATAATTATTTATTTCAATAATTGTCACAACTTTAAAGTGACACCCTAGTTTCTAAGCTAGTAAGTTAAATCCCACCAAAAACATTCACTTGTAAAAAGAACCAAGTCTCGCCTCTCCTTTCTTCTACTGTAAAAAGTTGTGAGATCCATGTGATGCCAAGTCAGTTATTGATTTATTCAAGGACTACTACAGGGAACTTTCATCTTAAACTATTGCGTAATTAGGTAACAGACATCATCTTACAGTAACCATATCGATATTTAAAAACTTTTATATTTACAATAACTAGAATGACACGGCTATCAGACCAGACCATCGTATCTCACAAGCAAATAGTGTGCGATTGCCAAGTCATTCTAGTTATTGTAAATTCAAAAGTTTTTAAATATCGATATGGTTACTGTAAGATGATGTCTGTTACCTAATTACGCAATAGTTTAAGATGAAAGTTCCCTATAGTAGTCCTTGAATAAATCAATAACTGACTTGGCATCACATGGATCTCACAACTTTTTACGGTAGAAGAAAGGAGAGGCGAGACTTTTACAAGTGAATGTTTTTGGTGGGATCTCATTTCATTTTGTAGGTAGTTTTCCTCTTTCTCTTTTCTGGAACTACTGCTTGAGCCTCAGCTACAAATTTCCTCAAAGCCCAACCGCAAAGTTAACTTTGTAATCCTATACATTTGTATGGAAATACAAAGTTAATTATGCGGTTGCAACCGAATTTGCAGAATGTTATAGTTTTCCCTTTATTCATACACTAAATACAAGTTGTATTCTAAGTTTGAAGCTCCTCAGTCTGCTAGAAGTACCTTAGAATTTTGATGATCGGTCAGTCAGTCAGTCAGTCAGGCAGAAAATTAAGAAACTTTGACTAACTATAACTTCTAAACTACTGGTATAAATTAGATGAAATTTGAAATGTATCGTGTCTATGCAGTGCTTGATAAGATATTTTTAAATGAGGGTTCTAAACTTATCGGCAAGGGAGTTATAGGGGGGTCGAAAATGGCCTGAGCTGGTTCGAGAAAAGGATGGTACGGCCGTGCCGCTTTCAGCTCGACTTGGTGGGGGCACTACCGTGCCCCCAGATAACAACAAAAATAGTTTTATTTTTTGTAGAAATACAAAAATTATAGGAAAAAATTACAGTTTGACATGAATTCATAATTTACATGCATTACATTTTTTTTATTATTAATATTTAAAAGTGAATGTATGTATGACTATTGACTATGGATTGAAGTGATTGAGTTTGTAAGTGTTTGTGTGTGTTTGTGTGTGTATGTTGTGTTAAAATCCGGAACGGGACGGAAGATGCTCGAAGGTTATAATAGATAAGTAAAAACTTAGGTATCTAAAAAACAAATTTCACAAATTAGCCCGGTCAATATCGACATCAAACATTGCAAACGCGAATGTAACTACGATTTTGTTATATATTGTTAGGTCCCTTGAGAGTAGTTAACACCCAAGTTTGCAACACTGAAAACCCTGTGCTGCCAATGTCAACGTCGTATCAAGATTTGTTCAGAAGTTTTTGCGCTTGTATCTCATGAACCGCGATATCTAGAGAGTTGAAATTTTTACAGGTGATGTATGTCTATTGCTGCTATAACAACCAGAATACAATAAATATTAAGGGGGGCATTCCCATACAAGAATCGTGATTTTTTTGCTTGTTTTTGTGGATAATGTTTCGAAGGCTGTTTCTCGTGAACCGTGATAGTTAGATGGTTGAAATTTTCACAGATGATGTATGTTTATTACCACTATTACAACAAATAACAAAAACTAGTCAAGTGCGAGTCGGGCAACAGATATGATATTTCTGTCATTTTTATAAATGATGGTACGGAATCCTTTGTGCGCGAGTACGACTCGCACTTGGCCAGTTTTTTTGTATTTGTTGTTATAGCGGCAATAAACATACATCATCTGTGAAAATTTAAAAGATGTAACTGTCACGGTTCATGAGAAACAGCCTCCGAAACATTATTTACAAAAACCAACAAAAAACACGTTTCTTGTATGGGCGCCCCCCTTACTATTTATTGTATTCTGGTTTTTAGTATTTTTTGTAATAGCGGCAACAGAAATACATCACCTGTGAAAATTTCAACTCTTTTGCTATCACGGTTCATGAGATACACGCGAAAAAAATACTGAACGGATTTTGCTATGCATAATCTGCGAAAATTTCAACACTGTAGCTATCACGATTCATGAGATACAGCCTGGTGACAGACGGATGGACGAACAGACAGCGAAGTCTTAGTAATAGGGTCCCGTTTTTTACCCTATTGGGTACGGAACCCTAAAAACTGGCTTAGTGCAAGTCGGACAACATAATATGATTTTTTGAAAAAAAAAAATGTAACAAGAGCTGTTACATCGGAAATTCTGTAATTTCACAGCTTTCTTAGCACTGCGGAAGAATTGCCCATCTTTGACTTGCTGTATCTTTGCAACCAAAAGACATAGTGTGCTCAGGTTTCGCTAAAATTGTAGCAAATTTAGTTATCTTTAATAAAGTTCTATAAACCGTACTTGAAAAAATCTTCGTTATGGTAGATTTTTATAAAAAACTGAAATATGGGCCAAAATTTCGCAGTTTATTGAGCACCGTGGAGGCAGCACAAGGTTTTCAGTGTTGCAAACTTGGGTATTAACTACTCTTAAGGGACCTTACAACATATAAAAAAATCGTAGTTACATGCGCGTTTGCAATGTTTATTTATTTTTATGTCGATATTGACGGGGCTAAATGTTTTTCGCAATAAACAACACAATTGATCTGTAAAATTTTCTTTTGTTAAATATAACTTTATCTTCATAAATTTTAGATACAAAGTTATCAAAACAACTATCAAAGGTTGAGCATAATTCATGTCAAAAAGTTTCAGTTGATAATTTGACCTCCACTCTTCTAATGAATACAAGGACTCACGAGGGGATTACGCGTCTAAGCCAGATGTCCCCCAATCTCTTGATCTTTTGAAATATGACCTTATAATAGCGAATAAGATATTGTTTCAGCTTATTTTAGTCGCGTAAATCATGGCTCTACTTTTTGACCTCTAATTAGTGTCTGTGTTGCGCGCGTCTGATTTCAGTTTATTAACAGACGCGTTCTTAATTAATTGACAGTGCTGAAAAATTAGGGTCCGTAAGTCCCTACCTAAATATTATCTTATTTTCATTCTGCCCGGAAAGAATAATAAAAGTTTACGGCTAATTATTGTAGGACCAAAATGAGATTACGTTTTTCCTTTTTAGACCCAAGCTTCACAGAGGAGACGTGCGGCGCTACGCACAATATGACATTTGTCAGACAAGTGATCGTCACTTTATAAGCGAACGGCTTTAAGCGTCGCGATGTCGCACGTCTCACGTCTTCGACGACCACTTGTTTGACAGATGCCATCCCACGCGTCATGATGCACGTCTCTTTTGTGGAGCTTGTCTTTTTTCCGGGATTTTGACATCGGTGAATCTAATAACTATAGTCCGGCAAGCTCGTGCGCGACCCTCCCTAGGGGTGACAGACGTTGGGAGGGGAGATGTCAGCGGGTAGCGGGAGGTGTAGCGGGGAAGGGAAGCGCGCGCATCCGCGCCGCACGTCATATTAAAATGACATGCTTACTCGCCCCCTCACCGTCTGTACCCCGCAGGAATGTCGCGCACGAACCTGTCGGACTATAGTACATACTACCAAAAAATATATTATTTGTTGGTATCGTTCTATTTTGGATGCATACCTATTTTAGGTAGGAAAATACTGACAAATTGTCTGTGCCGTCCGACACATACTTCCGCCGTGTCGAGTGCTATCGATATCAGACATATCGGGTTTATTTATAGCGAGTGTTGAAGTTGAGCGATGTTGGTCGTTCCGGCCTCGTGAAGCGAAGGAAGGTGAGTGTTGCATTTTTGAAAACTTTGTTAGAGAAAGGTTGTAACGAGAATCTGTTCAGAAGACACCTTCACAAAATTGACACAGTACGGCACCAACTATTCATTTGTATCTATTGTCACTGACGCTATAGAAAGAGACAATGTTAAGTTAATGTTACATAGTTGCAGTTACGTTTTTCCTTTTCATAGCTCGAAGCTTAAGTATTTAGTTTTTTTTAATAGTGTTGTATTCGTGAGCCGAGATTTAGTCATCGCTGAATCTAAAAATGGCTTTTAGAACTAATACGTAAAAGAAATATATTTTGGTTTTAGGTAGATAAATATACTGTCAAATTGACTGTGCCGTCCGACACATACTTCCGCCGTGTCGAGTGCTATCGATATCAGACATAGCGGGTTTATTTATAGCGAGTGTTGAAGTTGAGTGATGTTAGTAGTTCCGGTCTCGTGAAGCGAAGAAAGGTAAGTGCTGCATTTTTGTAAACTTTGTTAAAGAAAGAACACAATCTCTCCCGCTTTCGTGTCGGACACCGAATCGTCTAACGACCAAATACTTCCGGCGCCGTATCGACTGTCGAGTGCTATCGATATCAGACATATCGGGTTTATTTACAGCGAGTGTTGAAGTTGAGCGATGTTGGTCGTTCCGGGCTCGTGAAGCGAAGGAAGGTAAGTGTTGCATTTTTGAAAAGTTGAAGAAAGAATAGAGAATCCTGTTAGAGGTTGCTTTAAATTTAGTAACATCTGAACAAGATCGGCAAAATACTGCACCACTTATTTAATTTTATTGTAGCTACTTAGTCAATAAGCATTGAATATTGTACGTTTGTTCTCTCTAGTAATGCTCCGTGTTTCATTGACCTGTGTAAATCTAGTACCTACCATTAGTTATGTATCAGATATATAGGTAGGAAAGTAACCTGAACAATATCATGCAATCCCCGCAGTCTAATAAATAACCAAATCGAATAGAATATATTTGCAATATTAGATTTCAATTTATGTGTTTGGAATAGGTTATCTTACCTATGTTACATTACAGCAATAAATCAACATATCGGTAAATAAATAGACCTGCATTATTTTGATAAAGTTAGTTTCTGTATCACTTGAAATCAAGAAAGAAAAAATGTAGAGCACAAAAATCAGGTTAGTAAGTACTTATACATATAAGATTAAAATAAAAAAATACTGTCGTATTGTAACTCTAGGTAGGACTATTATAATAGGACCAACCCGATTTCTCGTGCGTGTAGTCCAATCGTAGAGAAAAATAATATGACAACTAGCGCGGCAAATTTTGACGTCATATTGCATCAAAGCATCTAAAAGGTGATAATCATATGCCCATACAAGGTTAGGCCCCTCGAAATGGGGGCCTAAATCGAAATGGCTAGTAATTAAACTCGTAGTAATGTTTTCTTACGCTATCTAGATCATGGTGGCATACTTAGTTTTTAATTATCTAACGGGAAACTGATGAAACGAGGCAAAATAATTCTTAACCTAAAATGGCATAACCTAACTAAGTATTTTGATAAGAGTTATAAGGTGAAAGTATTGATACCCGCACACCCACAACGCACTCGCCGAATTTTGGATTCTTTGTATGAAAATCTGTGGAACCTCGAAAATATTGTCGAGCCGCACGCGCCTAACCGAACGGATTCCCCAGCCAGTGCTCTTTTCTCTTTTTCGTGTGGGACACCGAGTCGTTCAACGACCCGATGAACCCTGGTGTCAGAGTTTTTCAACCGCCTACTACAAGTATCAGGCCTCTGACATGGTTGTGTAACGACCGCCATCATAGACAGCAACCGGGACCGACGGCTTAACGTGCCCATCCGAAGCACGGAACCATCTTACTTGCGGACAATCAGGTGGTTCAACCTGCAATGTCCTAACCAGACTGGGAACAAATTCACAAAGTGATAAATATCAACTTTGTGATTGACCCCACCGGGAATTGAACCCGGAACCTTTGCGTGGCAGGCAGGCATACTAACCACTGCGCCACATCGGCTGTCTAATCTAAGCCAGTGCTAATCATAGACTATAATGCTGATGACGTCATGAGCGCACGCGGACAGTGTAACCATTTTTTTTTATCTATGATGGGCTTACTCTTGACCCCAATCTTACCCTAGAGC
Organism: Phthorimaea operculella; assembly: GCA_024500475.1. Lineage (NCBI taxonomy): Eukaryota > Metazoa > Arthropoda > Insecta > Lepidoptera > Gelechiidae > Phthorimaea > Phthorimaea operculella. The sequence goes on from JANFCV010000115.1 coordinate 1,495,321, forward strand.
AGAGATGGGATCTACGGTGGAGCGAGCTTGCCCAGAAGATGCCTATTCACTCTAGACTTAAAGAGATTCAGGTTATATACACTCGGAAATACAGACGCAGGCAGGGAATTCCATTCTTTAGCCGTGCGCATAATGAAAGATGATTTGAAGCGCTTAGTGCGTAATGTGGGTATATCAACTAAGAACGGATGGTAGCCGGCCGTGCGTCTGGATGTCCGATGGAAGAAAGGAGACGGTGGTATGAGCTCATGCAGCTCACGCGCACACTCTCCGAAGTACAATCTGTAGAAGACCGATAGGCAAGCAACCTTGCGGCGGTGAGCCAGGCTGTGAAGCTTGGTCGCCACCAGTTTTTTATCGCCTATTAATCTCTTGGCTCTGCGTTCCACCGAATCCAGAATCATTTAAAAAGATTTAGTTTTGTCAATGCTGCCAGACTGTCCCATCAACATTACCTCCCAGTAAAGTCTGCTGTTCACCGTCCGTGTTCCAGTTTTTCTTAACTAAAGTTTCGAAGGTTTTGGAGTCTATGTCACTCTTAAAGAATAACCAAATGACATTTTCACATTTTGCTTATTTGACATTTTAATATTTGAGATTCCGTCCTTTTAAATTCAATTGACATTCTGTTACCTTAACATTTAGACATTGGCACAAAATGTTTTCCGCTTCTTCTTTACATTTTGTTACGTTTACATTCTAGCAATTTTACATTTTGCTACTTTGACGTATTGGCATTCTGCTTTTCTGCACATTCTACTTCCTTGAACAATAATATTTTTTAAAAGTTGAAACAGCGGGACCTGTAATATGTTCAAAAGTTTTGTTCCACCGTAGAACACAGAACGTAGAAAATATTCCGACCTGTTCTACTGTAGAAGTGATCAGTTGGATATATGGGAACAAAAGTAAGCTGCGTGGTGCACGGAGAACAGTCTGCAGTTACGAAAGTTGGCTGCTTGAACGTGCCTTTGGCGTAAAATGACAGCAATTATTATTTTAAATAAAATTCCGAAAAATACACACATACGGCAAAATTACACATTAAATTGGGAGGAAAGTACTCTCTTGGCAACACCAACTCTATTCAATGCGGCTGTGCTTGCGGCTAGGTGTGCGAGGCCATCCGCATTATTCAGCGCGTACGGCGAGTACGTTGCGGGTGTGCGGGTATACTTCCTTTGCCAAATGACAACTTGATGACAATAGCAAAAGAGGAAATGCAGAAGTATGGCAGAAGTTTTATTCTCTATGAGAGTTTCAAAGAGTATGTAATACTTGCAGGGTAGATGGGGTAAAATGGTACCTACCCCTGATCAGAAGTTTAAAGACATTGTTGAAAGAAGTTTCCAAACACGAATTCGTATCACCCTTTGCAGTTCCTGTGGCATGGTCTGTTATATTTTTGCCGTTGTAATGCCAGTGGCAGCTGGCCTATTATTACTATTATTTAATAAAGTCATATAAATCATAAAAATGTCATTAATCATTAATCTATCATTAATGTTGTTGTAGTCGCTTTTGTTGCTTGTCTTACGTACGAACCCGGCTATAACATAACATAACAGCCACAACGGTCCACTGCTGGACATGGGCCTCCCCCTATCGGGGGGTATTGCCATACTTACCATGCTTGGCAGGCGGATTGGCGAGCGCAGTGCATGATGGTGCATTAACAGGGAACCCTGCTGCCCATTCCCTGGATGAGTATCCCTTAGTCGCTTTTTATGACACCCACGGGTAGAATTTGGGGTGATTCTGTTCTAAGCCGGCATCACTCGGCATACACAGGAGATTGTCTGCGCTGTTGTTGTTTTTACGCATCCTGGGTTCTAAAAACTGCTCCATTTTACCCTTATTTCCTCTTAGTTGCTCTTAGTACCTACTTTACGTTTGTGTCACAGATGTCAGTAGAATCAAGGAACCAGAATTTTGACCGGAATAAAACACAAAAATATACTTTTTAACATAAATTGTGATTCCTGTTTCGCCTGAAGATGATTTATATAAGATTTTGATCCAAAAAACGTATCATCTTTTTTACATTTCATGAGATTCTTAGCCGTTACTTAGAGGGGGGCCTAGATTTGATTATTTCCTTTCGCATCTAATTTGTTTTATTAAATTGATACATTATCTAAAGTCCCATAAAGACAATAAGCTATTGGATTTTTAAATTAAACTTTTATAACAAAGTGACAAAAGCATTTCTCTACAAATTATAAAGGTGAAAAGTTTGCACAATAGGAACCTTTTCCTCCCTTTTACGCAGTCTATTTCTCTCAATTTTGAGTAAGTTATGCAAGTTGTTTTTAAGCAGCTGTTGTTTACCATTGACATAAATCTCCGATGACTTTGTTCTTGATCCTTGACGAAAACAAGTTGGCATGTTTTTGTTCTGTCGGCCTTTTACACGCTCCAAGACTTCTGAATTAAGTCGTTTGAGCGATAATATTTAATGGAAAAGTTGAAGGCTTTTCGGCAAACGCGGATATTTTGATAAAATCGCTCGGCTTACCGATTTTATGTGCCAGTCTGCCAGTAATGTCGGTGTCAAGTACCTACCGACCTCTGATGTTATGATGGCATGACAGAGTTATCTATGTTAGAAAAAACCTTACCTAATGGGGTGCAGAAGGTACAGCGGGTACTGGGTATTTTAGTGTTGTGAAAGTACCTATCTACATCGCAAATAGACGTCTACTTTTCTATCAAAGAATAATTTTACTTTGTGTAATTCGATACTCTTCCTTTTTCTATTTAATGCGTAAAAAAAGGTATAAACATAAAAGTATCGAGTAAGGAAACCCTTACGGGAATATCAGAATTCAGGAACCAGCTCTTACATTATTATTAAGCACTTTTTTGCTGTGTACAAAATGTGTTGACCGGCCGGATTAGTTTGTATGGGAGGGCCAATTTTTTTATTCATATTTCGACACATTTTCCTCAAAAGCAATTTCATGGACTGGTTCACCCCTTAAAATATTTGCAATTAATTGTATTACAACTGCTTTGCGTTACTGCAGTTGATGAACTTACATACATACATATATCTCGCCAATATCCCTTGCGGGGTAGGCATACCGTATGCTGAACTTTATGACCTGTAAATGCAAGGGGCCGACTAGGTATGCTTTGTATTTCTGTATACCTACACTGGCAACCTGTCACACGTTCCATAATGTAGCGTGTACGTGTTTCCATTAGTTAATGGACATTGATTGCACAAACAGAACACGAACATATTACGAAGTTGTCAATTAATTAACCCTACCGTGCTTTTGAGCGCCGCCGTTCATTATTACCTATGATGATATTATGTATAAGGATATTGTTAGCGCTGGTTAAAATTGAAAACACTAACACAATAATTTTAGGTAAATGTTCTGTATTTCGTGACGGGCGGACAGAGTCTGGAAATGTAGCAAGCTGAAGTGGCAGTGGGTTGGTCACATTTGTCGTAGAACCGATGGACGGTAGAGTACGCGGGTTCTCGAGTGGAGGCCACGCCTCGGCAAACGTAGCGTTGGACACCCTTCAGCCAGATGGACCGATGACTTAAAAAAGGCGGCTGGTAGCGACTGGATGGCAAAAACGGGAGATCGTGCCTTATGGCGTTCCCTGGGGGAGGCCTACGTCCAGCAGTGAACTGCAAAAGGCTGAAATAAAATAGAGTAGATAGTTCTATATTTCCAAGGGTTTTCTTATACAATGAACAATCAAGGTGCCCGCCATTGAGCGGTGGTAGAATGACCGAATTCACAGACCACACATAGACAGGTTCTATGTAGACCCTATGTATAGATCTGCCTTATACAGATATACCTAATAATAACTAACTTTGTTATCGCACCTTATACTGCTGATTGTGTCCATCATGAAACTCTTGTCAGGAAGCTAAGTCATTACGGCGTTAAGGACCAGGCTCTTAGCCTTTTGGAATCATATCTGATTAATAGAATCTAAAAGGTTGATATCAATGGTGAAAGATCATCTGGATCAAATTTAAGCATGGGCGTTCCACAAGGTTCGATTCTTGGTCCTTTCTTGTTTCTTGTATACATTAATGATCTACCGTATCTTGTTAAAGACAAACATGATATACTGTTGTTCACCGACGATACCTCATTGCTTTTCAAAGTAAAGAGGCATCAACTCAACTATGACGACGTGAACAATACTATAATCGATGTAGTAAAATGGTTTACTATAAATAATCTCCTATTAAATGAAAAGAAAACTAAATTTATAAAATTTGCATTGCCAAATGTTAATCCGAGCACTACAATTATTAAGATACAGGACCTTGCAGATTCAATAGTATTTTTAGGTATAACTTTGGACGCCACGCTCCAATGGGGGCCACATATTGAGAAATTGTCGAAGAGACTGAGTTCAGCAGCATACGCAGTTAAAAAAATAAGATATCTCACGGATGTAGACACTGCTAGACTAGTTTACTTAAGTTACTTCCATAGCTTGATGTCTTATGGCTTATTATTGTGGGGCCACGCTGCGGATGTAAAGAACATTTTTGTTCTGCAGAAACGGGCTGTTCGTGCAATTTATAAACTAGGGCATCGAGTCTCCTTAAGGGAAAAATTTAAAGAAATCAATATATTAACATTTGTGTCACAATATATATACGAAAATTTGATTTATGTCAAATCTAATATTAATACTATTGAGAAAAATTGTGATAGACATCATTTCAACACTAGAAATAAGGACAAACTTGTAGCTCACACAAGCAGGCTTAGTAAAGTAAGCAAATCCTTTAAAGGAAGCTGTATACGCTTTTATAATAAGCTTCCAAAAAATATCCAAGATTTACCCTTAAATAGATTTAAAGATGTAATAAAACAAAAATTATGCAAGAAAGGCTATTATGAAATATCCGATTATATGCAAGATAAATCTTCATGGGAGTAGTTTCACATGTTTGTTTATATAAAATATTTTTTTTTTATGACGAAACAGTTAGAATATTCTACTGTAATTTATTTTTTTATTTTTACTTATTTTTAATTTTGTGTTTAGCCGTTATTCGGCTATTACTATTCATGTTTTTTTTTTCAAACCTAGCTAGGGTAGCTTAGGGCCTACAAAGATTGTATCTTTAGAATAGCAGCACTTCTGGGCAGGTTTTTGGGGGGTTTTCCTGTCCAGGAGGTCCGACTAACTATACGCATGTAACACCTTTTTAAAATCTTGATCGAATTTAGTTTCACTTACTGGTCGTTAAGGCATAAAGTTACATGCCGTGTGGTTAGCCTGGCCAGCCCCGAGGCAGTGCCTTTATTTTTATTTTTTTATCCCGCCCGAGCCGCGTTTATAGTAGGAATAAAAATTGTGCTTCACAAATTTCTCTTTTTTATAATGACTAATCCAATGTAATGAATGACTATCAATAAGTGATATTTTTATGTCCTAATTTGAATAAACATTTTTGACTTTGACTTTGACTTTGACTTTGCTCTACTTTTACAAACTACTCACCTACCTATTTACCTTAACAGCCACAACAGTCCACTGTTGGACATGGGCCTCCCCCATATTGGGGGGTATTGCCATACTCACCACGCTTGGCCATACTCACCACCAGGCGGATTGGCGAGCGCAGTGCATGATGTTTAATTCACAGGGAACGCTGCTGCACATTCCCTGGATAATTATCCCTTAGTCGCTTTTTACGACACCCACAGATAGAATTGGGGTGATGCTATTCTAAGCCGGCATCACACGGCACATTCTAAGCCGGCATCACACGGCACATCCTAAGCCGGCATCACACGGCCGTATTTAAAAAAACAGCCAAGTGCGAGTCGGACTCGCACACGAAGGGTGCCATACCATTTTTGCATAAAAATCACGATTGCCGTATGGGAGCCCCCTTAATTTTTATGTTATTCTACTTTTTAGTATTGGATGTCATTGTGGCAATAGTAATACATATACTGGCAAAATTCCAACTGCTTTACTTTTACCGTTTATCAGATACCAGCCTCCGAACCATCATAGCTACAGTACGCGAACGAGTTCATGACCATGTTGAGGAATGCGGTAGTGCTGTGACTAAATTCATGTTGATGTCGATATCGAGAACTGTTGCCGAACAATTCAGCTCAGACTACACATAGTTATTAGTTAATGGGTTGTTCCGGGTGAATTCAATTATTTTTGAGTTTTTGTAACACTGTTGCAAGCATCATGATGATTGGTTAAGCGTTGGGCTACCAGAGGCAATTATATTAGGCAATTATATCTTGGCCGATATTTTAGAAGGCGAACGAAGATTACCAATTTTTGCTTCTGTTTCAATTCTAGTCAATGTCTTTTTAGAAAGCCCAGTATAATGGACCGCTCGATCCAAAGCGTTGTTAACTGAAAAAGCATAAGTAATAATAATAAGTTTGTTTTCTACACAAAACGCAACACAAACGACGACAAAATATCGATAACTTTGTGACGCACTTTTTTTCCATCACTCGACTGCGGGCGAATGCGGGTAGGTGGGTAAACGCGGGGCGCGCCGCCTCCGCGCGCCTCCTCATTCCCCGATGGTCAAGAACTCGATCGCGTACTGTAGAGTTAGAAAAATAGCGGCAACAGAAATAATGCATGTGTGAAAATTTCAATGCTCTTACTATTACGGTTTATGAGATTGACAGACGGACAGACAGACAACGAAGTCTTAATAATAGGATTCCGTTTTCAACCTTTAGGTATAGCACCCTAAAAAAACGAATATTACAAAAGAGCGGAATGAACCTCCCATGAAAAACATTTCAAATATGAATTTCATATTTGCTAGAAAAGCATCATCTCCTTAGCACAATGAACTGCAACCTATTCAAGTGAACAATAACTTACATTAACAATGTTCAAGAACTTCGCTGTGAAAGCGCTATAATCGCCTTAATTAAAACTTCTCGCACTTTTCAAGCCAACTTTAAACTACCTGCATTTAAATAAAGAAGTAAAAGGTGTATTAATGTCATATGAATTGAAAAGGAAGATTATTCTTTGGCATATGAAAAGACGCGTATTGCAGTGTAAAGACTAAGTTCAAGAACAAAATTGCACCAAGTCACCTAACTGTTTCATTCAAGCAACGTAATACTGATTGAGATAGGTAATTGCAGTCCACATGCGATTTGATGGCATTCGAGAGCAAAAAATGTATGACAGCAGCTGCGATCCAATCGCTCTAACGTGAGGAAAAACATAAAAAACATATTGGGATATTTACACTCAATAATTTTTATATGAACAAATAATAAGCCTTGTGGTAGCGGCTAGGAATACTGCCACCCCTAGTCCACTAGGGTGTTTCGTAAAAGGCGACGAACAGTTTTTGATCTCGGCTGAATATCGGTCGACTATTGTCAACCGCATGGTGGCGGTGATATCACCCACAATAGCATTCCCAAAGAGGTTTGACGCTAGGCAGGCGGCCAGTTGTAAAACATGCCCAAATCCTTTTGCTATTTTGCGATTTTGTGTTCAACCGATTTAAGATAAGGGCAGGAATTGAAAGAAAAATTTATAATAAAAAGTATTATTTAAAATACATATTATGTAAATTCATGTCGATGATCTGCATGTTGATACGTTTGTAATCGCTTTGAACGTGCTGAATGGAACAAACACGATCACGATCACGAAATTACCGCCTCTTTTGATATTCCCGTCACGGTTTGTTGCGGTTTTAATCAGGGCCCAAGTTTGCGGACGTTAATCTACTAATGTAGGGATACGAACTTGGGTGCGAGTTGCCGAGATACCGAGTTACGGGTATTGATGTTAGGGTGTGAAAAAAAATCAATTTTTAAATTAATCGAAGAAAAACAATGTTTAGTTATCGATTATACGATGTTAATTAATTGATTATTTAAAAAAACTAATTCTGATTCTAAAGATTACGAAATTACCTCCTCTTTTGATATTCCCGTCACGGTTTGTTGCGGTTTTAATCAGGGCCCAAGTTTGCGGACGTTAATCTACTAATGTAGGGATACGAACTTGGGTGCGAGTTGCCGAGATACCGAGTTACGGGAATTGATGTTAGGGTGTGAAAAATAATCAATTTTTAAATTGATCGAAGAAAAACAATGTTTGGTTATTGATTATGCGATGTTAATTAATTGATTATTTAAAAAAAAAACTAATTATGATTCGAAAGATCACGGAATTGTCTCTTCTTTAAATATTCCCGTCACGGTTTGTTGCGGTTTTAATCAGGGCCCAAGTTTGCGGACGTTAATCTACAAATGTAGGGATACGAACTTGGGTGCGAGTTGCCGAGATACCGAGTTACGGGAATTGGTGTTAGGGTGTGTAAAATAATCAATTTTTTAATTTATCGAAGAAAAACAATGTTTAGTTATCGATTATACGATGTTAATTAATTGATTATTTAAAAAAACTAATTCTGATTCTAAAGATTACGAAATTACCTCCTCTTTTGATATTCCCGTCACGGTTTGTTGCGGTTTTAATCAGGGCCCAAGTTTGCGGACGTTAATCTACTAATGTAGGGATACGAACTTGGGTGCGAGTTGCCGAGATACCGAGTTACGGGAATTGATGTTAGGGTGTGAAAATAATTAATTTTTAAATTAATCGAAGAAAAACAATGATTAGTTATTGATTACCTTTGCCTTTACAGCTACAACAGTCCACTGCTGGACATGGGCCTCCCCGTATTGAGGGGGTATTGCCATACTCACTACGCTTGGCAGGCGGATTGGCGAGCGCAGTGCAAGACGTTTAATTCACAGGGAACGCTGCTGCCCATTCCCTGGATAATCATCCCTTAGTCGCTTTTTACGACACCCACGGGTAGTTATCGATTATGCGATGTTAATTAATTGATTATTTAAAAAAAGAACTAAAACTGATTCTGAAGATTATGGAATTGTCTCCTCTTTTTAAATAAAATAATAGAAGGGAATATTCCCGTCACGGCTTGTTGCGGTTTTAATCAGGGCAAGTTTGCGGACGTTAATCTACTAATGTAGGGATACGAACTTGGGTGCAAGTTGTCGAGATACCGAGTTACTAGGAATGTGAAAAACATTTCGAGTCTTAAAATTTATCGATGATAATTAATAATAATTTATACATAATTTTTTTACAATATTTTATGCAATTTTATTAAATTATAGGTATTTCAAATTTATTTGCACGAAGAAGTTATTTAAAGACGCTTTACACGGGGCCCGTATGCGTGACGTGCACGTAGTCACGACGTCATCACGCGCGTAGAGATAACGTTGTATGAGATACCGCACACCGCGCTACGCATGCGTGCGCGTGATCACGTGCGTAGCACGTTGTGCGGCCTCTCATACGATCCCATAATTACGATACAACGTCATCTCACACCGTGACCGCGCCGTGCGGCCCGGTATGTGGCGCCCTTTAGGTTCTTGCATTACATCAATGAAAACAAGACTCATTGCACCTTACTTTAGATCTCTACTAGTTAATTTGATTTGGTGGTTTGATGCTTTTTTCCTCTGTAATAAGATAAAAACTAATATTGTTCAAAATCGAGAAAACATAATAAAAACGATTATATAAAAATCATTGATGTATTGGATAAAATCAAATTACTTCTTATAGATATTTTCTTGACGAGAAATAATCAGTTATACAAAAATCGAGTTTTCGTTACTAAAGTCGCTTCCCTGTGAGTTGCCGAGTTGTCGAATGCCAAGCGGGATTCAATGCCGAGCGAAGTCTATCGGAGGCATTAGTAAAAGTTGGTCTAGACTTAATTATTTATCTATTGACTATCTACTATTCGTAACTTAGATAATTAAGAAAGCAAAACTATAATTAATGATAATCCAGATAAGCTCTACATTGTTAAAATCATTCGGTTCACTAAGCTTCCGTTCGAGTTCAGTTTCTAATCATTAGTAGAGTCGACATAAAAATAGTTAGTATACCTAAAGATATACTGTTTACATACCTATGTTCCTATTAATTTTTCGATTTACTAACCTTCTAATCAAATAATAAGTACTTCATGTCACCTGGCATTTTGTCATATACATATTATATTAAAATGAAATAACATTAAAGTTAATAACGTATTAAAGAAGCAATAATGTGTTAAACTACTTACCTACTAAGTATTACTTACTAATGTAGTAAAAATTAATAGTTAACAGTAATATACAAATCTCTTGAGGGTGTAATTTACTCACAAAACTGAACAACTTTTGTTAGAAACTTTTCTTTGAAATATGAAAAACTAAGTGACACACTTTTTCAGCATTTTTGTATGGGAGGTCCAAATTTTTTTTTCATATTTCGAAGAAAAGTTTAAACCAAAAGTGGTTCAGTTTTGTGAGTAGATCACACCCTCAAGAGATTTGTACTTATACGATAAGGACTGAGAGATAATGACAGAAATATTCATATGACTTTTAAACTTTAATATTTATAAAGAACCTTGTAAAAGCACAATTGCAATCAGGGCTTGAAATATTGAAATACATCCGTATCAATCTTGTACTATCGCCGGCAAAGCCACGCACCTATTTAAGGGATTGACTTATACTCGTTTTTCTTAGCTTTTGTATGAAAACCCAGTATAAGTTGGTCCCTTAAATGGTAGATGGTTTTGCTGGCGAAAGTATTTACTTCTACGAGTTCTAGACCGTCTACGAAAATGAGCAGTACCTAGTCAAATGTGAAAGCAAACCTAACTGGAGGAAATTGAAGCTGATGAAATATCCTGCGGCAAATACAGCTCACGGAGTTACATTTAATCTAATAGAAAATATTCAGAGAACTCACTGAGCGTTCGTAATGAATCTATTACTTTATGCAGGTTTTTATTTATATGTAGGTGTAAGGGACAGCCCTCCAAACAATAATAGCACAAATTATAGAGTTTACAGAAGGTTCACTCGGCCCTATTTCGGAATTTTGCGATTGGCACTTGTAACGCAGCCAGGGTTGCTATTGTCGAAAATCTCAAAGAAATATATCAAAATAGCAAAATCTGATAAAGAACGCCATTATGATTCAGAGCCACTTTCGTGTCAACCACCTTCTTCGTTACCATGACTTCCTCTGAGATTCCGGTTATTTTCAGTCAAAGTCAGTAAGTGTCAAAAATCGTCGCTAGTACTAGGTGAGTCATCTGTATAGGTGTCCCTAATTTGTGCTAATAGGGCGTATGGAGTATGCAGACCATCAAACTGATCAATTTTCCCCTAGAAACATAGTATGTCAGGACAGGAGACGAGAAAAATCTTCATCCCCCAATTACTAGAAGTGACACGATTAGCTGACAGACAGTATTTGGAGGGCAGTCCTTTACAAGTAGAATTCATAAGAGTAGAATAGTTTATTATACACCTTACAAACTAAACTGGCAGTCTAAAACCTCGATGCGTTAATGTCTCTCTCGGCTTAAAAGTTCCATCGTCAAAGCGCTTGAACGTCTTGGACAATGGACAAAACAAGATTTATCACTTATTGTAACGGTAATGTAGCAAATTATATTTTACAAGCGTTTATTTGCGAGCGCCATCAATTTGGCGATGAAAGGCGTCGCGAGGCTCGGAGCCTTCTCGTTAGCTAAGAACTGGTGGAAATTAAGGGCCGCGCTATTGCCCATTACCTACATAATAGGTTAAAAATGTTAAGGAGCATGCGTTCATTCATGAGTTCATGATGGAGGTATGTATGTGGAGGTGGGTACGAATATACTTACAGCCAAAATTGTAATTAGGCAAGTGAGGTGAGGCAAACCCGAAGTGAGGCAAATTGTTAAAATTTACAAGGACAAGAAAGGTCAATATTTGATACTACAATAACCCTGACGTTCCTGTAGCCAGAATTTTACATCCTTGATTTTGGCAAATTGCCAGTTAGAGATTCTAAGATATATCTAAGTGGTGAAGGATTTGTACGACTAATGCTTTCAGCTGTAAGTAAATTCTAGCCTACGTACAGAAAAAACAGCTTATTTTAGAGAAAGAGACAGGTTCAGTCAGTTAACATTATGAGAATTCAACGTTTATTCCGGAAGGCACAATACTTGGGTACCATCTAAAAATTTGTTCATCTAGAGTAATATGTCGTGACGCGAATGGTGAGTACGACCTTGAACTTCTGCGCACCAGTCCTTGGAGAACAACATGCGTAATATTAATTAAAAGTCTGCTCATAGAAAAAGCTTACACGTGAGAGGCTTTTGCGTTACATTGCGTACGATAGCAGAAACTGCAGAGCATAACCTGACTGCTACATGCTGTCATCATCATCATCTGCCTGCTCTTATCCCAAATCTTACTGATTAGGGTCGGTGCAACATGTTTCATAAAGTACAAAATAATGTAGCAAAAAGATTTAGCAATGTTTTGTGACCAGCAGCCTGCCTGACGTCAACCCTCTTTTGGAATGTTATTGAAGGTGGTATCACCGCCGCCATGCGGTTGACCATAGTCGACAGATATTCAGCCGAGGTCAAAAATCTACATTTCCTTTTACGAAACACCCTGGACTAGGGGTGGTAGTATTCTTGGCCACACGGCTTGCTAATGCCATCAATGTAAAGCAAAGCGCATTAGAGAATCTGCCCTTAAGCTACGAAGGGTGTGCGAAGGGTGAACCATACTGTTTCCAGCTTTAAATACTCAAACTTTGCTCAGTAGCGATCATTACACTTTGTAATTAAGTTCACATTATGTGTACCTACCCATGATAGAGTTTTCCATGAGCTAATTATGTCCCAAATAACTAAACTTTAGGATTGACATACATCGATAGATAGGTTCTCCGCTTCGTGTCCTGCGTCCTTTCTTACGTACAATACTTACTATAATGTTATGAAATGCTTTTTAAGTAGGTACAACAATAAAATGCCATAGCTACATTCAGTCGAAGGCATTTCAGGAGTCGTCTCATTTCCTTTTAAAACGTAAAAGACTGGAGTTTACAGGCCATAACTCCGCTTCTTACTTTACTACGAGACTATAGAGATGATATATCTACTAAGGCATGGAGGATGAAGGAAATATACTACAGGAGAGCCAATCCTAAAGTAAAAAGTGCAACTTCATTTTACTACTGCCATCTATTGGAACGACTTCAAGTGTTGGTTTATGGATGAATAAATAAAAAGAAAACTTAATAATCTCGACAAGTCATTGCGATTGGTTTTCAACGGATGCGCTGCTTAAGATATTTAGTTAGTCTTTTCTACTTCTACGCTTACGCCATCTAGGTTTAAGGTGTGTGAGGTACGTTTCTTAGTCTAAAATATCGCCTCTCCTCTACTATATTTCCTCCATGAGTAAGGACACTAAAGTTTCCAAGCATGTACCTAAAAGTTGCAACGAAGAAGGGTGGTGGCGATCTTTCCCCGTCTGTTGATATTACAAGATTAATAGCTGCGCTTTTCAAACTTCAAAGAAGTTGGTGATGAACTAGAAATATCACGTACCTACACACGGAAGGCACTTGGTAGGTATTTGAGTAACACACATATAAAATTCTCTTATTTGTATAAATGTCTGTTACGATAAAACATTGTAAACTTAATTTATAAATGGAAGTACTTTGTTCACTTAAAAGCCAAGCTTAAAAGGTACAAAAAGGTGAACGCTCAACTCAATCAACTAAAATGCAGTTGTAAAGTGGATAGATAAATGTAAGTTTCTACTTTGTTTTCTGAAACGTTGTTGTTATTACCTACTTGCAGTCCGTCGGCGGTGTCACCCGTGGGAAAATGCGTTTTCTCGGCATGTGTTATACATATACTTAACTAAATATTCCTCTTTAATCACTCTATCTGATACAAAAAATCGTATGAAAATCTGTTGCATGGTTGAAGAGAAATTAGCGATTTCCACGACAGATCAAATCAAATCAAATCAAAATCAAAATTCTTTATTAAATAAACATAAATACTAACAGGTAATTCTATACAAAAACAATTACGAGGCTAAACTGTTTCCTAAACTAAGAATAGTTATTCCTGTGTCTTAAGTAAACAGTTAACCAGCATAATTGTTCTAAATAATACTATAAATAACAATAGACTACGACTATACAATTAAAATAAACTTAAATATACTACTAAATAACACTTACATAACTACGTAAAATTAAATTTGGGAGTTTTCTGTGGCAGCCTTCCTCGAAAGCGGCGGTAAACAACTCCTTTCGGCCAAAACTCTGGCGTGGTGAAGACGTCCAAGTGGGCAGTCGGGACTCGCACCAAGAACGAGGTGAAGCTCACACTATGGTGCGATTCCAACGCCTCCACGAACACGCCGAGCCTCGGATTGTCCTTGAAGACACCCGCTTTATGCCTCGCAAAGATGTAGTCCAGCACGTCTTGCTTTGTGGTAGACTCGTGCAGGCGGGAGACATAGAGCGATGTCCTCGGCGTGGCGGCGCGCAACGGTGAATTGGGCTCTCCCGATGCGGTGCCGCACTGGTTCTGGCGATTCTGCCTACGGCGCTTCTTCTGGACCAGGGTGTATCCCTCCGCATCTACCTGGTCGCGGCGCTGGTTCCGGGACGGCTCGCTAGGTCTTGATTGAGCCTTTCCCGTTCTATTCTCCGCTGGTAAAGCGGGCAGCTGAGCTTGCCGGTTTGCGATGTTCCGGCGCTAAACGCAAAATGTTTCTACCGGGAGTAACGGAAAGGGGGTCAATGTACTCATGAAACTGAACAACTTTCCCCATGGAACATGGGTCGAAATATGAAAAAAAAATTAGGACCTCCCATAGTAAATCAATTAGCTCATCGGCGATTTTGTATGGCCGATATTTGTATTTTTTTTTTCATATTTCGACCCATGTTCCATGGGGAAAGTTGTTCAGTTTCATGAGTACCTTGACCTCCTTTCAGCTTGTTATACCCTTTCTGTTACTCCCTGTATATATTTTACACTACTTATGTCATATTGATATGGCAGAGGAATTCAAGATATTTCCGCCTCGCAATTTTACCTACGCGCCTTAGTGATCCGCTTTCTGCCATGCCACTAACCCTATAGATACCATTTTAAAAAAACACAATATTGTCGTCGTCTCATGTTTGACGCGCGATCTATCGCTATCCGCCCTACGCGAGTAATTGCATGTCGCCGCACTAAATTGCTTCTATCCTATACCAACAACACATAAACCTCTCCTTCCAGGGTTCAACGTTTGTTGGTTTTTCTTATAAACTGCTCGAAAAACTAGTTTTAGATGATCCCTCGATGAGGTAAGTTGATTTGCTACAGATAGTACAACCAATACGTTGTTAACCTCCCTTTACATTACTATTGTCGCAAGCGGTCGAATGCAATTTTTAAAGTTGCTTTATAGCTCTTGGAATCACCAACTACGGTTTGTTACAAAGTTTGTGAGATACGTTTTTGATGAAGATGTAACATTTTATCGTTACGAGGTAAGTACCTACTACAAGTTCGACTACAGCAGTTTTATTCAGCATCTACTTATACCTAGTTATAAAAGTATTATGACTGGCGCATGACGAAAAGATATTGACAGTATTTTCAACAGGGTTTATTTACAGTATAAAATTTACTCGACGATACTGTATGTTTAAAACGAAGCATTTTTTCTTGCATTTTACGCTAAAGTCTTAGATAAGGCTTTAAATTTGTCTTCCCATGTATGCATTAATATCAGAGGCGCCATAAAAACCGAATTATCTTGAAGATTAATCATGCTTTATGTTTGTATACGACGCCGGTTTTCCCTCACTGTACGAGTAGATGGCGACAAATCTTCATTATGATGCTACCGTGCTCTCAGAAAAGATATGTGCTAAGTATTTATTGCCTTGAGTTGTGTTTTTCTTCGCACTTTTTCTTGAAATTACCTGTAGGTGTGTAGGTACAGTATACAACAATTACGATGCTAAAAAACGTATTGGATTCCGACACTCTTATTCTGTGGGTTCCGAGAAGCCAATCAGAATATATGCGAGAAATTCTACGACGGAACGTGTGGCTGTCAGTCTTCGTCACGCCTGACTTTGACGGCTGCGATGCGAAACGGCCGCCGTCATACTTAGATAGAGATACTTATACTTCAGTTTAGTAGGAGGTTCTGTTTGCGTCCTCAGATTTTCCTAAAATTTAACAATAGCACTTTTCTAGTATAGTTCTTCCTTTGGCGTAATATGTTGTTACAAAACGTTAACGCATACTTAGTTTAAAATTATTTTTATTTCTTTTGGGTTTTTAAAACGTTTTCAACAGACGAAAAACAAAAAGAGAAGAGGTTCTCTATTCGTCGCGAACTTTCATTTATTAATTTATTTCAATACACGGTAAATTATAAAAATGCCCATTATCATTAACACTTCATCACTTTTTTAGCGGATTATAAATTTCTGATATACCTACAAACTTTATAATGTGTTAATGTATTTATTTGACTCTTTTATATCGAGACTGAGCGACAGATTGATGTGGTACTTAGGCATTTGGTTTGGATATATTCAGAGCACTGGAGAGTGACGAATCAAACTTTTCATCGTCAAAATGTCTCAGCAAATGTGTAAACCTATTACATCTCGTGTATATTTGAAACATGTATCTAAAGCATGTATCCGATATTTTTTGTTCAATAAATCTACACCACAGTTGAAATTGAACAATCTGTACGATCTGGACTAACATATTGGATAGTTTTTGCCATCATAAATCTGGCTTGAGATTCATGAAAAACAGACTGGTATTAATGATACTAAAACAAGCTTAAAGCTGGATTATATGAAGAACTTTCAATGTTATAATAAACTACAAATAATGAAACTCGGAATCTTGAATATTCTTATTTTGTGATGTCAAATTTATTTGTATGGTTACTTACTACTTGATTGATGCAAAATATTTGTTGGTTGAAAATAAATTTGACATCACAAAATAAGAATATTCAAGATTCCGAGTTTCCTTGAGTGTAGTTTATAAACTGCCTTGACAATTTACCTGTGACAACACTCTTAGAAGGTGGAAGTTATTAAATGGTACCTTTTTTTTACTGTAGGCACCCTACAACAATTTGTCTAATTACTTTTTTTTATTTAGGTAGATACCTAGATATAACGTGACTAGGCATATCTTTTCTATCAAACTTTTATACTTATAACACATAGTCCTTCAATTTTAGCTTTAATATTTTTTGACGAATTTTACTTCAGCGTCTACCTGAAAACCAGAGCTGCAAACGAATAGAGGGATACGTCAACGTTTCTTTTATTTTTCTAGCAGTACACGTTCAGATTCAGACAGGGCGTCTAGAACAAAAGCCAGATTTTGAATATTCAACACCCGTTTCTGACGGGGGAATTTTTACATTCAGCTTTAAAATTTTTGGAAATGTGTCGACGTAATCTTTTGGCTTAGCAAAAGCTGGTTCGAAAAGTTACGAAATATTGTTCACATAGGTCCGACACAAATGCCATATAAGTCGTAGGATAAATCTGTTTTATATCTGCTTCATACCTATATTATTTGATTTCATCTATCATATTCAAGATACAACTGTAATTTAGGCCTCTTGCACTCTCCGTCGAGGGGAGTACCTAAATATTGGCTATACTGGCCAGCAATAGGTTGGCACTGAGCAAGATGTTGCATTGCATCAGCGCCGACTTGATTAGGAGTAGAAGTGGTGGACATGGCCGAAATTCAGTCGGACATATCATCATTATCACAAGGAACAATGCTGCCCATTTTCCTGATAAATCTTTGTACCTGTCTATAAAAATAATATTAAAAATCCAATAAAAATGACTCTCTCCTCGCAGACGAACAGATCGTGGTTGTACGCGTAGCAATCTTGTAAGATGACATGCAATTACTTGCTGTGTCAGTGTTGATAGCAACATGGAGTGAAAGATGCACCGCACACTTGCTTTTGCAGCTTCTATACGCTTTTAAACTTTATTTTCTCTTCAGTACGGTACTTGCTATAAACAGCACTTTCAGTTAAAGGATCAATTTAGACTGTTTTCATACAAACATCATAAACTACTAGTATTAATTGATATCAAATTAACTCAAAATTAACAAGGTGTAACGAGGCGTACGCGTAGAGAACTATAATTATGTTAGTTGTTAAAATATAATTATTTACTGCAAAAAATTATTATTTGCAAATGAAACTATACCATCCCGCTTACGTTAATTTTATTGGCTGGTTAATGATCTAAAATGGGGAAGAAAACTAGAAGCTTATTGCAGACGGCAGCAGGCACAAGTGTGCTTAAATGACGTAACAACATCCAATAAGACGTACCCAACTAAACTTTGACATTGACATATTTTCGACTAATCGTAGAAAAAAGTAACACTCGAAGTGGCGCCAAGCCAATAGTTTTCCAGTGAAATACAATTACCAATATTGCCAAATGTTTAGTACTGGAGCAAAAATAAATTGTGCCCGATATTCAAAAGATCGAAAGCAATCACATTTATTCCGGGTCAATCCTGTTTACGCACAAAAGAAATGAATTATAAGCTATAATGATAAACAAGCACTGCCACATCCCTATTTTATGAATACAAAAGCCCCCAAACAATCAACAATAGATCACTGTAATGTGAAACCTTTATCGGAAAAGTTCCGCTCTAAATCAAGCAATTTCGGCCGAAGCAATGCCTTTTCCCGTCTTTACCTAAAGTTTAGAATTAACGAAAGCCAAGTTCAATCCGAAAACCACAGAGCGAGAAGTGGGTCAAACAATAACCGTAATCTCCAGTGACGTGAGACAGACATCTCCACACTAGATCACTTTTATACTTTAAATCCCCTCGCGTTTATAGCCGTTTTATGAGTCTTATTTCTATAACTATGATTTATCTGAAAATACGACCTGCCTGCCTGACTAGAGCGTGTCTAAAGGTGGGCTTAAAAACCAAGCGACAGCGACAACGACGCGCGTCGTTGCCGCTGTCAAATGACTGGTTTGTATGGGTTTGTATGGGGAACCAGAAAAACCGAGCGACGGCGTCGTTGCGGCGCGCCACGACGCCGTCACGTTGACAGCGCGCTGAGAAGCATAGAGTTTGTATGGGATGCGGTCGGGTTTTTCTACAAGACCGCAGCGACAACGACGCCGTCAAAATTTGACGGCGACAACGACGCGCGTCGTTGTCGCGTCGCTTGGTTTTTAAGCCTATCTTTAAGCGGGTTAATGACATCATTTGCGTAAACTGTGTTGGTAATGAGTACTGAACTAGGGTTCATGTCGAAAATTACAAACAGTAGTAACGATTTCCCCCGGCACCTGCGTCGCTTTAATTAGTATTAGAGCAACACACACGTACTCCCTGCGGGGTGACGCGGCAAACTTTGCAGGCTTACAGTTACTTCACTATAACTCGAGCTCCTTAGCATATTTAACCTATTATGAGGTTAATGGGCAATGGCGCGGGCGCGGGTCGGCGCGGGCCTTAATTTTCCGGCAGTTCTTAGCTAACGAGACGGGTCCGTGCCTCGCGACGCCCTTTCATCGCTAAATTGATGGCGCTTGCAAATAAACGCTTGTACATTGTGATTTCTTTTCTTGTTGTTCTACGAGATGGAAAGACTTTTCTTCATCTATAGGTACAGGTAGCATTATACTCGGTTATTTTTTAGTCAGTGCGCAAACTTTGCAGGGTGTTTCTACGCGTGATTCTGAAAAACTTTTATTATGGGATCACCTGCGAATTCGCAAAAAAAAATTTAGATGTTCCATAGAAAAATTCATACTCGGCAAAAATGTATGGAACAACCAAAAATTTTTTTAGATTTCGCAGGTGGCACCATAGTAAAAGTTGTTCAGAATCACGAGTAGAAACATCCTGCAAAGTTTGCGCACTGACTAAAAAATAACCCTGTATACCTACCTACAGGGATAATTTGGAAAGGAAATTGATGAGTGGTGTGGCGCCGATCCCTATTTCTACTTTTATAATATAATCCTTTTCCGTCCATGACTTCTACAGAAAACAAGAAGTCAGACGTTATTCTAAATTAGATAGTCTGTCTGCAGCTCCATTTGCGTCAATATAATTCATGAGCTTCAATCTCCTGCTGTTAGCATTTGCGTTCATGTTTGTCATTACTCTCGTTTCTAGGTAGTTTACATTCAAGTTCCTTTCATCAATACTACCTAACTCCGACAGGTTATTATCTCATTTTATATTTTATTTACTGCAATAATAAAAAACGCAGGGAGCCATTGAAGATTTTTCTCAAGAGAAGCATTGAGGAGGTAACTTAAAACATTTGACATCCCATCCCAAATTGACTCGGTCGCCTAGCAACTTTTCCTCGGAGAAAATTGTTTAGTTTCATGGGTTATACAACACGTGTTCATAGCTATGTACATACATACGTAACTGGAATCAGGATGTCAGTCGGAACTCGAGAATTTGGGACGGGTCGTCATTCCGGAAGGGTTTGATTACTCCTATCAACCACACAACTTTTAATTAATTGACGTTTGGTTACAGGCGGAACAAACGTGGTGCCGGGTCGGAATAGCATCACCCCATTTCGTGAGTAAACCCCAGTAGGAGGGCTTGTCCATCAGCTAACGTTGTGGTTCTTGATGTTGTTGTTTGAAGCAGACATTAAAAAATGTGTTATCGAAACTTGATCACAAGAAAGATGTGAGCAGAAATGGCTGATGCCGTGATAACAAATTACTTTTCTCAAAAAACATGTAAATAGGTATGTACCTATACAAAATTCACCAACAGGTTATGGTTTTATCATTGGAGGCCTAAACTTTTTTCCTGTAACATCCTATGTGTTCTTAGAGAGGCTGTAATGTATGTGTAATAAAAGATAGTAGGTAATTGAGGTGCCTTTAGAAGCGGGCGAACGGACATTACAAAATCTCTTGTTGGCTACGGAACCCTTACAAGTATCCTACCCTTACCTATTTTATGTTATCTGTTTTCTACGTATCTCACTATCAATATTTTTCCGGAAGCTAGTAGGGGAGCCTAATCTGGGAGCATTGAAATACTCGAGCATGGCAGTTAGACATACGGACGAGACGGAGAATATTTTATTTTTATTTTTATTTATTCAGGATAACAACAGCATCTTATTTCTTAAAATAATACATTTCAAAGTTTTAACTTAAAGCCAATAACAGTTATCCTCTTAAAATTTACTTTTAAATCCGTGTTGAGAGAAGCCTGCCTGGTATCTGTCTATCTAGTAATCAACATATTCATTTAAGGGATGAGCTTAAACTGGTTTCTGGTCGTATTTTTATGAGATTAAATAAATTGGTGTGTATATTAATGCGTCCAGGGAGCTGTGTCGAAAAAGAAAATTATAAATAAAAATTGATTGTGAAAGTAACGCGCTAAAAATTAAGTTAAAATCTTTTCGAAATACTCACAGTCGCTAAAAATGGTTCAGTCCATAACTTTTTTTGTTATGTCATGAATCTCTTGAATTCAAACTAAGGCGCCGGAGAAACTTTCTAAATCGGCCTGTAGGGCTCCCCAACTATTTACCCTTTATATCCGCGGCACTTTATCTCGGGTCCGTCGTGAAGCAATATTGACATCAAGGGGCTGAGCTAAAGTAGCGGACGTATCAGAGAAACACCTCGTGGCTTGTAAAGATAAGTATTCAAATCACTACTGACGTTACTTTACGCTGTAGTTATAGAAAACGGCACTTTTTGTTACAAAAATTATGGTAATGTACCTAGATGGAAAAAGTATAAGTATCGTTTACTGACCAAAATCGTTTTTATCCTCATCAATACAGGGCATGCGGTAATTAATAAAGTACCTACACAGCGCTGTCAAAATAAGAATCATCGATCTTCGTTATTGCTTTTTTACAGTTTTACGCTAATTACCATTGTTACTTAATTAGCAGCAAGACGGGCATCAACATATTTTCGCTTGTAACAAAATCATTACAAAACACCACCACTGAATAGATTTTAATTTTTGATAAAACAGTTTGATGGCTTAAAAGTTTCATGTTATAAATACCAAGAGTACACAAGAATCAGGTCATCATTATAAAGATATTTATGTGAATCAGAAACATTAACATATGTGAACTTGTCTTTTACCTATGCAAAATGGTATTTTATGTAAGCTAGAGCCGTGCCTTTCAATCAGCAAAATTGCCAACAAAAGAATCTGCAATCGCCGTTAAAGTCAGTCCTGGAAGTTGCATGCAGCTGATTGCACTGTAACCAAAAACTAAGCACATTGTCCATTTGCGAAAGATGCACTTTAACATTTATTACGTCAGACTATAGACTTGTGAATTTGTAAACTTGTGTAGATTATTTTGTGTGTGGCCGATTAGGCTTAATACACGGCTAGCTTGCATAAAATACCTGTTACCACATAAGTTATTTGTTTCTGATTCCCTTAAATATGTGACTGAACACTATAGTTTTTATTTCTAGTCAAAGGTATCAGATGTGATAGACCTACTTCATTACCTATTAGGGCACATTGTTCAGATTGAAAGAAAAATGAGAGATATTTTATAAGTTTCAGAGGTATCTAATCTTCCGAGTTTGCTTGTCAATCCCACAGGAAACAGCAATCGCCTTTACCTCTCCACTACAGGAAAGAAGATAAATAGTCGTTAGCATTTCAGTGGACACCACTACAATAATATTCTAGATTCAACAAAGAATCCTTCTATGCATTTTCATTTTAAACTCTTTGTTCGAGGATTAATCATCCTAGCCTTGTACAAAGCAATTTCATAGAACTCTCGATAAAACCATCGGGATTAATGTGTGATACAATCTGTGGTAGCTCTCGGAATCCGGATGATAACTGAGTGCAGACCACAGCCTGCTGATAATCCACTTAGTATTGTAACTTCTTCTTTTCGAGTTGGACACCGAGTCGTCTAACGTCCCGACAAACCTTGGTGTTAGAGTTTTTCAACCACCTACTACAAGTAGCAGGCCTCTCACATGGTTGGGTAGCGACCGCTGTCTAAGGAATCATAGACAGCAACCGGGATCGACAGGATAACGTGCCTTCTGAAGCACGGAACCATGTTGCTTTCGGACAATCAGGTGGTTCAGCCTACAATGTCCTAACTAGACTGGGAACGAATTCACCATGTGATAAATATCAACTTCATGAAGTAACCCACCGGGACACGAACCCAGAACCTTGATCGGCTCTCTATTATAGTAACAAGTGCTCGAGATAATTCCTCAAAAATAGGGGTAAACATAGTGCTAGTCTTTTATTTGCAAACTAGCGACCCGTAATCGGTTTTCAACTATCAACTGCAACTTATTTACCCGCGGAAAAAAGTTATTTTAATACATATTAACCTTTGTCTTTACATAATATTAGCTTTTGCCTTGAATCACTCTATCTATTACAAAAAACCGCGTAAAATCCGTTACGTGCTTAAGAAGGAGTTAGTGAATTCCACGACAGACAGACAGAGAAACGCAAAAGCGACTTCATGTTATACTATGTATTGATGATAGATGCATTGGGAATATAATATCGACACCTGATTCGAAGAACATTGTAACTCAAAAATGCAAACTTTACAGGGGAGCCATTTGAAGATTTTGGTATCGGTTTTTGAACGTTAATATCTTTTTAGTGATGCAGATTTCACAAGTTTTGTGTGATTTTAGCATAAAAAGGTATGGTCTTTCAAGTGGCATAAGTAAACCATTTATTTTATAAATTATCAGAAATCCTAGAAAAACCCCTTTTTCGTTGAGTTACAATGTTCTGATATTGTGATACTAATCATTTTGAGTCTTTATAACATTGTAACTACACGTTACCAAATTATACTTTTAAAATTAGATGACGAATCACTAACTGAATAACGTTGTAAAGTATACTTACGAACATCATTTTTTGCACATCTTCATACAAAATTTAACCCAAAACATTGTAATAGGTTGTTACAAACTGATGTTAAACATTATGTCTAAGAAAATTTGCGTTATAATATTGTAAAAAAGAAAAACGTGGTTTAACGAAATTAGAATATGATTGTAATTTTGTAATTTAGTATGTTTTTTAATAATTTTCTTTACAATATATATTAATTATTTAACTATATATAAATATTTTCATATAAAAAACAGTTACTTCATCTGAAATAGCTGTATATGTGTGTGTTCTATCATATATAAATTGACACTATGAAATAACATTAATAGCTTCACACATATACTAAGATCTGTAACAATTAACAAGCTACATTTTTGTGAGAAACTGTTCCAGTCAACAAACCGGAAAATAAATATGGCGCATTTCTGGATTGTTCACGAATGTTCGAATTTTTGGAAATCGAAAGGACCTCTTGAAATATTTAGTACTGTACGATCGTTATGTCTTAAGACCTGGGCATTGCACTATCGTGTGTTTTCTACGCTCACGTAGGTGCAAACAAAGAAAACTGTGCATAAAACTGAAGTTGCGCAGAGACCCACAGAGCTTGCCATGATCGGTATAAAACTTTAAAATTGTATCTGAAATGCTAAAATCTGATGACATATAAAGCTGAAGGACGTACGTAAAATGATAGCTAAGCTCAACAGGGTGCGGGCAGGAAACTTTACTAGCTGATGTGATGTGCCTGGAAGATTTGGGATGCACAAAGGCAGTGACTGTGTGATAGCTAAGGGACGGAAAGTGGCTAATGAGCAGATCATCGGTCCGATGTTTAGATAATAGAATAATATTACAGATGTCTTATAAATAAATAACGTGATGAAGTGTGCAATTGAGCGTGCCACCTTGTTGAACTGTTTCTTCGTTTAGTTCATTTTCTCTATTTGTGCAATGAATGTTGGAGTTGTTTTTATATTTTGATAGATTCTTATAAATTTAGTGTGCATATTGTATGTTATACGGGGTGTTAGGGACGGTGTAACGAAAACTTTGCAGGCGTGCTCAGACCATGAAACTGAACAACTTTTACTATGGAGCCAATGGTGGGAAACGAAAAAAAAATTCCGACCTCCCATACAAAGTCAGTCAGCTGATCGTGAATTTTGTATGGAAGGTCGGAAATTTTTTTTCGTTTCCCACCATTAGCTCCATAGTAAAAGTTGTTCAGTTTGATGGTCTGATCATGCCTGCAAAGTTTTCGGTACACCGTCCCTAACACCCTGTATGAAGAGGATTACACGGTAAAAATGTGACATACTGGATTTGGAGAGTCTTGGAGAGTCATCGGCCAGTCGTATAACATTAACCATAATAATGAAAAATCGCAGTAAGGAACCTTAGACTAGGCAGTAGGCACGACTTTGTCTAGATTTCATTACTTTTTAGAAATACACAAGCAGCTCTATCGAGACGTAACTAGTTTTTTACAGAATGTTTTTGATGGGATTAATTTTACTCAGTGTCTCATACTTAATAATGAAGAGCCACCCTTGGCGTAATATCTTTAAAACTTACTAAATAATCGTATTGTACATACGAGTACATAAGGCACTGTTAGGCTTGTTACTATTGTTTTAAAACCGCTTTTGTGGCAGATAATTTTGATATTGACTTAGTAAGTTTTGAGAAAAACTGTTACGCAATAATATAACATATACCTATGTGGTATTTAAATGTAAACACGAGACGTTATTTTATGAGAAGGTTTATGAATAATTCGTGAAAAAAATTCACTCGAAAAAATAATGTACATTGATAGCAATACATAAAAAATGAATTTTCGTTGTCGAAGTTGTAAAAGATTGCTTTATTGTAGCGGAAATATATAAAAAAATCTAGATATGGTCAACAAAAGGTCAACAATTTGAAATACTACCGCAAAATTCACTTTCATTTTGTAATAATAACGTTGTAACTTGTTTTACTAGCGCTGAAAAATGCTTCTTTTTGTAGTCAATCGGAAAAAGTTTAGAGTGATAACATTGTATCAGAATATACGCTGCAAAATATACCTTAAGTTGTTGATATATATGAGTCAAAAACATTGTAACATTTGTATACAATGTTTTAACGACGAAAAATTGTTAACATCATAAAAGCTGCCGTATTGTAACTTTAATTACAGTCTTTTAAAGACTGAAATTGTGAAAATTTGGAAAAGTGTACTTTGGAAAAACCTAGTTACAGGTTACCTAGGACCATGTTTTATACATCAAAAGGTGCGTATTGGACCGTGGAATCCAAAATACAATAGTTATATAACATTGTAATTATAAGTTACAATGTTCTTCGAATCAGGTGTCGAATTATTATACTAGACATGAAAGAATTTTTCATAACATAATTTATAAGTAGAAATAATTGTTTGTAGGTACGCACCAACCTTAATATAATATAGGAGCTACTCTTTACCCTTGCACGACCTCACCCTTTTAATAGCACAAACATATTTAAGCGGGTTTGTTTGATTATCCTGCGCTTAAATAAAAGGGTTTTTAATAAAAAAATATTTTATCTTTACCGTATTTCTTACCATCTGGCATATTTAAGACCATTGAAGTGTAGATAAGTAGGTACTTATAGCGATATATAGTATTCTAGCAATATTTAGTATTCTCTGGTGCTATCGCCAGTTAATCTATTTAACCTCGTAAGGGATCATCTTACACTGGTTTTTCTTAGTATTTGTACTTTTTATTGGATTTTCTGCTGCTACAAAATAAACCTACAAAATGCTGTATGTATATAACTATACTTTGCTTCTGTATGTATTACATTACAGCCCAAAAATCAATCATCTTGAGAAATTTTTGATTAAAATTATTGTAAATATTCATATTGCAAACGTATGTTGTGTAATATTACCTTAGTAGGTAGTAAAACAGGTAAGCAATCCTCGGAATTTATTGTATTCCAGGAGTAGATGGATTCTCATTACGGGTCCCTAATGGCAATCCAACCTGACAATTCTCATCGGGGTTTATACCTCGAGGCGC
This sequence comes from Phthorimaea operculella, assembly GCA_024500475.1. NCBI lineage: Eukaryota > Metazoa > Arthropoda > Insecta > Lepidoptera > Gelechiidae > Phthorimaea > Phthorimaea operculella. The sequence continues at coordinate 1,522,255 of JANFCV010000115.1, forward strand.
AGCTGCTCGAGCAATTCATCCGTTCACACTGAGTCTATAGTCTAGCAATCTGAGTCTTACAGGTTATGGGTTCGAATTACTGTTTGAATTTATATACTGTTTAAAAACAAATATCTTGACTCTGTATTGGAATTCGAGACGAGCATCAAGAGGTTGAAAGATTCACCAGGGTCCGCTAGGCGCCCGTAGCTCAGTCGGTAGAGCGATGGAACGGTGATCCACAGCCCTGGGTTCAAGTCCCGGCGGTCGCTAGTGAATTTTTCAATTTTCTCATTTTCAATTTATGAAATATCTTGACTATTAGACAAACTAACATACTCAGCGAGGTTTATGCCTCAATGCGCAGCTGCTCGACCGATTCATCGGCTCACACTGAGTCTGTAGTCTAGCAATCTGAGCCTTACAAAAACAAATGTCCTCACCGTCCTCACCGATTGATGAACATGGAGCCTAAAGTGCGGGAACAAGAACTTAAAACTGAAATTACATAACTCCATAATCCACTAAGTTTCTATGCAAAATTCCTTATTTTGTATATGATCTGTTTTAAAATTGTTGCTAAAAAAACTCAACAAGTAAGTAATTGCAATTCTTTTAAATTTTAATCTATAAGAAAGTTATTTATAATATTATGATAGTTACTATTGAAAATATGTACATTCTAACTTTCAGTGTGCCTGCTTTAATAGGAAGTTCAATTAAATTGTTCCTTTTAGTTAGTTTCACGTATGAATATGATTCTAAGTGTACCTCGTGTGTACCATTTCTAGATTAATAGTAGGTGTCCTACTCAAGTGTCCATTGGCAAGTGAATACGTGATCAAGTATCGTAATTCGATGCTCGGTAATGCAACATGACTTGTAGGTATGTTTGCTTATGATAGTACCGGACGCTGTTTATGCATACAATGTATTCGACCAATAAAGGTTGTGATTGCTCCTATAACTATGACATTTAGTAAGTGCAGTCGGTTGTTGAAGAGCATGTCAAAAACTCAAGATTGCAATTTTTCGAAACTTTGGATTGTTTGAATACCTACCTACTATGACATTAAGGTTTTTAAAGTAAGTTGTCATATTTCATACTACTTGGAAATTCTGCTACTAAAACGCGCGTCTAAAATGTAAAAAGATACAGATTTATGCTTCTATAAAATTAATAAATAATGCTGTAGTCGTATTTTGTACACATAAATAGCAGTCTGTGCCAAACCAAGCCATAAACTTTATTCAATGAAAATTGCGACAAAATGTTTGTGATATAAGAACGCCGAAAGTACCTAAAGACAATAATTTTAAGTGTTTCTGGTTTTAAAATTGTAGAAGTAGTTTGAAAATGCACAGCTGTACCTACATGATTACTGTCTAATAAAATTCTATTTTTCTAAACACGAAATCTAAATACCTACTAAAAGCTGTGTACTACATATATTTATATGGATATTCATGAGAAATGGTAAAAATATTTCCTATAACCGGAAAATGGTTTAGATTTATATGTCCCTGCTTTGTGGTAAACTACATCCGACTATTATTTGGTTTATGCGGCTTCTGCTGAGTTCCGATACCATTTGAAATATTTGATTTGTGCGAAAGAAGAAGTAAAGTAAAAAAAATATAAAATTAGCAATCGAATGTTTTGTTTCAAACGTGGTACTAAACGTCATATCATAGGTATCATCGTAAATTAAATCCTACTTTTCAATTAATTAAAGTCCTAAAATAGAGTGGATGAAATGTGATAACCTGGGTGGGAAATCCCTTTAAGTCTATCCGATTCGTCGATACAAAATTATGAGACTTAGTTTTCTTCTTCTTTTAAACCAATTTCATTTTGATTTCGTTGATTATGACTTACGACCATGTATTTTTAAGGAAATAAATGGATTTAATTGATTGATTGATAAGGTGAAGGAGCCCCTCGCTCCTCCATCTTAATTTAACATCAATCAATCAAATTTAATTAAAAAACTGATCCATTTTTGAATGTACCTCATACTTATTCTAAGCTAAATCTTCTGTAGGTAAATAAAAAAGCTGCCTAAAACCCGTCATCGTACTAATATTATAAAGGCGGATGTTTGTGTGTGTGTTTGTTACGACATCACGCTAAAACGGCTGATTGACATGAAATTTTGCACAAATATAGAAGAGTATCTAGAATAACACATAGGCTACTTTTTACCACGGGAAAATGTCTTATTCCTACGGGATCACGCATATTCCAATATTTTTGCAAAGGTGGCGTGACTGAGCCGATTCGCGTTTTAAACGTTTTCGCCGAAAACTAACAGCGACATCTCTTGGCGAGTAATGCTTTTTCCCGCGGATTAATAGATTGCAGCGGGTGAAACCGCTGACGGGCAGCTAGTTACTCTATAATCCATAATAAATTTTAATTAAAATATAAACTCCCGTCACCTGCCACACTATCGAAAGTTGAAATACGATGCCGTTCCACTGAACTAATTATATCGAACACAACCAACTATCGAAACAAACAAGTTTTCACAGCTGACTGCCGATCAAAGTGGGCCGGAATAATATCGCAAAATAGAAAATTTACAGATGGACAGCTTGCCCCTTTTTCCGATCATTTATACCTACAGCCTAGGGTAGTATTTTTTTTAGGGTGCCGTACCCAAAGGGTGAAAACGGATCCATATAACTGAGGCTTCGCTGTCTGTGCTTATGTCACCAGGCTGTATCGCCCTCTATCTCTAACTATTAAGCTGTAATAGTTAGAGTGCTAAAATTTTCACAGATGCCGTATTTCTGTACCTACTATAATAAAAATTACCAAAAACTGGTATAAAATTAAAATTAAGGGGGTGAGTGGGAACTCACCCTTCATGCGCGAATCTGACTCGCACTTGCTTAATGTTCTGTATGAGTTTTTGTAATGTGGTACCTGGGCTAACCAGACCTACCTACTTACATTACTTACATTATATCACACATTTTATCACATATACTACAAAAATATTGGTTTCGCGTATAAACGACGGCATGTAGCGTGTAGATGTGTGTGTGAGTGTAAAGAATTTCCTTGTAATCGTCTCTCTGCATTGGTCGCCCGCCAATACTTACTTCGTGATAATATGCTCAAACATTCTGCGATCTCAGATATTTTCAACTACCGTCCCCCACTTCATGGATATTTAATTTGCAACAGATGGGCCTAATCGGTCCCTAAACGATTTCAGAAGCAAAAGTGAATAATTCCCTGTTAAAGTCAAGGCACATCTGCGTACTTTACAGTCGTGGAAAATCGTGTCGTTTCAATTTGCCGTCAAAAATTGTATGTGTGAGTGTATCTATAATGCATATAGTCCAGCCGCAAAATCTTTAGAAGCCTGTGATAGAATGATGATGATGATGAGATATGATAGCACGCAAAGAAAATCTTTGAAGTCATATTGAAACAAACCCAAAATATACTTATTTTTCAGCAGGTCAGCACACGCCCTCTAATACATTGATCGTTTGCGGCAGGTGCGTTTTAGGTTCGAATTTCCGCGACTAAACTAATACGCAAGTGAGTCCCGACCCTTAATGCGTTTCAAATAATACCTTCAGTCATCTCCAAACATAATTCAATGCAAATTGGGAAAAGATATTGAAGGTTATACAAACCGGGCGGCGTTTCGGAGCCTTTCAATTTCTTTCAAAGTTTCTAGGCGGGATTTTAGTCACGATTGGTGTCCGGATGCCTGGGCTTAGGGACGTCCCTTGTTTGAGCACCGGAGGATCAACGGAGTGAATAATAAGATATTTTTTGCGCAAAGCTAATTCCGAGGCTTCCGGCGCCCGCCGTGTTGATCTTACATCTGTTTTTGACTTTTTATCCTTTGTTCTAGTTACATAATGTGCGGTGCTTTCGTGAATAATGCATGCAGCTGCGAATTTTATGCACGGATTTTTCAGCGGTAATAAAATTTGAAATTCTTTTGCAAACATTTTTAAATTGAGTAAACTGCGGTACGCTGTTAGAATAACCAGCATGTGAAATGAAGTAATATAAAAAATTCAATTCAAAGATCCAAACTCACCCACCTAAGTTATCCTATTGGTTAAGGAATTTTCGAGCTTACAAAATATTAAACAATAAACACATCATAATAATAAACAACGAAATGCCTTGACAAAAAATTTTACGCACGTGTAATCCAACGCTCAGGGAATAGCGTGAATATTGCCTATATTTTACAAATAGGAAACTATGTCCTAGAACTTTTACCTATATTATTTTAACTATTACCATTATTTTACTTATTTTATAATTTAATACTTGCCTAAAACTCAACGATAACCTCTTTTCAGTGTTCAAACTTCACCACAAACACCGTACACGCGAGTTGTGAAAGTCGCAAGTTCGAGTGAGAAGTTCGGAAGACGGTCGCGCGGACGCAGGTCGCACGGCAGCCGCGGCCGGCCGAGTCGCACCGCGCGCGGGTACTGACTACTGCTGACTGCTGGAGTGCTACGAATACCGCTACGAGTTGAAGCTGTAGTTCTGTAGCTACGAGAGCTACGGTGCTACGACATTCCGCACTTGAACACAGAATCTTAAACTTATTGTTTGTTTTTCATTATTTAAGTGAAGATAGGTACTCGTAATACTGATGGAAGTAAAGTAAAAAGGTACAAGGTTTTTATTGAAAAACGTCTTAAAATTATTTACGTTGAATTTTTCCCAGTAAGTAGCCGTATGACACTTGTGTTGGAAATACCTCGCTAATCCTATATCGGATACCTTTTGATTATACAATGGACAAAAATGGAAGGTAAGAACTTTTTTTACTGTGATTTAATTACAATATAATTTAATGTTGTTGATCTACTTTCGCACAGGCATGCATGATGAGACCGAACAACTTTTGCTATGGAGAATATGTTAAGGAACAAAAAAAGGGAATTTTGTCTAGGAGGTCGAAACTTTGAGCCACCATAGAGAAAATTGTACACTTTCAGGGTCTACTCTAAGTTGTTCAGTTATACCGTCCCTTACACCCACTGTAATTACACTGACGATGACCCTTATTGTAGGAAGCTAATTTATTTACTAGAAAATCTAATAACTTGCGAGGAGATACAAGTGGGCAGGACAGATGTATTATAGTTTAGTAATAAACTGATAACACCTCCACGCCTATCAGAAAATAATCCACTCAATGAAGTTCCCCACTGATACACGACTTTCATATAGATATTAATAGCGTTTCGTTCTTGCTACACTCCATAAATAGGTCATTATTACGAAACATGTCGTGCGTAGGTAGTAAATGAAATGATAATAATAAAGTTCCACGTAATGCTTGCTTTTTATTAGTAAAATATTTTCAATGCATACTTTCAAGGGTTTATGAATCAGCCCTAAACGAGTGAAATATAAATTCACAAGGTACATTATGAAAAGTATTTTAAACCTCACATGTAATGACTATGACCTTTTGCCCGAAATATTTCATATTTCGGCCGATAGGAGAACTTATTCACTTTTTGGGCTTAGCGTCTTTGTTCCACGCTTCAGTACTCTAGGAATTTTGTAATATGTAAAGAAGTGAATATTTGCAAACAAAAACATAAAGAATAAAGTTTGGCTGTAAGGACAGCGAAAAATTCGTAGTTAGCAGACTTTACTCCTCCCTAAATTTCTCCCTCTGGATATAAAACAAAAATAACGATCCCAAAATTAAGTCGTAAATAAAAAGTGACTGTCACAGTTAAAAAATAGCGAAGTAAAACTGTATTACAGCCAGTAATATGCTTTTACGGCGCACTGAATCCAGGCGGGTAGAAATTAGATGTCACCTCTACGACTTTAATCAGATAAACTTTAAAAGTTAACCTTAGTAAACAATCATTAATGTTTCGTGCATGAACACCACTTACCTGCTCACGTAGTTTTACAAGTACTTAATTCAGAGTACAGAATATGATATTGATCTATCAACATTTTTAAACAACAATTTATCTTATCATTGAAGAAAAATCCTGCATTTCTAGAAAGTAGCAGCGATGTAACTAGTTCATCACATCGTATTTAAGCGTCCTTGTAAAGTTTGTAGCTACAGAACGCAATTTCCCATCACACTGCTTGCACTTCCCGATACTTTCGTAAGAATCGATGTAACATTGTAGCAGATAACGACCGTGCACTCGAAACTGTCAAGGAGGTCACGGAAAAGAGAGTTATGTTCTCACAGATAAAACAATGATAGCGTTTCTATCCGAGACTCGACCACGAACAAACCTCTCAAAAAGTTATGATGCCACAAGAGAGTTTTCCAGCTCAGGTTTGTGCTGTAAACTTTTGAGGATCTAAGGCGAGGAACACACGCAACGTCGGTTTGTGCGTCGTTCATTCGATTCTCCACCCTACCTGCATATGAATACGGTTTGTGTCAAACGGCATCGCACAACGCTGCGTTGTCTGTCAAATTGTTTGACACAAACCGTATTCGTATAAAAATAAGGTGGAAAATCGAACAAACGACGCACAAACCGACGTTGCGTGTGTTCCTCGCCTTAGTTGGTTTTGAGGTGCCATGAATAAGTAAACTCTTTGCGTGTGACTTTCGCGCTCTCCTCGAGCCGGTGTCAGTTGAATATTCTAACCACGTTCGTTAGTTGGAACTAGTGTCTTGAATTCTTATCTATAATTCATTTGTGTGTTGTCACTTCGATGTTTTATGTGAGCGCTTAAATGTATCAATGTTCATTTTTTATTCAACAGGATAGTATCTAAGATGTAAGCACTTAAATTTTCGTTATTTATAGTGCCAGGTTTACAGATAAGTGAAACTGAATGCAAAGCAGTGTTTAAGTCGAGACGGTAAAGTTGAAGGTTCTACGAAATGCGAATGATAATAACGATATGACAAAAGCAGAAACTCTGTCTGAATTTGGAAGCTATGCAAAGTTAGGACAAACCCGTTTTGCAAGTCAATGGATCCCTACAACAGACCTTCTACCTATAGCCCTTCATTTTACCTACCTAATTAAGGCTGAAAATAGATCCTCTTGTTTTTACTCCAGAGAAATCGACTCAGATTTTGTAAGAGGATGTATTCAAGGCGTAATGGAAATTCAAACATATCTCGATATACATATTCATCATCGCTGCTTTAATTCTATTAAATGAGAAGATACGAATGGAAAATTATGCAAATTTAGTAGCGTACTTGCCGTTCATTCAGACATTCATTAGGTTACGTGTGTGCTTGCATGCGGGATAATAAATTGGGATTCTACGAAAACCCTGAAAAGATTTTAAGGGATTGTTGGAGTAATAAAAGGGATTGGCCCATTTATTACTCCCGCAATCTGCTCAGCCGGTGATCAGTCGGCGTCCGGCTACTAGAATTTTATTTTCCTTTGAAAGGCTTTGTGGTGGAGCAGCGCCAAACCGTTTTATAAAAGCCACTAACATCGTTCGGAGAGCCAACGGTTGCAATGTTTGAGTCTCGTAAGTCAGCTGCGTACACCTAGGTAGTCATGTCGTGGACTTTGGTATTGTTTGAATGTAATATCAAAGAATTGCAGAAATGTCTGCAAATGAACGTAAGTTTTTCGAATATACATAATAAGCTACTTATTATTAGTACTAAGCACAAGCTACCTATCAGTCAGTACTCGTGGTATTTATGTACGTTCGAGCGTAATAAAAAAATCTCCGAATTAAGTAGATTTTAGAGGCAAGATGCGCAGTATTTTTAAGTAATACTTGATTCTGAGAACCGAAGTGCAGCATCTCAACTGATAGAAGATCTATTTGTATTATGTTTTACGTAATGCCTGGCGCCGAAGCTGGCGCTTCATTAATTTCGAATCTCATCATATCAAAGTTAATAAGTAATATTGATAGAGATTAAAGAATATTTGTAATAGATTAGGAGCAACTTCTCGTCTCAGATCCTTGATCTGCCACGTAAATTGCTTACCTCATTCATCTCTTGATATAGGTGTCGCAGGTTTTTGATAAAATCAGCTATTTGTTCAGAAATCGGAATAGGTATGACGAAGTCGTAACTTAATTTATCAAAAACTGCACTAGTTCAGGTTTATGTTAAAATTATTCCCAAAACAATGAGCTTACTTATCTAGTTTCCAGACAAAATATGCTGCGCACAGACGAAATGCACTGTGTTGATGGCAATAGGCGACACCTCTCAGCGGCAGCTGATAACGAATCGATCCCAGCCTTCTTCGATATCTTTCATTGGCATCTGGCAATGGATCGATGACAACTGACAGCAGTCAACTGGTGTGTCGCCAGCTTCCATCTACACAGTGTGGTTTGTCTATAAGCAGCATATTCAGTCAGGAAACTAAAAACAACACAATATGTTATGACATTTGATAACAAGTGCGAAAACTTATTATCTAAAACCTGATTTTGTCAAAAACCTGCGACAATAGGCATATTGACACCTCTAGGTTCAGAAAGGTATGTAGTCCTACTCCAACATTATAAAATTAACCAAGAAAATACACACGACGCCATCTATTATCCCTGAAATAAGCATATCTATCCTCTGCATGGCAGGATTGGCAGGCAAGGCAGCAGCCACTACGCTTTTTTCTACTTTGTATGAGATCAATCAGGCAATTGAGTACCTACAAACACTTCCAACTTTTACCAAAACAACACGCAACACTTTTTTCACATTGAAAAGCTCTAAAATACTTGATAAAAAATTCAGTTATATAACCCACTGCAAATAAAATAACCCACTCGAGCAATATTCAATTACCGACATGTTTTATCACTCGTTACGCAGCAATGCTTGCACTATTCAATTTTCCCACAATCATATTCGTTTTGTACCTACATAGGTATATGAGAAGTGGTAGTGTAGTACCTATACATAAAGGTGCTCAAGTTTCGATGTCATTTTTGCGCTGCGCTATCGCAGCATTAATAAAATGCGATAGCGCAGCGTAAAAATAACGTCGAAACGAACGTTGTGTGAAAAGCGCCATCGTTGTGGCTTTCACGTAAGTCCAAGACGTGAGTACTAACCTATTAAAATTATCCTATTAAAATAATTAAATATAATCGTAATATACCCCGCCATTTTTTTTATTGCTGCCAATCTGAAACCTCGTGAAAGCAGTTACGTTAGTAGGTACGGGAAAACCACGACGCAATGTGAAGTTGCCCGACAAATTGTTTGACAAATGCTTCCTTCGACGCAGCGTTGTGCGATATTTTTGCGCTAACGGATGCATCCGTCAAACCGTAAATTTGTATGAAAATATGGTCGAAAATTGTATTTTACTAACGCAACGGATAGCGCTGCGTAAAAATTACACACCAACAAACGTTTGTTTTTCACCTAATTGTTTCAATATAAAACAGCTCGCTGAATTTAAATTGACGAGTACCTGTTATTGGTCTCCATCATAGTCTTTGCTACGTAGACCATAAACGAATTTAATTTTCGTTTAGATATATCTGCAGATAAAAACACAAATCACTGCGCCAAGAGTTTGAACACGTGTTTTGTCAAGTCTAGGTACTAGGTTAAATTAATTGCAGTAAGCTCTGCGGATACGGCAAAAAGCCTTGCAATTTGTGGTTTAGGCGAGAAACATATATAACGTCCTTTATTGCGTTACCTATTTTTGCGCAACGCTATCTTATGCATAAGGATAATGCGATTTTCCGCCTTGTTTTCATACAAATATGGTTAATGTTAAACTATTTGACAGACACATCCGCTAGCGCTAAGCATCGCACAACTCTGTGTCGACGGAAGCGTCTGTCAGTCCGTTGACATAAACCATATTTGTATGGAATTAAGATGGGAATCCATATTTTCCTAACGCACGTTACTTGTGTTTCTGGCCTTATAGTATCTGAATTTGAATTCCATTGGGAAATTATTTTCTCATTTTACTACCAACAAAATAAGCATTTAAAGTTACGAGTGGGAGCTTTATGACATGATTAAAACTGCTTTAGAGGCAATTGAAAATACGATAAATCTTATTTTAGGCGGACTTTTCGAAAATGAAGCAACTGTATATTTTATAAATCACTTGCGGTCTGCCTAGCACTAGCACTTGCGCATAGCGTTTTTCCGAGGGTATAAGTAAGGGATTGCAATTCTCAATCCAACCGGATCGACCGGACTGGACCGGATTGGCACTAATATGAAAAACACACCATTTGTATATATTTATTAATTATTTATTAAATTATTTTCGAGTAGAAACTTCAAACTGAAAAATCAGAAGAAAAGCGGAAAAATAACCGGAACAAAATCCGCTGCGTGATTTAGAAGGAATTATTATCAAGTTAGAGTAGTCCATACCAAAGAGCGAAACGCAGAAAGCGGCTTCATGATTGAAAGTAAATGATGGACGAGATAGGAAAGGATTCTTTAAGTGCAAGACAAAATCGTTGCCGGAAGAGCTGAGTGAGCGCCGAAAACACCCATTTGGGCGTTTCAGTCTAATGACGCGTGAAACCTATCATCCAAAGCGTTCGCTGCTGAGAAAGGCCCACGCTTGCAAGTTCGGCCTCGTAGCATTAAGAGCCATGCTTGCTACACCGTAGTGAAATGCTACGAAATGTTATGACGTGGAGAGCAAGTAGGAAGTTCAGTGGTTTGTAGGGGATAGATCAATTATTTTTTCTAACAAATATTAGTAAAGGCAGGCGTAGAGGAATAATATAATGGACGAGAAACACACGTCCTTTTGTGCGTTATTTTTGGGCAGCGCTATCCTTTGCGTTTAAAACATACTATTTTCCACCTTACTTTCACACAAATACGGTTTATGTCAAACAATGTGACAGACGCATGGCGATGATGACCGATGATGATTGCCGATATCGCACAGCGCTGCGTCGACGGATTAATCTGTCAAACTGTTTGACATAAACCATATTATTTTGTATGACAATAAGGTTCGAATTGTACCTACGCACGTGTTACGCAGCGCAAAAATAACGCACCTTTCATGTCGTAGAACCGATGGACGGTGTAGTAAGCGGGGTCTCGAGAGGAGGCCACTGCTCGGCAAGCGTAGCGTTGGACGCCATCCAGCCAGATGGACCGATGACGTAAAGAGAGCGGCTGGTAGCGACTGGATAACGAAAACGGGAGATCGTGCCTTGTGGCGTACCCTGGGGGAGGCATAATGTGCTAATGTGATGTGATTTTAACTACCTACTACAACAGAAGCAATGTACATAATAATTACTTTAACGGGTCTTATCGCGATAGTTTTTAAACCGACAGACGCATAAATCGGCAATCGCGGAACACCTATTGTCATCTGGTGCCAACCATTGGATCGAGCTTCATGCCCCAAAAGTCCTCTCTGTGGAACGTCACTATTACTCCAGAGTGGTGAGGGAGGCAATAGAAATCAAAAAGAACCCCAATAATTTCAATCGGGAGGATGGATTTAAATTGTCTACAACATGGAGTCCGGTAATAGACAAAATAAAAACGCGCGATTCACCATCGGACCGATCGTCGGACATTGTGAGTGTTGTGTGCCGGCCTAATGTGTAATGTTTACAAACAATTTAAATTATTAAGACAATATGTGGGCAGCAGAAAATCTAGTTGCCCACCGCCCTGATGACAACTTGCTGCTACTTCAGTCTGCTCGCGACCATGACTGGTGAAACCCAGTCGAAACGTCGAGTTTCCAGGTAAATCGCTTATTTACCTAAAAAACTATCGCGATAAGACCCGTTAAAGTAATTATTATGTGTGAAAGTAATCGCGAGTGCTTTAAAAGTTATAGAAGCAATGCAGTAAAGTGCTTCCAAATATTGGAAATCAAATTGACTTGAAATTTTTGTTTTGTTTCATAAATTTAAATCCTATAAAAACATCCAAATCCTTGAATCGTAATAAGAAATGCCGAGAAAAATGCTTTTAACATGGATAACAGATCCAAAGATCATAAAAATTATGATTTCATAGTTTTACGACCTATTTTATAGCACGACGGGTGCACACTTAACCTTTTTTGAATTGTTTTATCAATAATTTTCTGAACGTCAGTTTTATCATCCTTATATTTCGGTCAATGAATGCTTGAAATCTTAGGCAGCGTGGGCGGGACCAGACCAAATTTTAATTCTGCCATCTTACTGCGATGACAGATATTTTTTTTCTTTAATATCTATTATTTTCGAATTATGATCAACTTACTAAAAACGGAGATTTTAGCCTTTCAGTTCAGAAACGATTACTTCTGAAGCAAAAGCCCAGAACTCAGGTACTTTTAAATACGATGTGTTCATATTGAACACGATGTGTTACCCACTAGACCCATCCCCACATAATAAGAAATAAACAGAAAATCTAACCAATATAATACAATATAGTTTCCGCAAGAAACCCTCGTTATACCAATTAACTAATAAGCACACTAACATTAAACTAGGTTCTGCTATTAACTTGGTTACACAAACAAAGAAAAACGGGGTCGCTGCTTACAGCAGCCCTTAAAATTCAAATTCCCAACTTGACTACATACACGGTTATACCGCCTTCGTTTTTACATCGAAAGCGGTTTTCATATCATTGATGGATCCAGTTTTTTGACGTAGGAATTTTAATAAGTTTACGGAACTAATGATTGACATATAGCCCGAGCGGCGACTGGTCTCATCCATACCTCACAAAAGAATAGAATAATTTAGCTATGTACGGGTAGAGGAGCTCGAGTACTTCGGATTGGTCGTGGTCTGCCGCGGCGCAGCTTGGCACGTTTGGCGGAGTAGCTAAAAGTTTGCCCTCTGAAAAAAGTTAAAAATATCTCATCGAAGAATAGAATGAGACATGGCTGTAGCGATAGGAGCAGTTTAGTAAAGCTGATCGCAAAGTGATCGCATCGTAGAAACTACCGGACTGAGCTCAGGCAGACCAAGGGATATGTGTTCAGCTTTAAATAAACTATTATTACAACTTAGTTTCATTCTGTTATTCGAAGAAATAAAAATTTCTCAAAAAAAAGTAAAAGTGGTCGTATCTGGAAAACTGCCAGGCTGTGGTCAGGCAGACCAGTATTTTTCTAGGCAGACTTAAGCAAGCTATCGGTACGATATATTTTTATTCTTTTATTCGAAGAGATAAAATTTTTACTAAAAAAAGTAAAAGTGGTCGGACCGGGAAAACTGCCAGGCTGTGGCCAGGCAGACCAGTATATATGTAGGCAGACTCAAGCAAGCTATCGGTACGATATATTTTCATTCTATTCTTCGATGAGATATTTTTTACTTTTTTAAGAGGGCATACTTTTAGCTACTCCGCCAAACGTGCCAAGATAGCAGCCGGCAGACCAAGATTTATAAGCTTTACTAAACTGCTCCTATCGCTACAGCCATGTCTCATTCTATTCTTCGATGAGATATTTTTAACTTTTTTCAGAGGGCAAACTTTTAGCTACTCCGCCAAACGTGCCAAGCTGCGCCGCGGCAGACCACGACCAATCCGAAGTACTCGAGCTCCTCTACCCGTACATAGCTAAATTATTCTATTCTTTTGTGAGGTATGGATGAGACCAGTCGCCGCTCGGGCTAATACGCTGCCACATTTTCAGCCGCCACACATTGTCATTTCTATGGTGTCTGTCACAAACCGCAAGGTTGTCCGGTAAGTGAGCGATTCACCTTCTTACTCTTCCCTAACAAAGAAGATTTATTATGAGTTTCGAGCGAATAGTGGGCCACACAAATTTAGTAATCACCAGAATCGATTCGCTAAGAAGAAGATGAAAAAATATTACAAAAATATTTATTAAAAGTTTTTAAAGTAAAATGGAATTTAAGAGCGCAGTGAAGCAACCATGCCCATATGTAAGCCGATTACACAGAACACAGGAATTAGGTCCACGAATGTGACTAACATTTTCTTTGTTATGCTGCTAACTAACCGCATTCAAAAACCTTATTTAGTATTTATTGTACTTTTGGTTACGTAAATTCTGTTTAATAGTTAGGTGAGTGTGCTATTTTTCATTCCGATAACCGTGCAGGTTAATTATGAGGTCAATCGTCAGAATGTGGGGTATTTGCATACTTATAGTTCAGGTGCGGTATTTAGATAGGAAGTTATAAATATTAATTGGATATGACAACTCACACGGTATTTTTTTATACCAGCTAATTGATTTACTTACAATGGGAGGTCCAAATTTTTATTTTCATATTTCGACCCATGTTCCAAGGGGAAAGTTGTTCAGTGTCATGAGTAGGTACCTTGACCTCCTTTCGGCTTGTTATACCCTTTCCGTTACTCCCGGTATACCTTACCTTATAACTTTACAGCCACAATAGTCCACTGCTGGACATGGGCCTCCCCCGTATTGGGGGTATAATAAGTATTTATTCTGAAATTCCGTGACTTAACTATATATACCATTGAATATACCTATACTACCTAGTATATTTCCTCAATGACCTACACGTTTTGACCCTAACGATTGGTCACATCATAAGTTAAGATTGTTGAAAGAGCACGCGGCACGCAGGGCACACAAAATAAAACTGAGATGTAACAAGTCAATGTAAGACATCGTAAACCTAGCCTCCCGGAGGAAAGAAACCAGCAAAAGGGCAGCACACGCAGCTCATTGCAGTTTTAGAGGGTTTTTTACTACAATCGTCGACGCGCATTTTGGAGTAAAAGACCAAGGTCAAATAGGTAAGTTTTACCAAAATAGTTCTAGGCATTTAAAAAAATGAGTAAATATTAACTTTAATTAAGAAAAAGCTTTGCAGCACTGCAACCTAACCATTTGGAGATAAAACCTGTAGGTTTTGACTATTCTAAGGAATGTGTAACTATAAATGGGTAACTGAAGTTGCCGCAGCGCAATACCTATCTTAAAACAATACGTATGTAGGAATTCGTAAACTTTAAACAGTCATAGGTAATTGCAAGCATTTAAGATTTTCGTACATTGCTTCTACGATACATACATTCAAAACAACTTCACGCTTATATCCCTTGAGGTGTAGGCAGTATGGTATATGTCAAACTGTTTGACAGACGCATCCGTTGACCGAGCGTTGTGCGATAGCAAACCATTCGACAATAACCGTATTTGTATGAGAATAAGGTCTAAATTCGTATTGTCTCAACGCATGTGTTACGCTGCTCAAACATAAGGCACAATCGGACGCTACTTGTGTTTCTCGCCTAAGGATAAGAAATAAACTTGTGCAGCAGAGTATAAAGCTTACATTTTAAAAAGTTTATAACGGTACGTGCTCCGTCCAGCGCGGCTTAGTCACGCGCTGCATTTAGCGGCGTAGATTAGGCCGTGCTTATCTCAGGGCAAAACACTTCACAGATGTTCCCAAACTGGGACCAACTTAGTACTGGTCACTGGAAAATTGTAATATTAACAGCCACAACAGTCTACTGCTGAACATAGGCCTCAAACTGTTTGCCTCACCTTGCTTGGTAGGTGGATTGGCCAGCAATACGTGCTTAGTCCAGCTCGGCTTTGTCACGCGTTTATCTCAGGGCAAAACACTTCATAGATGTTCCCAAACTGGGGCCTATTCACTACAGACACAATTTTTAATTTTAATTTCTTTATTCAGGATTACCAGGGAGTGTTACATTATAAATTTCATTTACAATTTTTCTTATAAGTATTATGCTAAATGTACATTCTATTTAAGGTAACCACAACATGCAAAATAACTCTAGAGATAGACATAAGTACTATAGTTAAAATTATAGTAGTCTCTGTAATAAATAAATAAATATTTAGATACAAAATTAAAAAAAATATTAATAATTAAAATTTGATTGCGTAATTTAGTTTTATTTAGTTTAATTTAAGTAAAAGTCGAAATTTTAAATATTAAAAACTAAGCATCTCCAATAAGCAATTCATGCACCTTATCTTTAAATACAGCCAGGGAGTCATGAAATATATCAACTGATTGACCGAGAGAGTTGTAAGTGTGTGGCAGACGATATGCAGCATTATGCATACGCAAATTTGATTTAGCTCGGGGAAGATTAAATACAGTTGTGGGGAAGCGAGGGGGTTTCCGGGGAACACGAATCTTAAACAAATTTACAAGCCCAGGACAGTCCATGTTATCTCTAACAACCTTGAAGAGGAAAGTAAGATCAAGGAGATCTCTTCTAGTCTTCAGACTATCCATGCCAAAATGTTTCAACCGGTCATTGTAGCTTTCTAAGCTTTTACTTGTGCCGGTGGTAAACGCCAGATGCCTGGTGAAGCGCTTCTGGATTCGTTCAATGCGTAATGCATGAACGTTATACTTTGGGGACCACACCACGCTTCCATACTCCAAAATGCTACGAACATACGAGTTAAAAATTGTTATTTTAGTTGATGGGTTCTGGAAGACTTTAGCAGTTCTCAATACAAAACCCAGCATCCTTGATGCTCTTGATATAATATCATCAACCTGTGGAATGAAGGTCATCTTGGAGTCTATAATGACACCCAGATCTCGCAGCTGATGAACCTCTTCAAGTTTTCTACCATGGATAAAGTAGTCGGTGCTGAGTGCGCGGTTTTTTCTAGTGAGTTTTATATGATAGCATTTCTCAACGTTTAATGACATATTATTCCGCACACTCCACTCACATAAACTGTCCAAATCCTTTTGCAGTAATTCGGAGTCATGAGCGTCACCAATGACTTTGATTAGTTTAAGGTCATCAGCGTAAAGATAAACCCTACTAAATCTGATCTCATCAATTATGTCGTTTAGAAATATATTAAACAGCAATGGACCCAAATGGGATCCTTGCGGAACCCCAGATAGTGAAGGGAACCGATTCGATTGAAAGCCCCTGATCACCACATATTGGGACCTTTCAGCGAGATACGACTCAAACCAACGCAACAATGGACCACCTATTCCATAATTAGAAAGCTTCTTTATAAGTGTTTTATGGCATACCTTGTCGAATGCCTTCGAAAAATCGGTATAAATGGCATCGACTTGGTTATGATGGTCAATCGCTTCGATTATTTTATTGGTGTATGCCACTAAGTTGGTGTTAGTAGATCTTGCACGGACAAAACCATGCTGATGCTCTGTAATTATTTGTTTAAAGTGGTAGTGCATATAAGGACACATTAATGCCTCGAAAACTTTAGCGAATGTTGATAGTATTGAGATCGGCCTATAATTCGTCACTTGACTTAGGTCACCCTTTTTATGTATAGGCACTATCTTCGCTGTTTTCCAGATACTTGGAAAAACTCCGGAACTTAAAGATTTGTCAAAAATTAACATTAGAGGAAAACAAAGCGATGAGGCACAACTGACGATGAATACCGGAGGTATTCCATCCGGACCTGCTCCCTTAGTTTGGTCGAGTCTTTTTAATCGCTTCAGTATCTCCCATCGCGTAAAACTCATTTTGGTAAAGCTGTTATTGTTAAGAGAGCAATTGTTGGTTAAGTCTACATCATTACGAGCAAGGTTCGGAGAAAAAACAGAGGTAAAGTGCTCTCCAAACATGTTACATATGATGTTTCCATCAGTTGATGTGCTGTTATTGTATGACATTTTAGCTGGATAGTAGGATGCAGAGTTCTTTTTAGATTTAGTAAAAGTCCAAAAGTATTTTGGATTTTTGGAGATACTAAGTTCTATTTTACTGACATATACTTTATAACATCTAACAATTAAGGCAGAACAGTGGTTGCTTATTATGTTAAGAGATATTTTATCACGAGGATTTTTATGTATTTTATACTTTTCTAACAGTTTGTGTTTTTCTTTTAGCCTTTTTATCAAACAATAAGAGTACCAATGAGGGTATTTTTTGCTACGGATTCTAGTTTTGGGGATACATTTTTCTATGATAGCAAACATGTGATTGTAGAAGATTTCAACCATTTCGTTCACATCTTGACAATTCAAAAACTCTGTGAGCCAATCAATTTTGTCTAATTCTGAAATGACCAAGTTATAATCTGCTTTATAGAAGTTGAATTTATTAGCATTGTTGGAACATTTGAGCTCGTTGATCCTCGAATAATTAATCGTAATTAGTAATGGTGGGTGGTATCCGTCAACTCTAGATAAGGCGTCTAAAGATCTATCGACATTTACAATTGAAGCGTTATTCACTAATACTAGATCAAGAATTTTGTCCTGTTTATTTAAGACATGATTACATTGTGTTAAATTGTTTAACGATACAAAGTCAATGAGCAGCTGTGCCAATGTTGAGCCATTATGTTCAGGATACAAATTCTTGTTCGTAGTTTCACAGGGCCAGGTAATGCATCTAAAGTTAAAATCACCCAACAAACAAACATCATCATCAAATTTTTCAGAAACTTCATTGAAATGATCTATAAAGCTAACCAATAAATCTTTTTTTACTGGCGAGGGAAGGTAGATGGCACAAATATTAATAGATTGCTTGGTATTTAAATCGATTCTTACCCATAGATCTTCGCAGTTTTTACTTTCATATGATTCTAAACGGGTAGAATTTATATTCCTTAAAACAGCTATAAGAACGCCACCCCCTTCTTTAATTTCGCCCTTTTATTGAGGATTGTTCTGTTTTTCTATAAACAATATAACGGTTATCAAAAAGTTCAGCGTCTTTTACACTTTCATTTAACCACGATTCCGTTAAAACTATCACATGGTAATTCGAATTTGTAAGGCTACAATAAAATTCATGCGTTTTTGAACGTAACCCTCTGACGTTTTGATAGTATATCTTTAATTGGTTCATTGCAAATGTTAAATCATAAAAGCATGCATCAAAAGAAAAACAGTTAAGCCAATTTATCCAAGGTGGCCTGATCTTTCACGTAGATATAGTCAGAGCTTTCATTTTCCTCATGAAAATCTTCCCATTTTTACCCATACAAACTTGTAGCTGAGCACTTTCGATTTACGCCTAGCAGCTGCATGCAGGGCCCTATTGGCAGGTGACAGGTGTTCCATTACGTAAATTGGCTTTTGTCTCCACCGAATCCAATGTGGCTTGTGTTGAGTTTATCATTCGCGTTCGCTCGGTTATAGCGGGATACGCTGGCCAATAAAGTATCTCGAATTCTGGGTGCCGCCAATTTGACCACGATTGATCTAGGACGACTATCGTCTTTGTTCATTTTCGCAACTCTAGTGTAATTGTGAATATCTGAGTCCTGTAGCTCGCAGTTAACGGATTTGGATAACTGCTTGATAATCGTAGGAATGTTTTCGTTTTTATGTTCTGGCACGCATTGGATTTCTAGGTTGCAGGATCGGTTGTTCTGCTCTATGTTCTGTAGTTTAGTGTTCATAATTTTGATTGTTTCATTAAGTGCTGTGTTTTCTTTTTTAAGTACCTCGATTTCCTGTGTGTGTTTTTCGCACCTAGTCCGAAATTCATCGTGCTGATTACCTAAAAAAGTTGTTGATTTTTCCAGCTCAGAGACCTTATCATCTATGACTTTGATTTCCAGCAATAATCGTTTTTTTAAGGTGGCTGCCAATTTTTCTAGTAGGGACACCTTAAGGATTTCTATTTCTTCTTTTAAAATTGATCTTATATCATCTTTAGTTAAGGCGGTGGTTTGTGATGCTGGAGGCGTCGGCAGGTCAGTCTTCAATTTACCCCCACCACTTCCGCGCGTCATGTTGACATTGACCGTATCGGCAGAACTAAGCCTAGCTTGTAGTGGAGAATTAGGTACATTGAGGTTTCCACAACCGTCTGCGGATTTGTACATGCGCAGGATGAACAGTACCAACAGTCCACTGCTGGAACTTTGGTGGTAGTTTATAACGGTACGTGCTCCGTCCAGCGCGGCTTAGTCACGCGCTGCATTTAGCGGCGTAAATTAGGCCGCGCTTATCTCAGGGCAAAACACTTCACAGATGTTCCCAA
This sequence comes from Phthorimaea operculella, assembly GCA_024500475.1. Taxonomy (NCBI): domain Eukaryota; kingdom Metazoa; phylum Arthropoda; class Insecta; order Lepidoptera; family Gelechiidae; genus Phthorimaea; species Phthorimaea operculella. The sequence goes on from JANFCV010000115.1 coordinate 1,542,141, forward strand.
ACTGGGGGCCCACTCAGTACAAGACACAACAGTCCACTGCTGGACATTTGGTGGTAGTTTATAACGTACGTGCTTCGTCCAGCGCGGCTTAGTCACGCGCTGCATTTAGCGGCGTAGATTAGGCCGCGCTCATCTCAGGGCAAAACACTTCACAGATGTTCCCAAACTGAGGCCCAACAAAACAGTCCGCTACAGAACACAACAGTCCACTACTGGATATTATTTTGGAGGTAGTTCATAACATGATGTGCTCCGTCTAGCTTGACTTAATCACGTACTGCCTTTAGCGACGTAGATTAGACGTAGAATACCTACGTTAGTGCTAATCGCAAGCGTATACTTTAGATGAGTAGTCAAATCAAGTACCTACATAAATACATTTCAGTTGTGAGTTTCCAGATTGTTTAAGGACAATAAATTATTTCCGCACGAGCTGTCGTATCTTATTTTAAAATACACTCGAAGTTGGTTAGTATTTTAAATGGTTTCTTTCTTTATTCGCATGGGATACTGATCCTCCAAAGAATTTTAAATACGTCCCCGAAAAATTGCGACGTAGCTACACAATTACTCAGAATAAATCCTAAAATAACAGTATTTATTTCGAACAGAATTTGTACCCAGAAATTTTTACCTGAAACTTGAAATAGCATACAAAAAAAACAAGGTTATAGAGTTATATTCGTCATTATAATTTAAATGCAAATAAATGTAGGATTTGAGCTGCACCTTGGCCTCGAATCTGCGATGCACTTTGTAATGTCAGTGAAAGCAATATGGAAGTATTTAGCTATCGACTAAAAAACGCGGTAACAACTTGAAAACTTTGAGAGCCACAGCTAGAACGTACATTTAGAAAAACATTCTTTTAACAACTCTAAGTGGTCATTACTGCGGTATTCTGTGATAACGACGCTCTGTCTCTAATGGCCCGATTTAAAAATAGCACAGTTTTTTATGTTTTCGACTTTCTCACTGATAAAGTAAAGTGAGGTCAATTTATGACTTAAATTTAACTTTGTACCATTAAATAGGATTTATTTATTTCATAATTTAAGTGGCGAAGTAATTACTTAAATGGTGTAAAATATGTGAGCTAGGTAAATTACCTACTAATAGCTAAATAAGCTATTAAATTATTCAACAAATAACAACAACATAGGTAATGATTCTTTTTATTTTGTATGTAGGTTGCACGTAACCTTTGAACTATTCAATTTGACATGTAAGTACAGCTAGACGTTAATCCTAGATTTTACTTTCACGTCAAAACCATATTTCTCGCCATAAATTCTTGGTTATTTTCCATTAAAAATGCTTACCCAACCTCTTTGTTCCAAGTTAGCACGAACTACGTAAAGTGCATTAACATTTTGATTGGCCACCGCCGCCGCACTCATATAATCTAGTTTTCCACTAGTTTACTAGTTATAACTTTCACATTGTTTGAAATTAAGTCGACTTGTGACGATATGACCGTTGAAAATGGTTACTGTGAGCTTAGATTTCATAGTCTTTGTTTAAGTATAACGTGCTCGGTGTGAATCATGTAAAAACTGTAGGTAAGACAGCAGTCAGAAAGAGAGATCGAGGTTGTGATTTATTAAAAGGAAATTATTATTACAGTAAGTAGATTATCCATTTATTTATACTAAAACACCCTAATATTATACCGGGTGTAAGGGATAGTGTACAGTCACTCCCACTCACTCATGAACAATCAAAAATGTAAGGCTTCGATTTTTTTCAGACTGTTATTACAGCAATAATTGTTACTTTTCAAGATGCAGCATCATTTATTGAATCGAACAACATAGTTTCTGACCGGCTTGTCAGTATAAATTACAAGAAAATCGAAAACTTAAAAATGGAATTGTTCATGAGTTAGCGTGAGAGACTGTACCTGGCGAAAACTATGCAGACATGACGAGATCATGAACTTGAAACTTTTAATACTACGGAATCTATGTTGAAATCAATAATTTTCTTTCCGGTTTCCAAACAATATTTACACAAGAATTTTATAATTATTAAATTAATAGAACTCGTTTTCTAACATAATGTAGGAAAAGTTGTTGAATTTCATGGTTTGAACATACTTGTAAAGCTATCATTCATTATACCACCGTCGTCCCTTACAAATCTCGGTTTGTAAGGGACGGTGGCATACAAGTCGCTATTAGATACAATATTCATTAAGATTCAAAGTTCCTTATCCTATCTATCTACATAGGAAGGTATATATTTGCTAAGATAGTTATTGGCCTTGATCCTGACCTGTCACTTCTTTAGCTAATCTAGACTATTCCTATAATTTACTTGAGTAATTACGCTACAAAGAATAGACAGAGAATATACAGCTCTCATTTGTTTCTTTGCAATAATTGAATGATTGAATTTTTATTAGTGCACAGATTTTCACACGAAAGCATAGGCTTTACACACTAAGGTCTTTATATTCACCTTATTTTAGAAATCTAACATCACTTCTTTTGACAAAATAACAGCTGCAGATTTCGTGTCTCTTCTCTTTTTCTTATTTATTAACTTCGTTTCGCATTAGCCTAGAAAATGGTGTCATAGAATCGAGAGCAATAAACAAAGGCTTTTGTGTAGACGAACCCAAGCTATGTAATATACCTACCAACGTCATACATACTGAACCATCTTCTATTATGAAACCCGTATACCTTGCAGCTTGATATAATAGCGCTCATAGACTGCAGGTTTCGGAGAACAAACGTATGTGTAACCCAATATTGGACGCAAACTGCTGCTAAAATGGAGACATCGGTCCAGTGGGTATATCAACACATGTACAATATACAAATAGTACATTCTACTTCCAACAAATGTGTTTCTGAAATCCGATTAATGTTGTTCCAGTATCGGAATCTTGAACACCTGCCTACATTGCGATACAAGAACACATTTACCTATAACCCCACTAGGATTTCGTGTGATGTCAGGATGCCATGAATATACTTACTTACATAGAAAAAATCACTTGCCGTGTGGTGCCGGCAGAGTAGAATAGCACCACCCCCTCTCTTCCCGTGTGGGTCGTAAGAGGCGACCGAGGGATAAACCCTACCCAAACAGCCAGGGCCAACCGTATGGTGGCGGTTAATCCACCACAAAAGCATTCCCAAGGAGGGTTGACGTCTGGTAGGCGGCCGGTCGTAAAATGAAGCCAAATCCTTTGCAACACGATTTTGTGTTCAACAAAACGTGTTGCGCCGACCCCAAGTAATTGGGATAAGGGCAGGAAGATGATGATGATGACATAGAAAAAATCACTATACCCCATCCGGCAATACACCTGATGCACTCACTACCACTGCGCCACTTCGGTTATCCAACCGTATAATAGTGATGACTTGATTATTTGCATAAATATGACTTAAGTACGTACCACATTGGTACCACATAACATATTAAGATTATCAGCGAGACTCGTCATATTAAAACAAATAATAAAGCACTTCCACTGGATGCGCCTAATTTTGTGACATTATCATGTACCTAATATTATTTTCAATAATGTCATTTGACAAATAATTTATACCTATGGATGGAATTAGTGTCCGACCTGAAAAATGCAATTCATTTAGTTTATTTTTATTTCAATTATAGCACAGATTCACCGCAGCGCAGATTCTTTCCGAGGTTCCAACGCCGAAGTCGCAAGAAGGGATGTAAACATTACTGTAAAGCCGAGATAGATAAGGTTCTCCCCGCCGCTGGTACCTACGTAAACGATTTTCAGCGACACTTGTCATATTAATATAAATAAATTTGACTGATTTTGTAATAATTTATGGATATCCTGTGCCCTTAATTACCTGTAAAAATCCAATTCATTTATTTTATGTTTATTTAATTTATAGCACAGAAAATTCTACACAGCGCAGATTTGTCCCAACCTGGCTCCGACGCCGAAGTCGCAGGAACGGATGTAAACATCATTGTAAAGCCGAGATCGGTTGTCCCAGGCGTTGGTGCGTAAACGATTTTCAACGAGGCTTGCCATATAGCACCGCGACTGAACACACGTGAATTTGTGACATGGCACGTATATTTTGAATAATAATATTTGACAATTAAAAATGTAATGATTTTATGGATTCCCTGTGCCATTAATAACCTGACAAAAAAACAATTCTTTTATTTATTTTTATTTCATTTATAGCACAGATTCTACGCGCCATAGTCGCAGGAACGGATGTAAACACCATTGTAAAGCCGAGATCGGTTGTCCCCGCCGCCGGTGCGTTAACGCGTCGCCGTCCTGATTTAACCGTTCACGTATAAAACTCATGCCTTCTTCCTACACCGCTGTTTACTCGCTTGCGAGGTGTCAAGGTGGGTATCTACCGAAACAGATAAAAAAAACAGTTTTATATGAATTGTAGGTTCCACAGATATAGGTACACAGAAATATCAGACATGTACATAGAATAAATATAATCTCATCAAAAACATTCACTTGTAAAAAGAACCAAGTCTCGCCACTCAGTTCTTCTAATGTAAAAAATTGTGAGATCCATGAGATGCCAAGTCGGTTATTGATTTATTCAAGGACTACTTAAATTGCGTAATTTGGTAACAGACATCATCTTAAAGTAACCATATCGATATTTAAAAACTTTTATATTTGGTTTATACCAAATACAAAGTGTATTCTAAGTTTGAAGCTCCTCAGTATGCTAGAAGTACCTTAGAATTTTGATGATCGATCAGTCAGTCAGGCAGAAAATTAAGAAACTTTGACTAACTATAACTTCTAAACTACTGGTATAAATTAGATGAAATTTGAAATGTATCGTGTCTATGTAGTGCTTGATAAGATATTTTGAAATGAGGGTTCTAAACTTATCGACAAGGGAGTTATGGGGGGGTCGAAAATGGCCTGAGTTGGTTCGAGAAAAGGATGGTACGGCCGTGCCGCTTTCAGCTCGACTTGGTGGGGGCACTGCAGTGCCCCCAGATATTCCGGCACTCGCTTAGCGTGGCAGACAAATACTGTTTAGTTTCGCATCATGTATACGCGCGTTTTATTGTTTCGCGCCATTTCGTCTGACACCGGCTGCTCGGTCGACGCCATCTTGTCTCTCGCTTTGCGAACCCCGCGAATCGCGCGGTCGGCGATATAACCTCTTACTTTGAGTCACTCGCGTGACCGGTGTTAGGCACATATTTTAAGTAGTCTGGGTTTTATTTTTTCGCATGCGCAATTGCTGCCAGGGAAGAGTTCCCTGTTCTTGTGCGGTAGTAAAACCAAGTGAATAGTGGTTTGGTAGTGCGCTTTGAATGCGAACTGGGCAGGTTTCTTGATTGAGGGCCAACGTGGCCGAACTATGAACAACTGTGAACTAGTGAATAATAGAGTGATAAACTAAGGTGAAACCAAAATTGTCGGAGGGACGGAGTGCCACACGAGCTGGTGCCCGGGTGCCGTAAGTCTAGTATCTAAATCCCTATCCAAGTGTCTTCCTCAAACCCTGATACCTTTTTTCCTGTCAAAAACTAGACTTACAAGGGAACGGCGGCGTCATAATTCGCACGGTGAGCAATTCGCTGTTGGGTCCTGTATAAGTACGTTCATTGCAGTGATTTAGCAACATTACGTGGAGGTCACCACCCTGATGACCTTTGGTACAGCCGGAACTTGGTATATTTATTTTAGATATGAGCTGTGGTGGTGCAGTTAAATATTAGTAGGAGATTGTGAGAGAGCCGTCGCAGACTTTGGAAACAAAAATTTCTCGGCCGGAAACTTTCCGGAACAAAAATTCTCTCATTAAATTTATTTTATTTAGCTATAGTAAAGAGCACTACGAATTGTAGTCAAATGTTGTTCCGAGGCTGATCGACCATTTAGTTTTAGATTTTAAGATAACTTTAACTTGCTTCCACTGCGCTAAAATCAGCTTCGGAATCAAACATTTTTTGGTAGCAGAGCGTGGTTGCTTTATTGCAACATAGTTAGCCGTAATTTAGTATTAAGCGTGTTTTTTATATTACCCACATATTTTATTAATTTTGGAAAATATTGTTTCGGTTTTTTTTTTTGTGACTGTATTGTTTGCCTAGTGAACGGTACCTTATCGGTAAGGTCTAGGCCAGTCAACTAACATTTATTTTGTGGTATTTGTTTATTGGATTTTCGTTTTTATTAAGTCGAGTGTGTAAAAGTTGGTACCATGGCTCCCTCGATCGCCAGGTATAAGGCTGCTATAAAGACAGAATTAAGGTGGTTTACTACCACAGCGGCAATGATCGGCCGCGAGGACCGGGAGGACGCGCTCTTGAAAAGTGCACTACAGGCAGATGAACGGGTTCGGGTTGTGTCGGAACACCTCACAGAGTGCCTCATGCTCCTTGAGGAAGCTCCTAACCCTGAAGATAAGGAGCTGGTCGAGGGCGATGTAAGCCAGTGCTTGGAGCTGGCACAGGACATTGAGCAGGCAGCTGCGGACATATCTAGGCGACGTGACGAAAAGGAAAAGCCATTCCGTGGTAAAGTAGGACAAGGATTACAGGTGCCTCTTCCGCCTGTTACGGTTCCAGTCTTTGCAGGCGATTACGCCGACTGGCCGGCGTTTGAGGACCTGTATAGCAGCGTGGTCCACATACGGACGGACATAATGCCAGCGTACAAGATGGCTCAGCTGATGTCCAGGCTACAAGGAGAGCCTCATGAATTGCTGACGCATTTGGCGGTCTCGGATAGCAATTATGAGGTGGCGTGGAAGATCCTTACCGACCGGTATCGGAACAAGCGCCTGATTGTAGACAGGCTGTTAGACCAGTGGCTGTCAATACCAACCATAACGCGAGGTACGGACCTCCGCGAGAAAATCTTCCACCCAGTCAGCGTCGCGGTCAGCGCACTGGAGCGACAGGGTTTGCCAGTGGCGGGCTACGGTTATATCTTGGTCCACACAGTGCTTCGCCGCCTGCCGAGCGAAATGGTCGCTCGATTCGAGCAGCTCCATGGGGGCAAGTCCTCGGACCACCTCCCGACCTACGAGGATCTGAAGTCGTTCCTCGAGGCCGAAAGCAGGCGAGTGGACGTCCAGGCTGGTGAAGCCCCTCGCAAGGAGACCTCTGCCCTCGCCACCCGGAACGGCCGGGTGCACCGGCGCGAGGAGGCAACAGTAGGCAACCCAGGCGGTACAACACTGCATTGGAATCAGGGTGTGCCTACTGCAGGGAGACAGGCCACGGGGTGACAGCGTGTCAGGAGTTTGCGGCGCAGCGGGTTCAGAGGAGACGGGGTGTGGCACAGCAGAGGCGTTGGTGTTTTCGGTGCCTGGGGCCGCATCAGGTGCGAGAGTGCCCTTCAAGCACCAACTGTAGGTACTGCCAGGGTGCACACCATCCGCTGCTTTGCATGAATCGCTCCGGAGACGCCGGGTGCAGCGCTGGATCGGATCAGCGAAGGGAGCCTGCCCACCAAGGAGGGAGCAACGCTCCCCACCCTCCAAGGAGGAGCCCACCTCCGCATCGGTCACAGGGACAGGCAGGGGGACGTCAACAGACGGAGCCCACTTACCCAAGGACGTGGGGACGATCCCCACCACGGCAGCAGGTGCCGGATTGGGGAAGGACGACACGGGAACATGGCCAAGGACACCCATCCCAGGTACGGGATCAAACGGGCGGGTGTCAGGGGAGCACTAGGCAGCCACCAGGGTACATGCAGTATTCTGCGGGCTTGAGCCACCTGGTTGGGTCTCAAGACCCACGCATGCCTCCGCCTATGCCTGAGTACCCGCGGCTACAGGCGCAACCTCGGTACGGACGTTTGCCGTCGGGGTACTATAGAACTCCAGCCATGGCCTTTATGGGCAGACCTCCCTACCAGCAGGAGTGGGACCCATACACAGGTTTGGGTAGCGAGGGGATACCCCCGCGGGACGCGGCCTCACCGCGTTTAGATTCCCGCTAGGTAATCGCCGCCTACTCATCAGCTTCGGCTCCCCGTCTAATCACGGTACTTTTGCCAACGGCTAAGATTTGGGTATGGGGATACGGTGGCCGGACCATTCAAGTAAGAGCCCTACTGGATACAGGGGCTCAGGGATGTATTGTATCGAGTAAGCTGGTGAGTAGGCTAGGCCTAAATGTACAGCCAAGTGCGGATGAAGCTGTAGGCATCGGGGGCCTAAATGTGCCTGACATTCGGGGTCAGACGAACTTTGAGTTCGCATTAGGTAGCACATCGGAATCAAACAAATACAGTTGGTTAACTTGTGTTGAAAAACGCAATTTTGTAATAATCATGTTTCAAATATAGAAGGCAAACTAATCTTACTGAAAATATCGGTCACTGTCCCTATTCATAAATTATCAATTAATTTCTCACAATTCTTAACCACTGGTCCTTTTGTATGGGATTTCATAACCTTCTACGATTTGGTGGAAAATCATCTTTAGACGGTAATGGGCACAACACCGCTTCCCATTCATAGGTTATCGGGGCGCGGGACTAGGTAGGTATGCTTGTGAAAATCGACGTTTTTATGCTCCACTTGATTCCAGCGATGCTTCAGATAACACTTTATCGAGTGCTACACGGTGAATGAAGATACCTACAAAGTGAAACCGCACAATAATAAAACATTTTATTTTTAACGGAAATAATAAATATCAACGTCAAATTGGTAGTGGCAAATGTTGACCGACATTTTGCTTGAAAAATAGGTAATGTATTTTTCTTCAGGCGCGGGAATAAAATATGATAAGGTTTTAACTAGTATTTTACGGAACTACAGAAATACAGTATTTGCTCAAAATTATGGTATGTACAGTAAGATGTTCAGTTTAAATATAATAGGTATCACATAATTTTACCAAATATATGGCATGCAAATCTTGCGTACATATAAAATTAACGAAAAAAAGAAACATTGCTATGCTGTCTTATAAATAAACTAAATTAATGAATTAAATTAAATAAGTAAAATTAGTGAAATGTCCGGTATAGCAAAAATTAAATCATATGATATTAAATCATATGATATTAAAAATGTCATCTATACATCTAATCTATACATCTAATAAAATCGTAACTGGTCGGGGTAACAGGAACCTCTTATAGATTTCAGAAAACACCTCTATACCGCGTTTTAGAAAACTTCATCTTCATAGAAAAGCGACATCTATTGAAAAATATTTTACCCCAAATCATTTGTTCGCGATAATCTTCGAAAATATAGTACGTGTGTACATTAGACTCTTTGTAGTGTGTAGCTACTAGCCCTGGTCAACACCTAGGATGCTTTTTACCGCGGGAGAAACGCTTATTCCTACGTGAAATACAATTAAAATATTGTTCTGTGGCTGTCAAAAAGGAGAAACCTCTTTTCGAAACCTCTATATTTTTTATTGTTTTTGATTGATTTTGACAAATTAAAAAGACATCAGTTTTGACGTTCATTGCCAAACACCAGTTTTATTTACATGTCTACAGTGAGAGTATAGTATTCTTTGCATGTCTTTATTTGATAAAAATATCGTATTGAAACGAATTGTTCAACGAAACGTGTTGCGCCGACCCCAAGTAGTTGGGATAAGGGCAGGAAGATGATGATGATGATCGTATTGAAATACTTAGTTAAGCAACAATAAATCCTAAACGTAAGTAAATCCCACTCATTTATTAGAATATGGCGCATGTGGATTGGCGAGAGCTGTGCAATATTTTACATGCACGCTGCTCCCCACTCCCTGGATGAAATTATCCGATTTTACGACAATCTGAAAAGAATTTGGGATGATACCACTAATAAGCATCACACAGTTTATGATTATTTGCCATAACCCTATCAGCCACAACAGTCCGCCGCTGGACATGGGCCACCCCCTATCGGAGGGTATTGCCGTACTCACCACACTTCGCTTGCAGCGCAGTTCAAGATGTTGCATTACAAGGAACGTTGCTGCCCGTTCTTTAGTTGCTTTTTACGACACCGACAAGTAGAATGGGGGTGATGCTATTCTATACAGGCATCACACGACACAACATATATTTATTTTTTTATGTGTACCTGTCTTAAGATTATCTCTCTTTTTCAGAGGAATTCTTCCCTGTCTCACGGGTCTTAGCCAAAAGTAAGGAGAGGCCATTGTAAGACTCAGTAGTCACGAAGATAGTCAAGAACTTCCTGGCTATGCGACACGTATTGAGTAGGTATTGCGGCTTTTTGTGAAGTGTGATAAAGGTTAGGATGGATTTTTAAGATTTTTTGGCTGTTATGTAGAGTTTTAGGAATAATACCAGTAGAGGATGATACTATTGGTACAATATGGACCGTTTGAGCTCTCCACTGGGTTCTAATTTCGATTATGTGCAAATACGAAGCACGAATTTGCTGCTGCCCGTTCTTTAGTTGCTTTTTACGACACCAACGGGTAGAATTGAGTTAATTTTCAGTTTTTTCGAACAGCTGCATTTTGTAATAACCTCAGCTAACCTTTCATCCTTGGTTTCAGCGACCCCATGGAACAAGAGGACCTTTCTTCTCAGGAAAGCTACATGACGCTCCAGTCCAAGCGACAGCAAGTTGGTCTACCTATGCTGAGATTTCAGTGAGCGCTTGCCAGACTAAGTTTTTAAAATCAGCATACTCACTCGCCAGGGTCTTCAGATGTGTGGACCGGAGCAGGAGAAGCAGTGGCATTCTTGAGACGGATCTCAAACTCTCCCATGTGGCTAAACATTGGATCGAGGTCTGCTTATATGGCCAAATTGCGGATAGTGATGGTAAGCCACTTAATTACTTAGTGCATTAATAATGTAAATATAAACGCAGTAATTATTATATTGATTAAAATACGTAGAGCTAAATTAGTGAGTATTATTGTCACGACTACCTGTGTAGTGCCTTCTTTTGTGATTCATATTTCGCAGTGTTAGTAAGTAGGTACTTAAGGTACTTTTTCTTATTTAAAGAAGTATGACTTTTTTTGTTAGTGTAGTAAGTATTTACTTTCTGTTTATTTTATTTTGGTATTTTAAAATGGAGTTGTACTAATTGTATTGTATCGCATTGCAACATCTTGCATTGCGCTCACCAACCCGCCTCCCAAGCGTGGTGAGTATGGCAAATACCTCCCCTAATGGGGGGAGGCCCATGTTCAGCAGAGGACTTTATGGTGGCTGTTATGATGATGATGATAAATTGTATTGTTGATTCGGTTGCGTATACTTACTCGACAACCCCAAACAGAAGACCATGGCACAGAAAAATTTGGAGAGCTGACCCCACCCCACCTTGTGTGAGGCGGTGCAAAGAAGTCAATCTACCTGTAGTGTGAACCGATGGTAGGCTCAAACGTTAAGTCCGTTTCATCTGCCGTAGATCGTGCATGCATCAATCACTTCAAAACTTAGCGATGTATTTTGATGTTTAGAATGGTTGCACACAAATATCTTGATCAAAATCGATGATAGATAAGTAATGATAACTTTTATCTGCTCTGGAGGGCCTGTTGGCACACAAGCATCCCATGGCGAAACGAAGTTCGCGGGCACCAGCTAGTCATTTATAAAAATATACATAATGTCATTACTTTCAAATTATATCTTATTATTAAATATGTCATTAACAGCATAACTCTATTATTATACGTAATTTAAAAACAGTTTACACTAAGTTTAAGCTTTTTACGCTTAGTTTTATGTAGTACTTATAAATTACCTATCAACTAGTAGTTTTAGAAACATTTTTATATCATAAGAACAAAACAAACAACCTGTATTTATCCCAATAGACAATGAAAATAACCAATTTTATTGTCTTGTCTCAAAATTAAACAACTCAGTATTGGATATAATATAAAAAGACCCCAACACAAACATCTCCAGCAATTCTCCCAAAAATTTACCAATTTTGCATGAGAATTCCTTAATATTCCCGGAACAAAAATTTCTTCATTCTGACTGGCTCACTCCGCTCACTAAATATTTTCCTTTACGTTAGTTCCTCTCTTTGCATTCTCGTCGCCCACTCTAAAGGGCAAGCTCCACAGAATAGTCGCACGACGCGACGCGCAACATGACATCTGTCAGACAAGTGATCGTCAGCGACTATCGATGGGATGCGCGTCTCACGTGTGTAGCCTTGTTTCTTCTGTTTCATACGTTTCATATGGAAATGGTTTCGAGCGACGCGATGTCGCACGTCTCACGTCTCTCACTTTTTTTTGTTTCACAGATATGCCATCCTACGTCTCAAGTCTCTCGTCTACTCTGAGGACTCGAGCGATTTCACTGTTACTAAAATAACAAATTATAACAACAAACAATAGGTATGTTTCTAAGTGTGTGCATAAATATGACTTAAAGTAATTTAGCGAATGTGTAATTTTTCCACGGAGGGGCAACTGCGTCGCACAAATTGTACGTAGTTCACCTTTTTGATACAGTTCTATAAATATATTATTCACTATGAGAAAGTAAACGAAATATCTAGGTAATATAAACTCTAATGTCGATCAAGTAGATACAAATAAAATTAATTAAGAACCAAGTTCGCAAGCGTTGAATGTCAACCTCAGTTGCATCTTGTCGTCTCACATTATTACACAGACACTCAAGTTCATCTGATTAAACTTGCAGAGAGTCCGCTGCTCGTAATGCCATGACTGCAATACGCTTCACTATTGTACTGATGCTACATAACTACTATAAGATAAGAAGTAATCCGGTTTTCGTTTATTCATCTAAACAGTAACAAACCGCAGATGAAGAAACCAGATTGCAGATAATAAATCTTGAAAGCGGGTTGTCTGACGACAAAATTCACTTTAGCAACTGCAGAGCTTTTTTTTTCACTTATGGTTTTACTTTACCCCAATAATAGTAAAAGTTGTTTATGCATAACACAATCTTGATGCTAAATCTGCATAATATTATGTAAAAAGGAACCTTGTATGTATACGATCTCGATTTTGCAAAATGAGGCTTATTATCAAAATATTTTCACGTTGATCCTTTTGCGATCCAATTTTTTTTTTGTTTGTTGCAATGTTTACCCTATGTTTATGTTTTAGGTACTGTAAGAAAGCTCGGAGTCGTGTTTTAATGTCTACAATTCCTGTATGTCGGGAAACAGGACACTATCCTTCCATAGATTTATGTGGTGTATTCATATAACTATTAAGAATGACCGAGATTTTTATAGTCTCGTTTTAGTTATCTGCACAAACGACCAATAAAACGAACAATGTGCGTAAAATAAACAATAAACGATGTTAGCGAGTCCTTTATTTGCTTTGTGTTTTTATTGGTGTCTTTGTGAAATTATATTAGGTATTACAGATTTAGTTTTTGAAAACTTTTAAAAAATGTGAACCCCTATCAGTGAACTCACATTGTGCAATGTACTCCTACATCTTATTTTTCACAAAATACATATATTAAGAGGAAGGAAAACATTCATGTTTTTGTTGGTAGGATATGCTTTGTCTCAGGTGTAGGCATGAGAGCAAATTTCTTTTATAACATAATATGTACCGCTCTGTTATTGTGCCTACAATCTCCTTTTCGTGCTCATTTTTATTCTTTGTAATCTTATTTTTAGGCAAATTGTGACAAAAATACCGGCACGTGTTTTCAACAAAAAAATTGGAATATATAAAATGATTTGCATGCAGGTACCTACTTACACTTGAGTTGTTAGCTTTCTTGAAATAGGTCCCATTTCTTATGGTCGTGATCGTGCTTAATATTACTTACTTGCAAAGTTACAAAGCACTTCTAGACATCGCATTCAGTCTCCTTTTTACTTTTTGAGGCGAGAATGTTTCACGACTTCTAAACCTGAAAGACGATTACTGAGATATTTGTGAAGAAATAATATAAAAAACTTGTTTTTGAAATACTTGATAAAACTCTATGCTCATATTTTTAACAACTCTCATTCATCTAATCTTCGCGTTATCAGCGGCGTCATAAAAGATGGGTGAAGCTTAAGAATAAAACTTGAATAAAACTACTTGGATAAAAGAAAGCTTAAAATATTCTTCCTCCTTCAGATTTTTTAGATTTACGTCATATTTTTACTGCTGAAAGTTAAATGACAACTTTGCGGCGATAGATAGCTCCTCAGTAAAATCACAGAGTAAAATAGGTTGGATATAAAAGAGTTTTAATTCAAAAACTGTATTATTCATGGTTCAGGACGAGATTTCTCTTTGCGCGAACCACATCCATTATTTTTGAACCATTTTACCCTTCATTTCATCCTTTTTATCCTTGAGATTGTGACCCATTGTTTATTTTGAAGAACATCGAGGTTTTCTTGCGAAACTCTAGGAAATAACCACATTGCATGTCGTGCCTCGTGCCATTTTGCTTCGCCGCAAATAGATAATTTTGTGCAGCTTGCAGCTGGTAACTGAGAAGCCCGTTCCAAGAAATAGTTATGTACTATTTTCCACAGAGCGCACACTAGAACATAACATATAAGATAATATGATCACCTTCCATTGTATCCGTAGTTTTATAAGTTCACAACGATCAACAAAGTAAAATTGAAACGAAGCCGAATACAATTTAAAAATACATTTCGCAAAAATCGAATATGAAAATTATGACTTTACGATTACGGAAGGACCTTATTAAATGTGCACTTAATACGAAATTGTCTCAAAATCAATCGCATTTCGTATTCAGGAGCTGTAGCTATAATTTCCGTGTAAGCGTGTTCCGGTACCACTTAGGCAGGGATCACATATAACCTTTAATATGGTTTACTTCAATTCAAACGATTCAATATATGTATCTGTCGACGCTGCGATGTACGATACGCTAGCGGATGCGTCTGTCAAATAATTTAACGTAAGCCGTATTTGAGTGAATATAAGGTAGAAATTCGCATTTATTTATCACATGCGTTATACAGCGCTAAAATAGCGCACTTACGGTCGTTAGGTGTGAATCCCGCCTTAACCTTTTCGTTCATTTCTTTGTTTATGTTTTACGAGCAGATCAATTTCCGCCAATATTTTGCAACGGCTCTAACGCTACGTTTCTTGCAAATCTTGAGGTGTGCATGAATTTTAGAGCGCAGCATACTTATTTGTGAATCCATTATTCTTGACTCATTGGATATTCTACAGCTCAACGAGGAGAGAGTACAGTTTTGATTCCTTTACCGGTCATTAAATGAGTCGTCGTCGTTGGCGCGAAGAGTTGAGCGGTAATGAAGCGCGCCAGTGTCTCTCGCTAATTGCCGCCTCACTTATTGAGGTCGAGACGCTGCCACGTTAAAAATGCACGTCCAGCACCTACTATCAACAGCACATAAACCACAACAGAAGGTTCACTCGGCCCTGATTCAGATTTTCGCGATTGGCATTTGTTACATAGCCAGGGTTGCTACTGTCAAAATCTCAAAGTATAAAAATATCAAAACAGCAAAATCTGGTAAAGAACGTCACATAATTCTGAAACAATTCTAAATACAAGAAATATGATGTTCGTGTAAACCACAAGTTACCTTGACTTCCGCTGAGATTCCGGTTATTTCCAGTTAAAATCAGTAAGCGTCAAAATCGTCGCTAGTACTGAGTGAGCCATCTGGTAAGGCGCACCGCGCGCCGTTTCCCTAATTTGTGCTTTAAACCTCCTATTTAACTTATACTGGTTTATCATACAGTTACTTAGAATATCCAGTTAAAGTTGACCCCTTAAAGGGGTGAGTTCATTTCCTGCCCTAATAAAAAACAAAAGCTTTATAGTTCACAATCCGATGTACTAAACGTCGCGTAGCCGGCTAGTTCCTTATATTATTGTTCTGGCTGCGCAATGAACACGAAATTTCACCTGCAGAGAAGTAACGTGACCTAGTGTACTGCTAAACCTTCCATATAATGAGAAGTTCCAGCTCGGATGTTTCTGAATTTTTAGTAGGTGCTCTTCTGTGAAGTCACTGTAGCTTTGTTCTACATTTGTTTAGAGTGCTAGAATCTATGCATGGAATTTCTTCAGTATTTTACCTACATTCATTATTCTGTAAAGACTATAATAATCGCAGGATGCTTTTATATTATGAAGGGAGCAAACAAAATGGTGTTCGACCTCCCAACCCAAAATGTGGACTTGCTTCATTACTTTTTCGATGTATTTATTTCTAAACCTTAACATTAGTATTTTTTTATTTAGGTACATAATACAATCCTTTTGTTTCATCCTAATCGTTTGTTTCAGAAAATATGAAGAGCGTATGCCTATATACTTACCTAAGCCTTGTAAACTAATAAAACTCTCCTTCAACCCATCAAGCTGTCTGCCTTGATTTGCAGGTTGATATTTTCAGGATGTTTCCTGAAAATGTAACAAATAGGTGCAATATTAAACACGCGTATCAGTCACGTCTAGAAAATTCTATTATGGAGATGGGACTAGATTGTGTTAACGTGGGCTGAATATTTCAGATCGGGCCCTTTGTGCTGGGGGTACTAGCGGAGAAACCTGCGTAAAATTTTACGTTCGTCCGAGCTCAAGGGTATTGAGTTAAAGAATAGTTGTGATTGATATAAAATTACTTGATAGTTCTAAAGAATTTTTAACAGACTCAAGGAGGTTATCAATTCTATTTGTAGGTAAGAATCACAGCAACCTAAAATAGTTTTCGTTACTAATAAGTATTGTTTAATAAGGCTTCTCGGCAATTGTGCTTAATTTGTCTGACAAACAACTGAACTGATTTCCATCATAACCCGGCAGCTATCCACCTACCTATCCACCAATGTACCTGTGCATAGCAAAGAATAGGTACTAACTATTGCTACCTGTCCATAGTTAAATGTGAGATGACTGAAAACTCAAGAGATTCGCTAGAAGAGGCTCTTCATTTCATCTCAACAGTATAGCTCACTTTGTTTCTACTTTAGTGGGTAAGTAGATCAACAATCAACATTGCGGGGAATAGAAAAATAGCTGACAGTATTCCCCAGGAAGTTCTCGTCAGTCCTTGTGTTGGCTGGCGGCGGCGAACAATATAACAAGGACTTTTAATTTGCTAAAGAGCTAGTGTGCTTGTTTTTTTTTTGTTTTTTTTTACTTATATAGCGATGATAGTATGAATTTCTAGGTATCTACTACTCTACTACTACAACCACAATTCACTACTGTACAGTGTACATATCCCACACCTTTTGGTAGGTATTGCCATGCTCACCACGCTGCTGGGCGGATTGGTGATCGCAGTGCAAGGTGTTTCATTCACAAGTAAAGCTGTAGCCTATTAGATGGATATCCTTAATTTGTTTATTACGACATACGGGTACAATTGGGGTGATGCTATTCTAAGCTGGCACAACATGGCATCGTATAGTCGTTTTACTTATCGTAAAAAATAAATTACGTAGATTAATCTTACAATAACATTGCTCTACATTGAGGTCAGTACGCTGTTTTGAGACATTATCAAAACTCCAATGATATTATTTTATAGCACATAATCACGAAAGTAATTTTTAAAAGTTTTAGCTAGCCACACTATAAGCAAAGAGTTTGATACCAAAAAGCGATATGAGGTGAAGAAAAATGAATAGGTACTTAATATTATTTACAGCTATCTTATATCTTGATCTATACTTATGAAAAACTACCATTTATCACGACTTCATGCCTGCTTCATTTTTACCAACCTACACAAAAGTAATGAAAGCAGAAATTTTATACTTTCTGAACTCAAAATCTTTCAAAGTTTCAAGGCAATTCTCCTCCTTGGTTGACGATAATTCATAATTTCTTATTCATTTCGATATCATACTCTCAGGAAACTAGAGGTAGTATGACGAACATAATGGAGTACCTACTTGATGCACACATTTCTATGCAAAATGACACTATTAATTCCAAATGAATGTCTTCTCACCCCTGACTCGGCGTTCTAAGCAAAGACGTGCGTAAGTAACGTTAATTTATTTCTCGGCCGCCCAAGCAAGCGATGAAATATGTCCTGTCTCCGAAACTGCGAACATAGTAGGGATGTTTGAATCTAACTGTGCTAACTAGCGCTTGTAGGGCAAACTGAAAATTCACCTGGCGAAATTGCGGTTAGTGAGAGGCAGCATAAGAATGACAGCCGAAATTTTTGATACAGTGACGTGTGCCATTTCTGTTAACTCTTAAATTTGATAACCCGTTCCGACAAAATACTGGAAAACACGCGGTCATAGTGAAGGAACCAGCTTTTTCCTCTCCGCCAAATCGTAACGGTTTGAAGCAATTTGAGCAAAATAGCCCCCTTTTGTCTACTTATAACCAGTTTCTACAAGTATTCAACTGGTAGTAAAATTTTACCAATGTAAAACGAATGTTTTATTAGATTTTTCAAAGATTTCAACAAGAAGTCAGGCTTGCTCTGAAACTTTACAACCTCCTTGAACATAATGCATAAGCCGTTTGTTTCCTTCCACTGTTGAACAGTGACGTTAGTTACCGCACCCTACCCTTTTACTGCACACAGGCGATGCCAGCTTGTTTCTCCTCTGTTTTGCAAGTCAATGTTCCTACTATGCATTCCTTCTCTATTATAAGTTTTTGTTCGCCAGACGGATTCGTGTTTTAGGTCAAAGTGGTACTACACTCAAGAGCGGTAATGGAACTATTTGTGCCTTACAAACTTATGCAAGTTTTATGTTTTATTCAACATGCAAATTATTTGAGTTTACAGAATTTACTCAGAAATAAGTATTACTTAGCATTTTACTGGAAAACTGATTAAAAATAAGTGCTCAAGTAAAGCCAATCTTAATTCTGTATTAAAATTCATACTCGTACTTATAGCTAGTTTTCTTTAAAAAGCTTGATATAAATTATTTGATTATTGCTTAAGTTTGCTTTCAATAAAGATTGAATATAAGAATCACGTTTTTTTTAAATAAATATTAACTTGATCAATAAAATCATTTATACCTATACCAAATAAATGAACTGTAAACATCCTAAGCGCAATTACAATTAAGAGGGAAGAGGGTCTAAATATCAGTAATGTCATATTAAGTAAAGTAAAAAAAAATTAATGTTCGTGAATTTGCCCATTCATAGCTCCATCCAACATCGGCAGTGCCAGTAGTGGTAAGCATAAGCACTTTACTGCTTGAATTTCTATTTTCACGTCAAAAGCTTTGCCTCGCCAAGCCGCTTTATAAAGCCGTCTAACCTCGCTTGAGGAGCGACTGGTTGTAACTTTGAACCGCATGAACCTCGTAAATCCTATGCATAAAAGAAAAGTGCCTGAAACGGACGGCGGTGATTAACGAGCGACCACCACACTGACGTTTTGTAGAGCAATATGAAGACAAATAGTTGTGCGAGGCGCAAAAAGTGAAAGTTAGCCAAACTACGGATGCGGCGGTCGACTGCAAATTAGGATGGAGGGATGTCGCGGTGATAAATTGTAATAAATTCAGGGCACGAAATCAATGTGACTTTTATGTGCTCGTGCGAAAACATACTACATGATTAATGAACTAGTATTGTTCGCTCGTGTGTATTCCATCCATCTGCGGCGTGATTCTAATATTCATAGAGCGTTTGAACTAAGTTATAACAGTTACGGCATTTCTCCAATATTTAGACTGTAGCTGCTCGAGTGGCTTAGCGAACTATTACGTAAATTGGAGTTTAATCCTCGGGCATTAATGTAAGAGCTGTCGGAGCGAGCGTCCACCAAACTACACCAGGCTCTGTCTGGATGGAATTAATTGGGTGGTCCAGTAAACACCAAATTGCTCCGTACAGCTTCACACGGCCCGCACGTTAAATAAAATTGGACGTCCACTGGGAAATCTCGATGATGTTTTTTACTGTATATGTGATTTTACATTATTGATACCAGCTCAGTGCTCGTGACATTGAGGGTTAACAAAGGGTTCTTTGTAGATGAGATATATAAACATTTTATTTAAAGCTCAAAGCCTCTTTTGCTGAAAAAGTTAAATTACTTTGGTAATAAAGAGTGTAAACCAATAAGCTAATAATAATTCGAAATACAAACTTTCATATATAACAGCTGACGATCGCTTGT
Source organism: Phthorimaea operculella (assembly GCA_024500475.1). Lineage (NCBI taxonomy): Eukaryota > Metazoa > Arthropoda > Insecta > Lepidoptera > Gelechiidae > Phthorimaea > Phthorimaea operculella. The sequence continues at coordinate 1,562,198 of JANFCV010000115.1, forward strand.
CTGACAGATGTTATGTTGCGCCTCGCGTCGCGCGTCTATTCTGTGGAGCTTTGTAGCAGAGTGCAAACTCTGCATGGACATCCTCCCTAAGCCACCCTCACATCTCCCTTTTTCGAATCATTTTATAACTTAAATTTGGAACACGGCACCGAAACGTCACCGTTCTTGGCTTTTTTGACGCACTCCTCTCTAACTGACGGTGAAGTCAACACCTATCCTTGTTAATTTGTACTCTCGCATATTTTTGCAACTGTATTTATCCAAGTGGAGTTCCCGAAACAGTCCAAAAAGTGAAAGTGAACATTTTGTCTATCTTATATATTTTGTGATACATTAATGGACCCACCCAAGGTAAGCCTCAAATCATTCCCGACAACCATCTGCTCACCTCCATACTCAACATCACAGTGTGTTAATGTTTGTTACGTCTGCAGGGTCCATATCTTTGAATAAAGATCATCCAAGCAATATCTACCATCTATTATTTGTGGCCATCACGGCTATACTGGCGCCAACGCGGTAGAAGCCCCGGTTACTTCAAGACCCACTGCCACCCTGAGATCCTCTACCCAACAAGAACAACTCAAGACAGAAGATACCCACCTCAAGACCACCTCAACATCAAGATATTTTATTTATTTTGTTTCAATTAATTGTGTTACCTTTTTTGTGTTCATCATCATCATCATCAAATTCATACACTACCAAAAAATTCAAAAATTATCCTATCTTATTTTCGGACCCATTTGGCAAATAAAAAAGAATCCAAATAATCACATTCATTTATTAGGTAATTTAATAGGCAAAATAGTACAAGTTAGTAAAACTCTGCAGTCCTCCAATTCCAATTGCAATTTTATAACAATAAGCGTCAGCCACCCAGAACCGCGACGTCCAACTCTGTAAATAAATAAATAAATCTGTAAATAAATTCCCATTATCATCATCATCATTAACTACAGTACACCTACAGTACACAAATCAAATCGTTACACCCCATAATACAGACAATAGACACTATCACGGCTACCCATTGGTAGCTAACAATATCTTTCGAGTGTAGGATTTAGACGAAAGTCATCTTTCACTCGGAGATATAATTCACACCAATACCTAGGACAATATCCTAGGAATTGGACATACGAGTAGTTAGCGGGGTTCTGCAGGTCTTCGAGACCGACAGCCAGACCCCAACTCCACAACTCAATACATACCCCATCTCATACCCCATCAACAAGCTTATTTTTCAAAATTCTAAAACGGGCATCGGCACCCCTGACCTAATTTCGGCAAAGTAATTCGGCATAAAACTTTCACCCTTTCCCACACCCCAAAAACTAAATTACACATCAAACACTACACACACACTATCCTTGATAAGTCGCAACCCACTCTGTTTTCCTTAGCTGTACAGAGCGACCCTTATTTCATAAAACTGAATGTCCAACAGTGGACAATACGTCCACTAAATAACGCGATAAATATTAAAAGCTAATACCAATTTCAATTTGATTACTATACCTACTCATTATATCTTCCATTTATTTTTTACACCGCTCATAAATAATCCGTATAAAGTAATTTCGAAACCGAAATTTTCCAATCATAGCAAAATAATTTACATTTTACAAAATAAACAAACGTAGAATAAATTAGATTGACAAGTTTGACACGCTTGACACTGCCCAGAGATACGATCAAACAAACAAGTGTCAAGTCAAACACTCATTGTCATTGCCACTCAGTTGACACCAAGGTTGTCATTTCATTTCTCCCTATTTTATTTTTTTTGGCATCTGCTAACAGAACTTAGCCAGTGTCAGTAACCAAAGATAGTCATTGGACTTCTTTTAATTTTTGGCTCCGACCAAACGGATTTTGCCAACGTCAAGTATTAGTTAATAACTTCGACTTTTGCCCACGAGCAATTCAGCTAGTGTCAATTTTATTTTAAAATTTACTTCAAAGTTTTTAAATACAAACTTTGTTTCTTTTCCTTCATAATAAAACACTACAATGGAAAACTATAATTACCTAAATAAACCTGAACTCCAATATGAATTAAAAATAAGAAACGTTGAAATCAACCAGAACCAAACTGTAGAAACTCTCCAACAATTATTAGCCCAAGCAATAACTTCCAATCAACCAATAAACCAAACTAGCCCAAACAATCTCGATACCGATATCCGAGATATAACTAAATGCCTTAACCTAATAGAAGCTAGCCTACTAAGTTTTCCTAATAGGAAAAATAAAATACCACCTTACATTACACACACTAAGCTCAGATTCAACCTTATTAACCTTGAATCTGAAGACATTACAAACGAACAACTAACTACTCATAACGACTTATTCAAACGATTAAGAGAGCTAGAAACACAATACAACAACTTGATTAACCCACCTTCTTCCACATACTGCTCGGCACAAACCAGCAGCGTAAATCTTAACCCCGCAAACACCTATTTCGAAACACTTACCGAAAAATTGAACACAATAGCAAACAACAATAACAAATACCAAACAGACCTTAAAAGATTCATCTTTAAGGGTCAAGGCTGCCCACGAGACTTCATAGTCCGTGTGGAAGAATACGCCCAAGTTAGAGGACTAACTGAACACACTCTATACAACCACATCTACGACATTCTCTCTGGACCGGCACTAGACTGGTTCAGAACACATAAAGACACACTCACAAACTGGCAAACATTCAAATCAGCAATCATAAACGATTTTGAAATTGGAAATCATGATTATAATCTAAAAAAGCTAATAGAAAATAGAAAACAACACCCTAACGAACGCGTCATAATCTACTTCTCCACTATGGAATCCCTTTTCAATAAACTTCATAATCAATTGTCCGAAAACGAAAAAATCGATATTCTATTACGCAACCTACAACCCCAATATAGTTTGCGAGTAACCCAACCAGACCTTCTTTCCATTCCTACCCTCCTAGAATCATGCAAATTCACTGAAAAGTTACTTCACGTCAACAATCACTCCCAAGATTACTTCAATACTACTCCTTCTCCGTCTAACCCAAATAAAAACACTACCAATCCTAACTATCAACCATATATCCCCTTTCCCTTACGCCATTAATGCCGTAAATACTAATAAACCATCCCCAACCAGCAGCCAATCCCAATTTTCATGCCCCGCTGTAGAAACAATTCGCATACTTTACAGAATTGTACTAACCCCAGAAAATCTGCTTTCGTTGTGGCAACAAGGGTTACACAGCCCTCAACTGCCCTAAATGTACTAAAACTCAAAAACTAAATAAGGAGGAGCCCGTTCAACATGACAATTCTAAATTCGATAAACAAGATTGGACAAATTGGTTAAACTCACTTTCGATATTTTTCAAGTCTTACCACGTAAACCTTCTCTTATTCGATGATAACGATCACGAGCGACCATTTGTCACAATAAAAATTAATAACTTACATCTGAACGGCCTCCTCGACAGCGGCAGTACTATTACAATATTAGGTAAGGATTCTTACAAAATACTACTAAAACAAGGCCTCAAATTAAACAAAACATACGGATAACAGGTACAGTAGCCAATAACCAAAAATAAACTCCATCGGACTAATCACTCTTCCCGTAACCTATAACAATAAATTTTCACTAATATCAGCTCACGTTATACCTGAGGTATCACAAAATTTAATTTTAGGAATCGACTTTTGGAAAGCATTCAACATTGCCCCAAATGTCTTACACAAAATAGCCTCCTTCCAATTTCCTAAAACCACTACCTTCCTAATAAATAAAACCCAAGAATCAAAATTGTCAACTCCTTCAAAACCTTACTGAATCCCAACAAATTACAGCAAACCTAATAATAGAAAAATTCAAAAATATATCTACGGACACAAAACCACTAGGTAGGACACACCTGGTAGAACACCGCATCGACACTGGTGATCACCCACCAATAAAGCAGCGATGCTATCGTTTATCCCCTGAAAAACAAAAGGCCCTTCACAAGGAAGTTGATGACATGGTACGCCTAGACGTAATTGAACCTTGTGAAAGCCCATGGCTTAACCCAGTATTGATTACCCCTAAGAAGGACAATACCTGGAGATTTTGCGTCGACAGCCGTAAGCTCAACGCAATAACAAAAAAAGATGCCTACAAACTACCACTCATTTCTGATATCATAGATAACCTACGCGATTCCAAATACCTTTCATCCATAGACATCGCCAAAGCCTTTGGGAAATCCTTTGCGAGTTGAGGATAGACCCAAAACCGCTTTTCACGTACCCGGTCGCGGAATGTATCAATTTAAAGTGATGCCTTTCGGTCTCACCAACGCCCCGCTACCCAACAAAGATTTCTGGATAGCTTACTATCAGATCTCATGTGCGACAACTCAGTATTCTGCTACCTCGACGATATAGTCATAGCCACCTCAACCTTCGAACGTCATGTTGAAATACTCAACAAACTTCTCACTAAATTAACAGATGCCAACATAACCATCAACTTCCCAAAATGCTCATTCTTCCGTAACGAATTAAAGTATCTCGGTTTCATCGTCAACAGTCAAGGTCTCCAAACAGACCCGGACAAAGTCAAAGCTATCCTGGACATTCCGGTACCTAAAACAGCAAAGGATGTCAAGAAATTCCTTGGCACCGTAAGCTGGTACAGACGTTTCGTCCCAAACCTAAGCACACTAGCTACACCTTTAAACAAACTAACCTCCACCCACAAAAAAGCACCACCCTTCAAATGGACACCAGAAGCTGAATCAGCATTCAACTCCATTAAACAAGCCTTAGTTAGCACCCCATCCTCGCCTGCCCTGATTTCACGAAGCCTTTCGCCGTCCATTGCGATGCCTCGTCCTTCGGAATCGGAGCGATGCTCACACAAGAATTTGACGGCATAGAAAAGCCAATTGCGTATATGAGCAAATCGCTCACCCACCCCAGCGAAACTACTCGATCACAGAACGAGAACTTCTAAGTGTCATAACAGCACTAGAGCACTGGCGCTGCTATCTAGATAATGGCCACAAATTCACCATCTACACCGACCACTCAGCACTACAATGGTTTCTCCGCCTAGACAACCCCACAGGTAGACTGGCACGTTGGTGCATACGCCTATCTATGTTTAATTTCGAAATAAAACATAAAAAAGGCTCCGAAAATCTAGTACCCGACCTGCTTTCACGAAACATCCCCAATGTTAATATTATCAATTCCAGTAGTACCAAGGACGAATGGTACATCTCCATTTTTAATAAATGTAAAAATAATCCCTCATCTACTCCCGACTACACAATTAAAGATAACAAACTTTATAAATACACTAATTCGCTAACCCCATTCAACTCACAATACAGCTGGAAATTGGTCGTCCCTCAGAACACCGAAACTCCATAATTGCACAAAATCATTGCACACCAACCGCAGCTCATTTCGGTACCTTCAAAACCTACCATCGTATTAAGTTAAACTATTTCTGGCCTGGCATGTACAAAGATGTGGCAACATTTATCTCACGCTGCGACACATGTCTCGCATATAAACATCGTAACCAAAATGCTATCGGTCTAATGGGCGAACCTAAACAATGCTCACGACCATTTCAGTGCCTTTCAATCGATTTTATTGGACCACTACCCATATCGCGTAAACTAAACAGATACATACTAGTAATAACCTGCTGCTTTTCTAAATACTGCCTATTATTCCCAATTAAACGCGCAACTTCCTCGGTCATCAAACATGTCCTAGAAGACTTAGTATTCATGAACTACGGTATTCCAGAAACAGTCATTTTAGACAACGGTCCCCAAATGACAAGCTCAGAATTAACGGACATGTTTCACTCATACAAAATACCACACATACACTTTATACCCCTTCATTGCCCTCAGGTAAATACTGTTGAAAGATACAACAGAACCATTAATACGGCAGTGGCATCATTTGTTAATGACGACCACAGAACCTGGGACAAACACCTCCATAAAATACAATTCGCTATCAACTCGTCTGTTAACGAATCAACCAAGTTTACCCCAGCTTTCCTAGTATTCGGTCGCGAATTAGTACCGTGTGGTTCTACCTACTCCCAAAAGGACACCACGGACGACCTCATTTTTGCTCCAAGAGATATATATGCAGAAAATCTCGGCCAGCTTATCCCCATTTTTGATAAAGTACAATCACGACTACACTCCATTCACCAAAACAACGCATCCCACTACAACAAACATCGTCAAAACTTAGAGTTTGAACCTGGCGATACAGTTTGGAAACGCAATTATTCCATAAGCTCTTCCGACAAAAACTTCTCAGCTAAATTAGCACCAAAATACATTAAATGCATCGTATCCCAAAAGATTTCTCCTTTGGTATATAACCTAACCGATACGAACAACAACAACTTAGGACGTTGGCATATCAAAGATCTAAAACCAACCAAAACCGCAAAACAACCTAACTAAACTAAAATTTATTCAACCTATAATTATCCATAATTGAATAAAGCGTACTACACTAGAAAGTAGTCACGCACACATTTTATTTTTTTTGTAAACCTTTTTCACCTCATCACGCTTTTCGGCTTTACCATCAAACATTGACGGATGTCAAACACAACTAATGATAAATCATTTTATATTTAACTATTTTTCTTCTTCACTTGTTACAATTAATTATCTAATTAAAAAAATTAGATACACCTTATCGACAAAGATAATGTCGTAATTATCCACTTCTCAATAATAACAATTTCTAATAAATTTATACTTCAATTTTAATTAAACTTGCTGCTAACCAAGTTTATATTAACTTAGCCTACCTTACGATTTCCACAATTTGAACTTAACGTATACGCCAACTATTTCTCGTATACAATTTTTTTTTCAATTACTATTCTCGTAATTATTTAATATTTTCTCTCAAACTTGTAAATACTACATCACCGTGCGGGTCTAGCGACACGATAAACAAGCCAAAAGCTAAGGATTACAGAGTCGGTTGTGACTTACAAACCGACACCACCCTGGTGGAAACTCTTCGAGAACAGTTAATACAAACAAAACTGCTCTCCATTTTGTAAGGGCCTGATTTCGTGTAATAGGAATCAGACACCTTGATCGATGATGAATGCTTGATATGACGTATGATTGACTTAGAATTTCCACCATGTACATACTCACTGTAGATATCACATACACTCAAAATCTTTGATCACTCACGACCCATACTTACATTTAATATTAATTTTTAATTAACTTTAAAACACTTTCAATTAATTTATTTACACTTACATCACACTCACTAATTAACACACAATATTTCGGAACACACACCAAAATTTTACCAGCATCCAATACATATTGTAATATTTCTACAATTAAAAAAAAAAAAAAAAAAATCGATTACAGGGCAATCAATTTTTTTTTTTTCTCCGGCCCCCCCGGGTACTGTAGCAGAGTGCAAACTCTGCATGGACATCCTCCCTAAGCCACCCTCACATCTCCCTTTTTCGAATCATTTTATAACTTAAATTTGGAACACGGCACCGAAACGTCACCGTTCTTGGCTTTTTTGACGCACTCCTCTCTAACTGACGGTGAAGTCAACACCTATCCTTGTTAATTTGTACTCTCGCATATTTTTGCAACTGTATTTATCCAAGTGGAGTTCCCGAAACAGTCCAAAAAGTGAAAGTGAACATTTTGTCTATCTTATATATTTTGTGATACATTAATGGACCCACCCAAGGTAAGCCTCAAATCATTCCCGACAACCATCTGCTCACCTCCATACTCAACATCACAGTGTGTTAATGTTTGTTACGTCTGCAGGGTCCATATCTTTGAATAAAGATCATCCAAGCAATATCTACCATCTATTATTTGTGGCCATCACGGCTATAGCTTTCCCCTTATTCCCCGTATATGGGTTTTTTAAATATTTCCTTGGGCAGGAAGTTTTATCCCGCACATTGATCTTTTTTCGGGTTGTTATACCTACTTACCCAATCATACCGTAATACATGATGTAATTGCCTTTTTTAAAGAGGTACATGGCGTTTTTTTTTAAGTTATAGCCATTAAACAATTGTGAGAAAGGAACAAATTCTGTTACCTTCATTACAAACATCTGCTTCTGCACTTCGCTTTAGCTCACACTGAATCCAATTACTAGTTGCGGAACGGAAAGAAACAACTGTCTGTATTGTAAATACAATTATCCACTTTCAGATGTACCAACGTAGAAATAATAAGAGGAATACGTGACAACAATCACAGAGTGTCATCAGACCATTTGGACCATTTACTACACCACACAGACATATTGACACAAAGATGTACACAAAGTACAATATGACAGGCATTGTTCAACATTAGAAATAGATGTGTACAAAGGAAAATCGTGACGTAATCAGCTAACACACAAATGCATATTTGGATAATATATTGTTTTTCTCGTGATCAATGTGACGTGATGAAAATGTGACAAGTTAAGAACTTACATTTTTAATCAGGAAATAAAATATCTGTGACACCAAATTTTTGTCACAAATTAGAATTAGGGAAACGGCGTGCGAGGCGCCTATACAGTTGGCTCACTCAGTACTAGCGACGATTTTGACGCTTACTGACTTTAACTGGAAATAACCTGAATCTCAGGGGAAGTCAAAGTAACTAAGAAGGTGGTGGACACGAATGTCGTATTTCTTGGATTTAAATTGGCTCAGAATCATATGACGTTCTTTATAGGATTTTGTTGTTTTGATATTTTTATACTCAAGATTTTTGACAGAAGCAACCCTGGCTATATAACAAGTGCCAACCGAGGGAAAATTCTATGCATGATGGCCAATATACGCGTAGCATATAAGTCAGTGTCAAAGCATTGCCAGAGTACGGCGCCAAACGTTTTGTTTTAATCCATCGTATTGGCAAATGCCAGTGTTTGAGCCTCCGGGCCTGATCGCTTTGTGACTTCATATCAAACTAAAGGACAGCTGTCACTAAAAATGCTGTCCAGATTTTTTCTATACTGTATTTTTTCATGTGTTTAATAGAGAGTGTAAGTGCCAATGAATTGCACTTTGGTTGCTGTATTCGAGAGCTAAGTGTATTGAAACCATGAAGCTGAACAACTTTCTCCTAAGAATACATTTCAGAAAACGTCAAACATGCTTTAACTTTCCGTCGTACACGCTATCAGCTGATCGTGATTTTGAATTGTTGTATTTATATCACTTCCTGACATACATTCCTTGGCAAAAGTTGTTCAATTTAATTTTCTGAATTAACCTTATCAGTAGTCAGAGGACTGTCCCCACCCTGTATAACCAGCTACCTCGATTCTATCAGGGCGGCGAGATGGAAAACTACGCGAAAGGTCGCTACAGTATTGGATCAGTGGGAATGTGGATCGTAGCACACCGCTTCGTTAGCCCCGCATACTGAATTGTGTTCGGTTTTTGTTTATATAGTTTGTAGCATTGTGCTACGTTGCTACGACGCTAGAGTGAATTCATAGTCGTAGCATAATATAAATCATGATTCATTTGACCACGTGATGCCAGCTTAGAATAGCGTATAAGTATAACATAATACACGCAGTAACAAAAAGAGTATAAAAAGGCGAAAGGAGATCAAGGTACTCATCAAACTAAACAACTTTCCCCATAGAACATGGGTCGAGATTTTTGACCCATGTTTCATGGGGAAAGTTGTTCAGTTTCATGAGTACTTTGACCTCCTTTCGTCTTGTTATACCCTTTTTGTTAGTCCCGGTACTACACCCCATTTCTTTCTCGAGGGTGTCGTAAGAGGCGACTACGGGACTAAAGAGTTTAGGAATAAGTTCATACCTACGTTTCTCTTTAGTTGATGTGCTGACAACCTGTCGGTAATAATGATACCCGTTTTACATAAATAGTTTGTAGCAGTGTGCTACGTTGCTACGGCGCTTATTACGCGAAAGGTCGTTTCAGGACATGGATTCTGTTTGTATATTTCTATTTATCTTAATCGTAGCAGTGCGCTACGTTGCTACGACGCGTAAGTAAATAATCGAAGTGATTTCGTGTTATTATCTCAGACAAATGTAAACAAAAGCTACATTTGTTTTGATAGCATTAAGTTAATTAACTGGAAAACAACGTATTTATTATTGAAATAGAAATAGATACAGTGAGTTGTTCCAAAACTCAGTTTTATTAAAATAAGTATAAGGTCAAAAGAATAATCATGCAATACATTACATGAAAAAATTAGTAGCCAACTAATCTGATTGGATCCAGTTTTGAAAATACAACATATGATTCATGGAAATCGTACCATTTAAGGACTTTTCACTCGCATCAGATCGGGTAGTTCTGATTTTTTTATATGTTGTGTATAATGCGGTGGTAATGTAAAACATAATTTATCCAATTCGAAATTCCTCCGGAACATTGTAATTTTCAAGTGAAACCATAAAACATTTGATAATTTTTCAGATCTTGCTATTTTTCACCACCAAGGACCTGTTTTACGGTAAAAGTCACTAGGAATCTTTTAAAGAAGACTAAATTTGTAACAAAATAAGAATGGTAGTGTCTCAATAAACTGAATAATTTTAAAGATACAGTTGTTCAAATGATTGCCAAATTTTATAAATATTTCAATTTAGAGATTCCATTCCTCAACTGATGACGAAACCACCAGCTCCTCAACCTCTGCTAAACATGATTTCTTGATTTTTTACCAGCAGCTGTAGTTGCAGAAAAGCAGGACTGAAATGCTCGGCTGTTTGCAACCACTGCAGCGGCCAATCTTGTGAAAACCAACCAGACCTGATGTGGGAAGATATTGACGAACCTAACATCAATGAACCACCATCAGATGACGATTTCGACCTGCCTGAACAGGTCGATGACAAAATGCTACTGAAGGAAGCTTCCAAAAGGTGTACTGTCGATTTAGAGGATCAGCCTGAAACATCAAATATTTTCAAAACTAAAAACTCTTCTATGAAAACTAAAAAAATCTTGTAATAAAAGCATACAATTTGTCTTTTCTAATAACGTATTATGAATTTCTGTAGTGAAATAGATCAATAATTGACCACATTGACGAGAATTTGTAAAAACAATGTTCCGGTAGTATATCGAATTGGATAAATTGAATTTGTCATTTCCACCTCATTACATACAACATATTAAAAAATCAGAACTACCCGATTTGATGCAAATGGAAATGTACGAATTCCATGAATCAATATCCGTCACATAAACGACACCAAACCAAAACCATAGACCAAAGCAGGAAAGTCAGGGGGGTCAACCTAAATTAGATTGTCATTCAGTTAATATAAATAACCAGAATACTGAGATCCTTATAGGTCCAGGATATAAAAAACTGCGAATATTCTATAGGGTGAACACAGATCCAGTCTGCGAAACCGAACAACTTTTCTCATAAAAAGTCGAAAAGGGAAAAACATTTGGATTTCCAATACAAAATGATCCAGCCAAGGCCTTATCTTTTTCTTGGGGAAAATTGCCTAGTTTCATGGGCTGGTTCACCCCTCAAAATATTTACAGTAAACTTTATTAAACCTTATGTTGATAACTGAACAGAACATTCGGTACCATATTTTTGTAAAGAAAATATTAGGGATCAAAAAGTGGAAATTCTATTTGAAAGGAGCGGCTTGCTAGCAATAAACATTGGAGGTTTAAGTGAGAAAGGGTCAAGGGGCAGGAGTAGTGATAAAGAGGATATATGTGGGAACGAGTCGAGAGCGGCGCGGTGGAAGTAGGAACAACTTTTTTTATATCTGCCGCTGTAGGGTTGTCAGATTTGTAAATGATTGTCCATTAAATATTTTTTATAATCAAGCTATTAGTAAACGCCCTTCTAAACATTCGGCACTAAGCGATCATCTCATGAACCCACATCGCCATATAAATAACAAGTTTAATAAAATTGATCCCTTGTATTAACTGAGAGGATATATGTGGGAATGAGTCGAGAGCGGCGTGGTGGAAGTAGGAACAAGTTTTTTTATATCTAGCGCTTTAGGGTTGTCAGGAACACAGTAGATTGACCGGTAGACGCAAATAAAACCATACTAATACCTTGTAGATAGAACAAGCGGCGCAAGATTTTGCAATTCGCTACTTGACAGGGTCGTAAATAAAATATAAAAGTTATATGTTGAAAACAATAGTCCAAAAATACTATAGACTTCATTCATCGTTTGCCAAAATATTAAAAGATAGAATTTATAAATACCAAAATAATATAAAAGTTATTGTTTTGACTCCATTCAAATTATTTATAATTTCATATAATTTCATACAAAATACCGTTATCGGTCGTCTTAAAAAGTAGCTCATTTGACCTGTCAGTCAAGTAGCGAATTATTATGTTAGTTCATAATAGGTAATTCTTTCGCTAATAAAACCGAAGCGGTGAAATACTGAAAACTTCTTATGTAGCCTGACATAGCACCGAAAACAATATTCTAAAGTAAGGCCAACGAAACGAGTTAAATAATGTAAACATTTTTTTATAAAACTCGGTGACAGCTATTACGATCTGGCTGTAGGTATCTGTCATATGCATAGTATAATGTCAGTTGTCTCTTTCTTGTTTTTTTACATTCTTTATCTCGTCTGATTGGCCTTACTTTAGTAAAACTTTTTCACAGCCAGGTTTATAGTAGCGTTCCTCCGGGAGCTGATCCAATGTTATTTAAGTTTAAGTTTTAACCTAGCAACCCTGCCTAGTCATGGAGTATTGCCAAACACAATCGAAAGGGTTCGCAGTTTACCCGACCTGACTCCTAACCTTTTTCCAATAGAGTTATTTACGCATTACCTTAATATCGTGCCCATTATCTTTTACGTAGTCCTTTTTTTACAATCTGCACAGGTTTTCTATGTTCTTCTATTACGTACATACTCTTACGATAAAATATCTGGGCTAGGTACAATTTTGCTATTGTTGCAACTTTATATATATAAGTCTATGGTTGCAACTAATATTTTTATTGTACGTCTATGACGTAAACAATATAATAGGTATATAATATGACAGCTAATGAAACATTCGAGAACGTTTGTTTATTTTGTTTTTTTATTTTGATCGATCAAACATATTTTACTGTAAACAGAATGTGATACGAATCATATGACGCTGCGGAAAATCTTTTAGAAAACAAACTTAATCTTCAAACTTTGCATGATGATTATATATTTTTGATTATGAACAACAATACCAATCAATAGCTTATGAAAAAGTATGTTCAATTCAATGGTTCTTTCCGGCTATTGCAATATAGTTTTAAATTTTAGAGAGCTTAGCGAGTATTGCAATAAAAATCTATCAATATTGAAGCATGAATGAATATTGCGGCCACGCGATCTGTCACAACTGGTTCGTAAAGAGCAGAGAGTATTGGTTTTGAAAGCAAAGGCCAATTTGTCTATCCAATATTTTCCATTTCCACTCCATCGTGTTATTTCTGTGTTCTGTCAATATTACAAGAATCTCTCGAAGGAAACCCTATTAGAAACGTGACTGTGTTGTAATCACGTTTTTCTGTTTAAACTGACATTGCGAAGGTTTGGTGAGAAAGGGGCGGTCACGTGGATGAGCGAGGACAAGACAAGACATTTCGTCAATGTTTCATTCATTACAGAACTTAAACAATAGATGACTGAATAGTTGAATACCAAATTAAAATGATGCTTAATTTGCAGGCTTGAATTGAGCCGCGGTTGGTAGTATCCATTATTCCAGCTGTGTCGAAAATAATGGAAAACGGTATCAGCGAAAGACTTACCGCCTATCTCGCGTCAATCAACGCACTGTCTGACCGCCAATACGCGTACCGCGTGGGGCGTTCAACGACTGGTCTGGCGCGGGAGGTTGTGCGTTCTGTGATGGAGGCCCGTGAGCGCGGGATGCAGGTGGCCGTGCTGTGTTGCGACCTCTCGAAGGCGTTCGACGTGGCTGATCACGCAGTCCTTAGCGCCAAACTTCGCCACTACGGTATTGAGGGGCCGCCGCACGCACTGCTCACTGACATTCTCCGCGACCGATCGCAGGTGGTGGCTGCATGTGGAGGACATGTCAAATCCGATGCTCTAACTACGACAATGGGTGTAGCTCAGGGATCATCAGTATCAAACATCCTGTTTTCCATCCTGCTGAATGATCTACCTGATGCTTTAGCTGCTGGCGAGGCCTTCATGTACGCTGATGACGTCGCTTGCGTCGTAACTGCTCCCAAATTGATAGAGCTTGAAGTCAAACTTAACGCAGCAGCTACCCAACTGTCAGAATGGTTCGAATTAAATGGCCTAGTGTTGAATCTCAAAAAAACACACTACCTTCATTTCCATCTTGGAGGCAGGGTACCGTCTCCCCTAGACGTTGCTGTGGGTGGGATTCAACTGGAACAAGTGTCGTCCACTACGTTCCTAGGTATTGAGCTCGATCGCGGGTTGACGTGGGGACCCCATATTACCATCATGAGTGGAAAGCTCGGTGGCGCGTGTTTTGCGTTATACCGCCTAGCACGAGTAGTACCGAAGCAAGTCGCACGATCTTGCTACTTTGCGACTGTACTCTCGATTCTGCAATATGGCGCTGAACTGTGGGGGCGTGCTTCTGAATGGGAGCGCGCCTTCCGTATGCAAAAAAGAGCTATACGAGCAATAGTGCAAGTCCCGCAAGATACATCTGCGAAACCTTACTTTCGATCACTGGGGATTCTCACGCTTACCTCGATAATGATTTTTCAAGTGGCAGTCTATGTCTATACGCATATCGACGAGTACAGGAAGCGTAAAGATACGACGGTTAAGGTCTTGCGTCACGCCAACCGTCTACAAGCTGTCAGACATAGGTTATCAAAATCGTCAAAATTGACACATGTGATGGGTCCTGAAGTGTATAATCGCCTCCCTGTTGCTGTAACCGAAGCAGAGTCTATAGACGCTTTCAAAACCAAATTAAAACACTGGCTCCTCGAGCAGACTTTCTATAATTATAATGAATTTTTAGATATTGACATTGTGTAGATTGTATTATTTGTTGACATTTTAATTTTTGAATTGTCATATTATTGACTTTGTTCTTTAATTTAGTTTGATTTTAAATGTTGACATTGACTTGAATTTATTAATTTGTATTGCTTAAATTGCTGATTAATTGATTAAGTACTTTTAGAGTACCTACATATTTAATTGAATTTTTATGTTATATAATTCTAATTTATTTTTATTTTATTTTTTACTTAATGACGTGTAACAATAAGCTAATCACAAGATTTTTTTATTTTGTTGTAAATTATGACTGTTTTAATTATTGTTACCAAATAAAAGAATATGAATATGAATATGAATAGAGGCGTCGGCTGTACCGATGCCGAAACCGACAGGTTCAAATCTTGCTTGCAGTGGAAAATATTGCAAGTTTTGAAAAAGAATATATAAAACTAGCGATGAAAATGTTAAACTCTAAATGAACGCTACACTTTTTATCAAAGTGCCAAAACACACAATAGGTAGCTGTAAATGTTACCCTGCGTCAATCGGGAATACGAAATCATTAATAAATTACCTAGGCTACAAAACTCAGTTTCTTACAACTTTGTGTATTTTCTCCCATAACTGCCCAACCTAGGTATGTCGTCCTACGTCCGTATGTCAACCTACTTATATCTAAGGCAATAGAATTCTAGTTTTCAAAGCCATAGAAAGGACTTCAGTATAGGTACCTAATACTTGCTTACTTACCTAGGCAGATACCTACATGTTTGCCACGTAGTCAAGGGCGTAGATATTTATCGCTCCAGTGTTGTACAAATAAAGTAATCATATTATTGCATCCCGCTGAGCGTATACGAGTTGACGAGACTTGCCGCCCTGGAGAATACACAGTTATTTTTATACGCTTCTGTTGGCAATATTCATCGCAGGTATTTCTGAAACCAATATTATATTATGATATAAATATATTATTATGTAGAAGTGGAATATCATAAATAAAATTTTTGATTTGCAGTTTAACGTAACTTTACGGAATTCCCGAAAGTTTATGCTAAATTGAAAGTAAAACAATAGCTGAAAATATTTAAAGCGATGTAGTACCAGCTGAAAATAGTAACGGCCAATGTTCGTTTCTTTTCGTATTTTATCCTATGTTTCTTTATAGAGTTGATTAGTTTCATTCATACATACATAATATCACACCTATATCCCTTACGGGGTAGTCACAGCGTAAACGACTCTACAAAACGTCCATGTACACCACGTCTGACAAAAGTTTGAAAGCCTGTGTATCACCATAGTGGCAGATTGTCAGCCTGTCGCCTAAAATGGCAATACACGTCAAGTTTCAAATCCTAGTCGCTTTTTACGACGCCCACGGAATAGATATATTACCCCGGTTAGTAAGGGGTCAGACCTTTCGGATTGTGATTAAAGCGTGAAACTTGGCATAGATGTTCTATGGGTACATCTTAGTAGGTAAAGCCCGGTTTCCAGGAGTTCCGCCCCCCGGAGCAGGTGGGAGGGGGGGAGGAATGTTACGGTCGCCGCGCACCAAACAAAAAATTCTCACTGATAGAATTGAGGTCTTAAGGCAAGTTTGGTATCGTTTTCGAGTAAAAATAACATGAAGAATCTATTTAACGTAGTAAAAAATAATGTTTTCATTAAAAAATACAAAGAAATACGCAAAAAAAGGAAAATATACCACACTATTTTCGTCTTCAACACGCTATCACTATAAATATGCTAATATTTAGAAAAAAAATAAAAATAGCTTAGATATTCAGCTTTCTAAAAATATATACTTTTTGTATGATTTTAACCAAAATTACACATTAAAAAAATAATAATAGGTAGAGCGGTGTCGAGTTCAATACTCTCTGCGTACGTACAACTTCTTTGTTTATGAATAGAACTGCAAAATTTAACACAAGAGAAACCAGATACCATTCATATTCTAAAGAAATTAAAATAAAGCTGATCTTGCTGTCCACATTTGAGAAAAAATAACTGCAAATTTAAGTTTGTTTTTCATATGTTTTGTATGAAAAACAAAGTTAACTTTTCAGCTTAAACTAATAACGGAATACGAATTGAACGCAATATGCAAAAACCGCACAAATACGGTCCAGAGTACCTACCGAGGAAATTTTGGTGCTATTTAACGTGGATATAGTTGTCCCATTACCATTAGCGCGTCGCCTCCCTCACCTCCATCAACAGCTCGAGGTAGATCAGTGTGAGGTAGATCATCCATTTGCCATCTTCAAGTGATCGGTCCATCTGACCGCGAAAGTTGCGCTTATTTTTCACGTGTTATGTGCTGGTTGTGAAAAATCTGCGCCATGTAGCTGGAGAGACTATTTACTAGCAAATAAATCAAGTGGATCCGAGGTGTTTTGGCATAGTTTTGAAAAACAGAAGACAAAATGCCTCAAAAACTTATGCGATCACAGAGCCACGTCTATTGTCTATGCTGTCCCCGAAAGACCATTACGAATCGTCTGGCATTACGTTTGAAACCTTCCAGCTAACGAAACAGGTCGGGTTCTGTAATGTATTCAATACCGTGGCCTAGGTGGACCACGACATATCCATCTATACTGCAATTACTGCACCATCGATGCAGAAGTTAGAGGAGTAGATGTATTCTCCTCTGTTTGGCTTTTATAATCTACGAGTAAGCCTTCGACTCTATTGAAGCCCGGGTCGTCGTTGCAGCGCTGCCAGGGCGCCTGGTGATAAGTGGAGGTGCTGAGAAATTCAGTACCGAATGTCAACTATATCCGTTCAAGTCGAAATACTCTGAGGTGTAAGACATTATACCTCTGCAACTCTTCACTAAAGCGCTGGAAAAAGACCTCCTCCTTCAAG
Organism: Phthorimaea operculella; assembly: GCA_024500475.1. NCBI lineage: Eukaryota > Metazoa > Arthropoda > Insecta > Lepidoptera > Gelechiidae > Phthorimaea > Phthorimaea operculella. The sequence goes on from JANFCV010000115.1 coordinate 1,580,141, forward strand.
ATTCTACATTGATTGTCTTAGCATCAATGTCATCGGTAAATATTTAACACACCACCGCTTTGAAAACGACATAATGTAAAAATAATATGATTCTAGATTTCTGCAAGACCTCTCAATAATGTTGCTTCGAGACGCGTTGGACTTGGGATGAACTCGGACAAAACCAATGCCATATAATATAATCAATATATCATTCCTGAGCCGGTTTTCGCCGAAAATGAATCCTTGAATTTATCAAAAAGTATATATGCATACCTTCAGCAGAGATATCAGTTGGGTAAAGACAACTTGGGTTGTGAAATCACTAGAAGAGTGCAGCTTGTCTGGCAGTATTTGGGAAGTTAGGTCCTTGAGACTCCTAGCTGCAATTCATTACAATGGTGTTCAATCAGTGCGTCCTTAACATAATTATCGAGCCTAGATGTGAAACCTCGCAGTAAAACTGGCTGACCTACCACCTACATGGTCACTTAGGAGCTTTTGAATAAGTCTGATCGAGATCACACTAATGGATCAAGTTATATAAGAGACGACCAATTTACCAGACGACATAGTCTGGATGTGTGGCAAATAGAAGTAGCTGTCAGCTGATCACATCTGTAATGGAACAGAACTGCTGGGATGTGGAGTAAGAAACTGATGGAAATCCGATGTAAAGGTCACGCCTCGGCAAGAGTAGACCACAAAGAATGTCCTTTAGTCAGATGGACCGATCACATGAAGATGGCAAATGGCTGATTTACCGAACACTGATTTACCTCGAGCTGTTGATGGAGGTGAGGGACGCGACGCGACGCTGGTTATGGGAAAACTATGTCCACGGCCCGGTCGAAGGCTTACTCGTAGATTATAAAAGCGAAACAGAGGAGAATAGATGTACTTCTCTGACTTCTGCATGGATGGTGAAGTAATTGCAGTATAGATGGATATGTCTTGGTCCACCCAAGCCACGGTATTTGAATTCATTACAGAACCCGACCTGTTTCGTTGGCTGGAAGGTTTCAAACGTAATGCCAGACGATTCGTAATAGTCTTTCGGGGACAGCATAGACAATAGACGTGGCTCTGTGATCGCTTAAGTTTTTGGGGCATTTTGTCTTCTGTTTTTCAAAACCATGCCAAAACACCTCGGATCCACGATTTTAGGGACGTTTTATTTGCTAGTAAATAGTCTCTTCAGCTACATGGCGCAGATTTTTCACAACCAGCACATAACACGTGAAAAATAAGCGCAACTTTCGCGGTCAGATGGACCGATCACTTGAAGATGGCAAATGGATGATCTACCTCACACTGATCTACCTCGAGCTGTTGATGGAGGTGAGGGAGGCGACGCGCTAATGGTAATGGGACAACTATATCCACGTTAAATAGCACCAAAATTTCCTCGGTAGGTACTCTGGACCGTATTTGTGCGGTTTTTGCATATTGCGTTCAATTCGTATTCCGTTATTAGTTTAAGCTGAAAAGTTAACTTTGTTTTTCATACAAAACATATGAAAAACAAACTTAAATTTGCAGTTATTTTTTCTCAAATGTGGACAGCAAGATCAGCTTTATTTTAATTTCTTTAGAATATGAATGGTATCTGGTTTCTCTTGTGTTAAATTTTGCAGTTCTATTCATAAACAAAGAAGTTGTACGTACGCAGAGAGTATTGAACTCGACACCGCTCTACCTATTATTATTTTTTTAATGTGTAATTTTGGTTAAAACCATACAAAAAGTATATATTTTTAGAAAGCTGAATATCTAAGCTTTTTAGCGCTATTTTTATTTTTTCCTAAATATTAGCATATTTATAGTGATAGCGTGTTGAAGACGAAAATAGTGTGGTATATTTTCCTTTTTTTTGCGTATTTCTTTGTATTTTTTAATGAAAACATTATTTTTTACTACGTTAAATAGTTTCTTCATGTTATTTTTACTCGAAAACGATACCAAACTTGCCTTAAGACCTCAATTCTATCAGTGAGAATTTTTTGTTTGGTGCGCGGCGACCGTAACATTCCTCCCCCCCTCCCACCTGCTCAGGGGGGCGGAACTCCTGGAAACCGGGCTTTACCTACTAAGATGTACCTATAGAACATCTATGCCAAGTTTCACGCTTTAATCACAATCCGAATGGTCTCCATACAAGCCTTCCCCTTACAAACCGGACTATATGGGGTGATGCTATTCTAAACCGGTTCCTCACGGCAATCATTTTCATGGGCTGATTTATTACATTTCGAACCTTTTTAACAGTCATCTAATAATATTGCTACCCAAACAAATCTTAAATGGCAATCATACTGCGGAACCTCAGGTCATTAGCGTCGAATCTGCTGGTAACATCTCCCGATATCGCAACGGCGATGATCACCATCGGACATTCATTAAAAAGTAATCAATAAGGACGGAGATGCGATGATATCGACGATGTTGTACAAAACTGAACAACTTCTATTAGAAACTTTTCTTTGAAAAAGAGTATCACATAGTTTTCGTATTTCGAATAAAAGTTTCTAATAAAATTTGTTCATATTTATGAGTAGACCACGGCCTTAAAATATTTGTACTTAATTAAATGTAACCCTATATTTTGACCTATGTTCCTAAAGAGATTTCATCAGTTTCATAGGTTGCTTTATTACTTATTCAAAAATTTTTAACAGGTTTATTTGTCTCTAATAATGTTGCTACCCACAAATCTTAAATGGCAATCATACTACGGAACCTCAGGTCATTAGCGTCGAATCTGCTGGTAACATCTCCCGATATCGCAACGACGATGATCACCATCGAACATTCATTAAAAAGTAATCAATAAGAACGGAGATGCGATGGTAGCGACGGATGTTGCGCAGGACGTTTGAGGCAATTAATTATACTGGGTGTTACAAAACAACTAATAAAGCTGAGGAGGTCAAGGTACTCATAAAACTGAACAACTTTCCCATGGAACACGGGTCGAAATAAGAAAAATGAAATTGGAGCTCCCATACAAAATGAGCGATGCAGTACCAGCAGAAAATAGTACCGGCCAATGTTCGTTTCTTTTCGTATTTTGACCTATGTTTCTTTATAGAGTTGATTAGTTTCATTCATACATACATAATATCACACCCATATCCCTTGCGGGGTAGGCAGAGCGTAAATGGCTCTACAAAACGTCCATGTACAGTGATAGTAATAAGTGGATATAGGCACGCTGAAGTTATGCACTTTTAAAATCGTTTACACGTTGTGTTTACATCTTATACACACACATGCAAAACAATGCGCGCTCCTCGATACTCACTCTTAATACAACCGCTTTAAATTCAAAACCACAGAACAATTGCTACAATAACCGGTGAAGTTAATGCTATATGTCGCAGCGATGTTAATCAAACCAGGTTTTTGACCAAAAACCAAAGACCAGTAGATAACAAAGGTAAAATTCAATTTTATCATAAAAATTAATTTGTTTTAGGATTTTGATCGAAAATCTATAACAATATAGGTTTCCGATCATGAACCTAAAGTAGTTTAGGATTAAATATGGTAAAGTTATTGCCAAAAACATTAATATAATGTAGTCTTTGATTAAGAACTTGATTTGGTTTAGGATTATGATAAAAAATTTGGCAAAACTTACGTTAAAATTTTGTTATCAAAAGCGCCTAGCTTTTTGGACAAAAACCTAGTTTTATCAAAAACTACGACATAGAATGACGCTGAACGCTGCACAATGCTGCCCATTTCCTGGATTCGGCCCTTGTATACCCTCGGGTAGAAATAGAGTGATGCTATTTGAAACCGTGAAAGTAACATTATTTCAAAATTAAAAATAAAAATACTTAAAATATTTAAAAAAAGCTTAAAAATCCTCAGAGGTCAATCATTATTTTATATAGTGAAAGGTCAAGGTGGAAAATTTCACATAACACGTGTCTTTAGTTTAATTACGATAAAAATACTTAAAGAAAAAAAGTTCAAATAAAAAGAATCGACCCATGAGGATACGAACCATGACATCCCTGATTGGTAGGCCACTGTCTTTACCAATGCGCCATCCGAACATTTAACACGGAGTGCGAAATTTTGTTACCCATTTCTATTTTGTTACCTATTAGTCATTATTGGAACGTGCTTGATTAGTCATCTTATTCTTTTGCTACAATCGGTTTACTACGCGCTTCTTTGTATGTGTGAGTGGAGTTTGGCTTCAAACGACTTTAGAATTAAAGCTCATGTGCATGTCTCTGTAAAGTCTATATGGAATTTTGTAAATGTCTGTACACCACGTCTGACAAAAGTTTGAAAGTCTGTGTATCACCATAGTGGCAGATTGTCAGCCTGTCACCTAAAATTGCAATACATGTCAACTTTCAAATCCTTTAGTCGCTACTTACGACACCCACGGAAAAGATATATGGGGTGATGCTATTCTAAACCGGCTCCTCACGGCAATTAGTTTCATGGGCTGTTTTATTTCTTCTTCAAACCTTTTTAACAGGCATCTAATAATATTGCTACCCAAACAAATCTTAAATGGCAATCATACTGCGGAACCTCAGGTCATTAGCGTCGAATCTGCTGGTAACATCTCCCGATATCGCAACGGTGATGATCACCATCGAACATTCATTAAAAAGTAATCAATAAGAACGGAGATGCGATGGTAGCGACGGATGTTGCGCAAAACTGAACAACTTCTATTAGAAACTTTTCTTTGAAAAAGAGTATCACATAGTTTTCGTATTTTGAATAAAAGTTTCTAATAAAATTTATTCATATTTATGAGTAGAACACGGCCTTAAAATATTTGTACTTAATTAAATGTAACCCTATATTTTGACCTATGTTCCTAAAGAGATTTGATCAGTTTCATAGGTTGCTTTATTACTTATTCAAACATTTTTAACAGGTTTATTTGTCTCTAATAATGTTGCTACCGGAACAAATCTTAAATGGCAATCATACTACGGAACCTCAGGTCATTAGCGTCGAATCTGCTGGTAACATCTCCCGATATCGCAACGGCGATGATCACCATCGAACATTCATTAAAAAGTAATCAATAAGAACGGAGATGCGATGGTAGCGACGGATGTTGCGCAAAACTGAACAACTTCTATTAGAAACTTTTCTTTGAAAAAGAGTATCACATAGTTTTCGTATTTTGAATAAAAGTTTCTAATAAAATTTATTCATATTTATGAGTAGAACACGGCCTTAAAATATTTGTACTTAATTAAATGTAACCCTATATTTTGACCTATGTTCCTAAAGAGATTTGATCAGTTTCATAGGTTGCTTTATTACTTATTCAAACATTTTTAACAGGTTTATTTGTCTCTAATAATGTTGCTACCGGAACAAATCTTAAATGGCAATCATACTACGGAACCTCAGGTCATTAGCGTCGAATCTGCTGGTAACATCTCCCGATATCGCAACGGCGATGATCACCATCGAACATTCATTAAAAAGTAATCAATAAGAACGGAGATGCGATGGTAGCGACGGATGTTGCGCAAAACTGAACAACTTCTATTATAGAAACTTTTCTTTAAAAAAGAGTATCACATAGTTTTCGTATTTCGAATAAAAGTTTCTAATAAAATTTATTCATATTTATGAGTAGAACACGGCCTCAAAATATTTGTACTTAATTAAATGTAACCCTATATTTTGACCTATGTTTGATCAGTTTCATAGGTTGCTTTATTACTTCTCAGGCATCTAATAATGTTGCTACCCACAAATTTTAAATGGCAATCATACTACGGAACCTCAGGTCATTAGCGTCGAATCTGCTGGTAACATCTCCCGATATCGCAACGGCGATGATCACCATCGAACATTCATTAAAAAGTAATCAATAAGAACGGAGATGCGATGGTAGCGACGGATGTTGCGCAAAACTGAACAACTTCTATTAGAAACTTTTCTTTTAAAAAGAGTATCACATAGTTTTCGTATTTCGAATAAAAGTTTCTAATAAAATTTATTAATATTTATGAGTAGAACACGGCCTTAAAATATTTGTACTTAATTAAATGTAATCCTATATTTTGACCTATGTTCCTAAAGAGATTTGATCAGTTTCATAGGTTGCTTCATTACTTATTCAAACATTTTTAACAGGTTTATTTGCCTCTAATAATGTTGCTACCCACAAATCTTAAATGGCAATCATACTGCGGAACCTCAGGTCATTAGCGTCGAATCTGCTGGTAACATCTCCCGATATCGCAACGGCGATGATCACCATCGAACATTCATTAAAAAGTAATCAATAAGAACGGAGATGCGATGGTAGCGACGGATGTTGTACAAAACTGAACAACTTCTATTAGAAACTTTTCTTTGAAAAAGAGTTTCACATACTTAGTTTTCGTATTTCGAATAAAAGTTTCTAATAAAATTTATTCATATTTATGAGTAGAACACGGCCTTAATATATTTGTACTTAATTAAATGTAACCCTATATTTTGACCTATGTTCCTAAAAAGATTTGATTAGTTTCATAGGTTGCTTTATTAGGTACTTATTCAAACCTTTTTAACAGGCATCTAATAACATTGCTACCCGAACAAATCTTAAATGGCAATCATACTGCGGAACCTCAGGTCATTAGCGTCGAATCTGCTGGTAACATCTCCCGATATCGCAACGGCGATGATCACCATCGGACATTCATTAAAAAGTAATCAATAAGAACGGAGATGCGATGGTAGCGACGGATGTTGCGCAAAACTGAACAACTTCTATTAGAAACTTTTCTTTGAAAAAGAGTATCACATAGTTTTCGTATTTCGAATAAAAGTTTCTAATAAAATTTATTCATATTTATGAGTAGAACACGGCCTTAAAATATTTGTACTTAATTAAATGTAACCCTATATTTTGACCTATGTTCCTAAAGAGATTTGATCAGTTTCATAGGTTGCTTTATTACTTATTCAAACATTTTTAACAGGTTTATTTGTCTCTAATAATATTGCTACCCAAACAAATCTTAAATGGCAATCATACTGCGGAACCTCAGGTCATTAGCGTCGAATCTGCTGGTAACATCTCCCGATATCGCAACGGCGGTGATCACCATCGAACATTCATTAAAAAGTAATCAATAAGGACGGAGATGCGATGGTAGCGACGGATGTTGCGCAGGACGTTTGTGGCAATTAATTATTTGTATACCAAGTGTATCAGTCAGAAAAATATCACAGAACAATATCAAGCCATTTCCTAAAACCACGACTGAAAGTTTATTTAACAAAAGCTCTAGCTTATAGTTGAATACTCAAATTTTAAAACACTTCCAGTGTTAGGTATACAATTTAGGAAAACTTGCAATCTGTAAAAATTGGATTAGTCGCTGGGAATTAGTTGTAAAACTATCCCAGTAGATGGAGCCCTACCACGAATTAGTGGTCAAATGCACTTGCTTTATTCGGGGGCTTGGAGTGAGCCGCTGTAGCCCAGTTGGTAGAGGCGTCGCCAGTAGTGATGGCGAAGGTCACTGGTTCAAATCCAACCTGTAGTGAAAATTTTGCAAGTTTTCCTAAACTCTAGATATTTCTTGAACTAAAAACATAAAACAAACACAAACATTGTAATCACAAGCTCTAGCTCCTTCATACATCTACCTCTACTATCAGGATGGCATCATCAACTGATAAGATAACAGTTAGCTGAGGAGCGTACTCCCAAATATCAGTAGGTAATGAGAATTTTCCATAGGGCTTCTTTGAAAATTATCTGAAATAAGCTAACTACCTATGTAAGAACATAAAAAAGATTTCGACAAATGGAGAACCGGAAACCAGTGATAAAAATAGGGTGCGTTAAATGTCACTGGTAATGTACAGTCAGCAGCACCACCTTCAGTTACCTTTTAAGGGATGAAACTATACTGGTTGATCTTAATAACTCTATGGAACAACAGTTTAAGTTGGCCTTTTTATCACCAACTTGAGTAGCTGCTGACAGTACTCTGCGCGAACAAGTGCGACAAATAATTAAAGCAATTTAGCCGGATTGGTCCCGTTCTGGCCATTCTTTCCTTGATTACAATCCCGCTAAACCACCTTAATTTGCCCGCAGCCACCCGAGGGCATCTTTCGAACCGACTGAGTTGTCACTTTAGGTACTAAGAATGGGTACAGCAAATGATGAACTTTTAACATTTTAAGGCGAGGATCCGTTTACCCTTGAAATATGATAAAATAAAGATAAACAAAAAGATGGATCCTTGTTGGGCCATTTGGGCCTACCTACCGAAAATTAAAGACGCGTGATATTGCGTGTTTTAAAATACATCATACAAAAAAGAAACGCCTGACACCCGCGTCTTACTTTTTTAGGGTACGGAGTTTATGTTGTAAGCCGTCTCTTACTCGCATTAAGCACAAGTTTTTAAGGGATATGGTTTTTTTAACTAACAAAGGTGTTCATAAAATTTCGTAAGAAAGAGACATCATATCTCGCCGCATCAAATTACGGCTGTCACAGGTTTTTGTTTGAATAGTAGCTAACCGCAATATCGTAGGTATGGCATTCACCTTCCTACGTACTACCTATTTAAATTGTATATCTGAAATATAAATTCATTTTTCCTTAATAATACCCACGTAATGACATATTCTTAACATGTCAGCTAGGCAAACAAAATACAGGGTATTTACATACCCAGTTCTCTGGAAAAGTTCTGTGGAAAGTCACTCAATGCATACGAAAAAGACCTCAGAAAGTAGGAACACCTTTGTTGAATAAATGGGGGTTAGGTTAGGTTGCGCCTACAAATAGGCCTAGGGATCCATTTTGGACATCACTGATTAAAAAAGTACCAACTTGCTCAGGTACATCACTATACATAAGAGTAGAATATGTAGGTTTAGGTATGTCCAGTAGTAGACTGTTATTATCGTTGTGGTTTTTGGCTAGGTAGAAGCTAATCAGTGAATTTATTAAAGGCACTGTGCTTGTCATAATTTGGTGACAATTAGTAGTTATACCAATTAAGAATAACATCACCCCCTATTTTGGCCTCGGATATTAAAAAACGAAAACCTGGAAATAAATAGGAACTGGGAATGGGCATAAGCGTTCCCTGTAAAATACAAACCTTTGAAACTCCTACACACCCATGGAGGTCCATGTCCAACTGTGGACTGTTGAGGCTGTAAATGATGATTTAGAATTTGAGATTTTCAGAAATCGTTCCGCAATTTGAAATATTCAACTCACGTTGATACACTGTTAAGTACACTAGGCCCGGATTGCGATCCCCTTACGTTCAATTGGATTTTCCGCACACTGAATTTCACTATGCGACTGAAATGATTACTGGACTGGAGCTTTCGATAGGATACCAGTAAGGGCCGGTGCACACCTTAAGCCGTTTAGCGCGCGCCATATAATCAGTATAGATAGTCCATTCGCAATCATAGTGTCATGAAATGGCAAGACCAGCCTAAGCGGAAGGCTAAGTTACGCTGGTCGCGATACTTAGATACTACGCGACCAGCATAGCTTGGCCTTCCGCTAGAGATGAAAATTTCTGAAAGTTTCCGAAACATTGAAAGTTTCGAGGTAATTTTCAGGTAATTTACCCGAAAGTTACTTGAAAGTTTCCTCGCGAGGAAGTTTTCAAAAATATCTTTTCAACGTAAAAAGTTAGTGATAACAAGTATGTTTAAATGAAAATAAGGTTAAAAATTATTATTTTGTATGTTATTTTTAGGTAGTTTGGTTGTTTTTTTTTTTCAAATCCTGAGATAACGCCATCTTTGTTGAGTGCAATGTACTTAACTCCCCCTAGCCACCGAGCTGGACGAGCCCCTGTCGTGTGATGAGGTTCTTACTGCCATCAGAAAGCAGCATAATAAATGGGCGGTTGGCATTGACCTTACTTATACCCGGTGAAATACTTAAATATGGTGGTGCAGAGCTGCACTCGTTGATTTGGAAACTTTTTGTTCGAATGTGGGAGGAGGAGCGAGTCCCGGATGATTTGTGTGTCTCGCATTAGTGCCCTCTACAAGAACCGAACCGAACGGTGACCGTTCGATTATCGGTCCCCGGAAAGGCCTTTGCAAGAGTCCTATTAAACCGCTTGAAGGACTTATCAAAAGATTCTGCCCGAAACCCAGTTTGGCTTCCGACCTGACCGAGGCACATGTGAAGCTATTTTCTCGGTACGTCAACTGCAGGAAAAAAGCAGAGAACAAGGTCGTCAGTTGTACCTCTGCTTTGTTGACCTAGAGAATGCGTTTGACAGTGTACCTCGTGAAGCCCTCTGGATGATGCTAGGAAAACTAGGGTGCACGGAGAAGTTTGTCCGCCTCCTGAGACTCCTGCATGATATGCAGTGCTGCGTCTCTGTAGACGGTGAACAGTCTGATTTCTTCCCCGTCACCTGTGGGGTGAAACAAGGGTGCGTTCTAGCGCCCACACTGTTCGCCTTATACTTTGCGGTAGTAGTCAAGGAGGTCCTAAATACTGTCTCCGAAGGAGTCCGCATCCGCTTCCGCACTGATGGCAGTCTTTTCAATTTGGCTAGACTTAAGGCGCGCTCCAAAGTCTCGCATGCACTTATTACTGAAATTATGTATGCCGATGACTTGTGCTTCCTTGCAGAATCCCCAGAAGGCCTGCAACAACTGATGATCGTCTTTCACCAAGCATGCTGCAAATTCGGCCTAAAGATCAGTGTCAAAAAGACGGAAGTGATGTCCCTGGATACACAAGGTCGTGAGACACTGACAATTAAGCTTGGTGAAGATATGTTGAAACAGGTTGACAAGTTCCGATATCTGGGGAACACTATAACAGCTAAGTGTGACCTTGATGCTGAGATCAATAGCAGAATCAGTGCTGCAGCTGCAGCATTTGGGAAGCTGCGTTCCAAGGTTTTCTGCTCACACGACCTTAAACTAGCCACAAAAATATCCGTATATATGGCGATTGTGGTGACCTTCCGAGACCTGGTGTGTATCGTCACCACATTGGATCGTGTCCACCTCAAATGCCTTCGCACCATCATAAAGATCAGATGGTCCGACCGAGTGCGAAACACCGAAGTTCTAATACGAGCCAATGTTGGTGGCATTGAAGCCTACTTAATGCGTCGACAGCTTCGGTGGTGCGGTCACGTATCCCGGGTGGCGGATGAGCAAGTGGCGAATGGCGGTCAACTCCTCCGATTTAATGATGTTCAGAAGAGACACATGAAAAGATGCAACATCGAACCCTCTCAATTTGAGGTTTTGGCAGCACAACGGCCAGAATGGCGCGGTCTTGTAATGAGGCGAATCCGCGACTTTGAGGAGCAGCGTAAAGCAGACATCGACGCTAAACGCGATGAACTGAAGGCCCGTCCTCCCGTCGCCATTAACTACAATTATATCAATGGCAAACTCACGTGCCCACACTGTGCGAGGGAGTTTACTGCCAAAATAGGCTACAATAGCCACCTGCGGGCGCATCAGCGCCGACTTGATCAGGAGTAGAAGTGGTCGCCATGGCCGAAGCCGGCCGGAAAGATCATCATCATTATTTATGTATTCAGCTTAGACCATTAAATAGTCTAAGGTAGGTATTTAGGCACATCTACGAGCACGACAAACTTTACAGTTACAACGTGAAAATTATTCGTATCGCTCACATTATAAAAACAAAAGAAAGTCTAAAGTATAAGTTTAACGTGCTCTCAGTTGTACTTAACTCTATATCTAATTAATCTCGTACACTTTTCCATATGATTATGTAAAGAAATATATTTTTTTATCATTTATAGTTGTTTTAAACTTCCTTCCTTACTTGTTTACCTCCCCTTTTCGAATAAAAAGCATAAATCCGGACTTATTATGTTCCCTGTTCCATAAAAACTGTAGATAGCAGAAATTGTTAAGCAATATTAAGTTAATAATTAATATAACAACTTTTTTCTTAAGTTAAACAATCAGTTTTGAAAACTTCCTCGCTAGGAAACATTCAGGTAACTTTCAGGAAACTTACCTCAGAAAAGGAAAGTTACAAGGTAATTTTCATCTCTACCTTCCGCTTAGGCTGGTCATGACACTATGATTTTGAATGGACTATAGCCACGCAACGTATATTGATGCGATTTTTGTATGATAGTATAGTAAGATGCAAGATGCAAGGGAGGTTTATATGTAAGTATGTATAACATAATGCCGGGAAAAATACGATTGTACAATAATGGTTGAAGCGGGTGATACCGTTGAGTTTTCGCGCGCACCTACATGTCTGCAGGAAGTTATTGTCGGTAACTTATCGAAAGTTTGTTATGTGTATTTTAAGACACAAAGTAAAATTCAGTGTGAGAAAATCTGTAAGTTACTTCGACAGCTCGAAGCAGTTTAAAATTCCCAGTAAATACTAAACAAAGTAGAAAGGAGAGGCGTTTGAGGAAATCTGCAGCGAACGTAAAATGGAAACAATGTAACTGTTGACAGCAATCTGTCTGGGGGCCGCGGAATCGTCGCGTCGCTTTTAGGGTTAAACTCCGAAAGTAGCGCCTTCATAGAATACTTTAAAAAAATAATAAGATAAGTTGTAACTTCAAGCTTTGAAAATGTTTTGAAACTTTAAACGACGTAAACTAAACGTGTGTCAGCAATTCATCTCATTTTCATTTTTGTTGAAAGAATACACTTTCATGTTTAAGCAAACACAAAGTGTTTCTATTTTTATGAGGAGAGTATTATACTATGTAGATAGTCCCGGAGTAACAAAAAGGGAATAGATAAGAAGCCGAAAGGAGTTCAGGGTACTCATGAAACTGAACAACTTTCCTAATGGAACATGGGTCGACATATGAAAAAGAAATTACCTCTCATAGTAAATCAATCATTTAATCGGCAATGGGAAGTCCATTTTTTCCCTTTCGGCTCGTTATACCCTTTTTGTCTGCCTTAATAAAAAACTGATTATCGGATTTATTAGATAGTTACTTTTTGCTCAAGAAGCGCTAGTTTCAAGGCTGAACCCTTAAATGTGCCGTAGAAAAACTTCAATAAAACCGGCATAAACGGCTCTTTATGCTTTATTGCTTGAAAGCCGTTCCCTGGAACAGCCACGCCGAGCGAAATAAGATGTTCGTTACAATTACTTTTATGTTGTTGGTATAGGTAGGTGGGTGCTACAGCTACCCTACTATGTTTTAGCTATCAGTATCAACAGCAACTGTTTTATTTTTTCATCATTGATATTTTTATTCCATATTGTTTTGAGATTTCTATCTTCAACATAATCCAAAACAAAAATCCTTTTTTGGATTTATTTCATGTACAGACTTTTTACTTGTTACTGTTTTATTTATGGTTTTATTATATGTATAGATTCGCATTGTAAGATCTGATGAAACTGGCTGATGTCATAAAATGTAAAAATAAATAAATACACTTCTTTTTTCATCTTTAATGGCTTTACTATAATTTTCTTGGGCGCTTTCCACCAGCACTAAACCCATTTTTATGAAAAATCTTCTTACTGAAGTTTTCATCCTATTTTTCAACGAACTGGTTGCTGACATAAAATTTAGAAAAAAAAACAAACGTCATAATTTACTTTTAAATTGTAAAATGGACACTTTTTTGACAGTTTCCAGCCACTACTGAATGATTTAAGATTAAATTCTTTTATCTATGTTACAGTCAAAACCCTTAACCAGTCAATAACGTTAATGACTGGCAAAACCAGTCAATAACGTTATTGCCTAAGGTACTCAGTCAAAACCCTTATTGCCTGATTTTGTCTAATAAAATCAGTCAATAACGTTATTGACTGACGTGCCTAGTCAAAACCCTTAATAGGTATGTTCTGGTTGGTCTTAGATCACCATCAGGACCGTTAGACGGTCGCTGCCAGTGTGGAAGTCTACTGTCTCGCTCGCCGGTTGTTATTCTATAACATAGTATAAGGAAGGGGGAAGTAAGTTATCTTAGAACAACCGCACCGCGCGCTGCTTGTATGTGTGCGCAATATATCTGTACGCGTCGCCGCACGCACACACTGACAAATCTCGACGTTTCGGGCACGCTCGGTAGGGCCGCCATTAGATGTGTGCGTGCGGCGACGCGTACTAGATACTATTACAAGCGCGCGCGGTGCGGTTGTTCTAAGATAACTTACTTCCCCCCTTTCTTTATACTATGTCTATAAGGACATGCCTAAGTCGTAGACGGCTCTTCACTTATGTTGATGGCAGCAAATACGTGGCCTCCCCTCCCAGAAGTCATAGACCACCCGGTAGTTACTCGAGGACTCGGGCTCAGTGCCACCGGCGAGTGAAACAGTAGACTTTCACTCTGACTGCCTCCATTTTCTATCTTCTATAAGATGCATTTCAGTGAGCGTGCACAATCGTCCCACGACCTGATTATCCCCATTCCACCTCCGGGATCGCGTCGCTGACTAGGATTACTCCTTTTATCAGCTGGTGAGATAGCAGACAAATGCGAGCCTATCTTATTTAAAAATATATATCGATCCTGACGGTTACTATGCAGTAACCACCCTACTCGCCGCATCACACCGTAGCTCACCGCACCGTACTGCTACCCGCCGCATCGCATCTAAACTAACCGCACTGCACTGCTACCCAACGCATCGCTCATAATCTCACCGCAAATCAGTGCTACTCGCCGCATCGCACATCGAAACTCTCCGCACCGCACTGCTTTTCGCTGCATAGCACATAAACTCACCGCAACGCCGTGCTACCCGCCGCATTGCTCATAATCTCACCGCAAGTCAGTGCTACTCGCCGCAGCGCACTGCTACCCGCCGCATTGCTCATAATATCACCGCAAATCTGTGCTACTCGCCGCATCGCACACCGGAACTTTCCGCACCGCACTGTTTTCCGCCGCAAAGCACATAAACTCACCGCAATTCAGCGCTACCCACCGCATCACACAACAAAACTTCCCGCACCGCACTGCTTTCCGCCGCAAAGCACATAAACTCACCGCAATTCAGCGCTACCCGCCGCAACACACAACAAAACTTCCCGCACCGCACTGCTTTTCGCCGCAAAGCACATAAACTCACCGCAATTCAGCGCAACCCGCCGCAACACACAACAAAACTTCCCGCACCGCACTGCTTTCCGCCGCAAAGCACATAAACTCACCGCAATTCAGCGCTACCCGCCGCAACACACAATAAAACTTCCTGCACTGCACTGCTTTCCGCCGCAAAGCACATAAACTCACCGCAATTCAGTGCTACCCGCCGCATCGCACACCGAAACTCTCCGCACCGAACTGCTTTCCGCCGCATTGCACATAAACACACCGCAACCCAGTGATACTTACCCGCCGCATCGCGCACCGAAACTCTCCGCACCGCACTGATTTCCGCCGCACTGCACATAAACTCACCGCAACTCAGTGCTACCCGCCGCATCGCACATAAACTCACCGCAACGGAATGGTTACTGGTTACGCACTGGTAACCATCAGGACCGTTAGATTTTTTTTCAAAACCCTTAATAGGCACGTCCGACCCGGTGGTAACAACCTAGACTGCCTGGCTGGTCTGAGATCACCATCAGGACCGTTAGATGGTCGCAGCTAGAAGAAAGCCTACAGTCTCGCTCGGCGATTGAACTAGGCGGGAGCCTAACAACCACCGTCGTGAAGTCTATGACATCTAGGAGGTGAAGCCACGTATACGCTAATGTCAGCATTAGATAGTGAAGAGCCGTCTGCGATTTGGGCATGTCCTCAGGAATAACAACCGGCGATCGAGACAGTCAGCCAGCCAGTCTAGGTTGCTGCTACCGGGGCAGAAGTACCTATTAAGGGTTTTGACTGGGCACGTCAGTCAATATCGTTATTGACTGCTTTTAATAGATAAAACCAGTCAATAAGGGTTTTGACTGAGGTCCTTAGGCAATAACGTAATTGACTGGTTTTTCCAGTCAATAACGTTATTGACTGGTTAAGGGTTTTGCCTGTAACATCTACACTCAGTTCGTAATATTCGTTTTACAGAATCGAAAGTACGAACGTAATGAACTGCATTACAAATATACAGCCTTTAAAAAAAACTTTCATACTACTGGCAGCTACATAAAGTAACTCGATTTCTAGTATTTGAAAAAAAATTAAACGAATTGACCCGCGTACCAAATTGTAATCTGTTCCAATTTGACACTGGCCATCAGTAAGTCGAATGAAAAAAAAACAAGTGTCACCCGCGGCGGGACGACACTTGAAATTATGAGGACTTAGGTATTTATTATTAAATCTTTGCTTCAAATCATTTTTCGAATTAAATATCACCGATAAATGCTATTTAATTTTAAAAGTTGTTCAGTTTTTATGAGCCTCCATTTTAACGTTTAGTTAAAAAGTTACTTATGTACAAAAGTCGTTCAGTTGGTGGTTCAGTAGATAGGCTTGCAATCGCCATAGTGCAGTGCGGAGGTTTGAATAATTTTTCATAGTTTTTCTTGTAGAGTGTAGATAAAATAGTGTATGCAACTGCAAATAATTAGGCTTTAGAATGCTCGTGTCAAACTATTATCACACTCGGCTGCGCCTCGTGTGATAAACAGACACTCTCATCCTAAAGCCTCTCATTATTAGGCAGTTGCATAAATATAAATTTACAAGTCAAATGTTACTAATTAATATTTTTTCTATCATACGGTCTTAAATATCGCAAAATAAAATCAATTAAATTAAATTCATTACATTAGGATTCATAAGTAGGTATTTATATAAGTATGTTCTTAGTTTGGATTTAAATTAGACTAGGGCAGCTTGCAGTCAAAGAATTCTTTAATTGAATAAAATGCTTTATTTAGAAGATCTTGTTTAAGTTTTTAGTGAATATTGTGATCGTTTTTGATTCTTTTATTTCAGATGAGATTTTGTTGTACACCCTTGGTCCTATAGAGTGTAGGCAGTTATTGGATTTAACTAGTCTGGTGGCAGGCACACGTAGTGCATTGCGGTTCCTTAGGTTGCGATTGTGAACCTCAGCCTTTGTTGAAAATTTATCAATATTGTTTCGAACATACTTCGCCACTTCCAGAATGTACAGGCACGGTAGGGTGAGTATTTTAAGGTCAATGAAGAGTTCTTTGGCGTGGTGATCGTACTCCACACCAGCCAATATACGGACTGCTTGTTTTTGTTTTCTAAATACACTGTCTCGCTCAGATGATGTCGCCCATAGGATTGTACCATAACCAAGAAGCGAGTGAAAGTTGCCGTAATAGGCTTTCATCATATTGTCGGCACTTAGTGTCGGTTTCAGTCGACTCAAGGCAAAGTTAGCTGACGCAAGTCTTTTACACAGAGTTTTGATGTGTGGAGTCCAAGTGAGCCCTGAGTCTATTAGAAATCCCAAGTATTTCACTTGGCGTACTTGAGGTACAGGAATGTTTTTGCATGTAATTTTAATATCTAGTACGTTGCAGTTTCTGAGGTTAAAATGTACTATGTGAGTTTTTTCTACGTTCAACATCATTCCGTTAGCATCAAACCAGTCCGATATCTGTTGCATAACGCGGGTGAGTTTTTACTATTTGGACATAAACTACTATTTGGACGCACCTACTCATTCAATTTTTAAAACCGCTTCTAAACTACCGCAGTCTTCAAACTTGTTGTGGTTTTCGCTATGGTGCACGCACCGTTACGCTAGTAACATATAGTATCATTGTACGCACCTATATCCCTGCCTACCTTCTACCTCTACTTGTTGTGAAAGCAAGATCTCACCAACTTTTTAATACCAAACCTGTGTTCCTAAACATATTGCAAACCTACTTTCAGCAGAAAACAGTGCAAATAGAGCCATTTGAAAGCAGGGTTTTATGCACAGTGGGACTATTAAGTTGATGGGTTATATTGGGCCATAGCCCAGTCCCGGCCATCGCATGAAGGCAATGTTCTGAAAGGTATTAGACATCACCATTACATAGCTACTTTTGTCCTATTAGATTATCCCTTTTGTTTTTGAACATATGAAACTTTTACGAATTTACTGAAGGTGCCTATGATTCTATGATTATGTTACGGTGTGAGTATTGAACGATAATCATGATCACTGTTATTCTTGTCGTGTATAAAAAAAAAAGTGCTGTGAATTTGTTTGTACCTAGAACCATGATAATTGATCTCTTAAATGTTTAAAATCTATTGGCTGTTGCTGATATAGTGACCTAGTTTTTATCACCTGTGTGAAAGCTGTTCACTGAAAAGTCGAAACTTTTTATTATAAATAAATTATCGAATATGTTTTTAGTTTACAAAGTGTAAGCTGCTATACTGACATTTATTAGCGAAAGCGCACAAAAGTTGGAGTGCGCTTTCAAGCGGAACACTGAAATGAATAGCTCTTAGTTCTTCCGGTACTTGAATTTTCCCCAAGAACTACCAAGTTCTGTTCTTGCCCGGTAGCTGCTTCTATACAGAGTGTTACCTACCGACTAGCGGGCATTTATTCTAGTCATCTATATGAACAACTTTTGCTATGGGGCCATCTGCGAAATCACGAAAAAAACAGCTGTTCCATCTATTAATTTTGGCCTCGAAGCGAAAGTTGTTCATATAGATGGCTAGAATCACCAGTTTTAATATGTAGTAAATGCCTGCGTGTCGGTAACAGTCTATACTTATGCATACCTACTTAATAATGAATTTCTTCAACGAAACGTTCGATTTTCAGCTACATATACCTACTTAAGTATTTTCTTACCTCCCTCTATTCATTAGGTTTGCATATAATCTACCTTGGACACGATGTGATACCCGGCAGTAAATACAATGGTATGCAGAGAGCCATTAATTTTCATTACGTATGACGTTGTACTGAACGGGTTTTTGGGACGAGTTTCTGTCCAGGGTTAGGTTAACTGTATGTTAGTATTGTGACACCTTTTTAACATATTTAAAAAAAATCTGACTAGCAAAATACATGTAATGTAACAAATGCTGGTGCGGCAAAATTGACTAGGTTACATGCCGTGCGGTTATCCCACAGCGTTAACCATTGGTTGAACGCACAAAAGCATTACCTACTTTTGTCTGACCCTAGAAAACCGATATAAGAGGACTTTTTATCAAGCAATCGCAAGCAAATAAATAAATAAGTATGCTTGACATCGTTTGTTACGTAAAACCTAGGCCTAATGAGAAATATCTAGGCATAAGTAATATAACTGTCGCTCCATTATGCTTATAAAGACCGCGAGAATGTTCTTCGCGTTAATGGATTTACCTTCCTATTAACTGAAGGAATCCTAATCTTTTACAGCTGAGATCCTACCTAGGTTCTTTCTTATTCTTGTAGGTGAAGATCACGCAATATCAGATAAAAGTTGCATATGAGGACAATACAAGTCTTAATAAGTAGGTACTTATTTGTAAAGTGTTATTACCTACTTGGTTACGAATAGCCGAGCTACGAATCCTGCAGATCCTGCTACGAAATTGCTACGATTACACGAAATACGTTACTCTGTTATCTAGTAAGTACTTTTCAGCTTTTAAAATTATACAGATTGATAAATACTAATAGAAAGCGTTACTACAATAATTACTTCTATACATTACTACTTATCCTAAATCAACCTACCTACTCCAGTTATAAAAAATTGCAGGAAAATCTAAACTAAACGCGAAAAGTAGAAATATAATACTAAACGGCATCACCATTTTCCTCTTACGAAACCTTTCAAGCGATCCCTTCCCACAAATCCACAGCAAGGGTCTAACCGCGTTATAATACTTTAATCGAATTAAAATATTAGCATTGTACCAATCCTTTCAAGCTATCATGAATTGTGTTTGCGAACCATTTAAATTTAACCTCATTGGATTTGGGGAGCTCACTCAATTCCGTTAGGGTTTTAAGTTTCGTGATTCTGAAATCCAGGCAAATGGGTTTCTCATGTCCATAGAATACTCCCACGGGTAAGGAAAATAGCTTATCTCTAAATAGAAATAATGTTTAGGTTACTATTTTCTTTTTCAACCTTTGGTTGGTACCTATCTAGCTACCTGTCTACTACCTATTTGCTAATGTATAAAGAATTTATCTACTACGCGTGCCTGTAGATAACTGTAACCACAACATCAGTCAAAGAGAGTTGCATTGGATAAAAGCTGCGAAATTGGAAAAGAACTGTGCAGATCTTTTCAAATATAGCCTGTACAGCAGATATACCTACATAATCTGCTCGCCTCATCCCCATCTATCATCGCTGCGATGTATCACTTTCAACGCTTCGTAGACGAGTGTAAAAATAACTAGATGCAAATGGGAAAACTCTACAATGCCAGTGAAAACTCGCATCTGATTTACAAACATTTTACCGGCCCCTGAGAAATCTAATCGCCTTATCTCGAGAAAAGAAATTTGCATTTAAAAATTACAAGCATATAAACTTTGTAAAGGTTTTCAAATATAGCCTATAGAGGAGACATGATCTGCTCTTATCCTATATCGATCTATCATCGCTACGATGTATGACTTTGTGAGGATTGTGTTTATTGTAAAATACTAGTTCTAATAAATACGACCTAAACTTAAAACCTAACTTATCAAACTTGTGAGTGTTAAAATAACCACCTAGATGTAAATGGAAAAGCTCTACAATGACACAGTTGCATAGATTTCAGAACTTAGTTGCTTAGTTAAGACTTTACAATAGTGCCCTGAAAGTTCGCGAACTGTCAGTTGATAAAAATATTTCTATTTCATTTATGCATCCCTCCCGCCCCGCTGTGGACCCTCCCGCTACCCCCTTGCCCTCATTGTGTATGATCAATGACATTTACGTTTTGCAACCATTCACAAAATTGACCACCAAGTGCAAGTAACTACGTGGCGTAAAATGTAAGCCGCTCCCCCTGGGATCAACGGTTTATTAGGAGTACAGGTTTCGAGTCACGACGACGACGGGTCGTTTTATACAAAAATCAGTTTTTTCTTTGCCTTTTTTTTTACACACATCACGCCTACATCTCTTGCAGGGTAGGCAGAGTGTGAGATATTTCTTGATTATATTTGCAATATTGGAAATCCTAATGGGTACAATTATTATCTAAACTAATCACTCTGATGGATGACGTTTCAGATTCTCAAAATCGGACAAGTGCGAGTCGGACTCGTAAACGAAGGGTCCCGTACCATTGTGTTTAAAAATAGCATTTATATCACATTTGTTGTATGGGAGCTCCTCTATTTTTAGTTTTGCTGTCATAGGGCAATAGTAATACATGGTTGTGAGAATTTCAACTGTCTAACTGTTACTGTTCATAAGATACAGCATTTGAACTATCATAGATAAAATCGAGCATTAAAATGACGTTTTTTGTATGACTGGCTGTATTTTTATTTGTATCAAATGTTCAGTATTTGTTGTCATGTAGTATAGCGGCAACAGAAATTCATCGTCTGTGAAATTTGCGACTCTCTACCTATAATTTATTCTATAGTGCCTGCTGACAGACGAACAGACGGACAGACAGCGAAGTCTCAGTAACAGGGATCCGTTTCCACCCTTTGGTTACGGCACCCTAAAAAACTACTAGACTTAGTGCAGCTATTGGAAAAGTATGGATAAGACTTTATTTTTGGATTATAGTTACCGCATTTTTTCAGGGTGTAAAAAAGGTGTCTAAAAATGAACTACAAATATTTTAAGCGGTGAATCAGTCCACGAAAATAAACAACTTTCCCTAAGAAACAAAGGCGGATAAATAAATAAAATTTGGATCCACTCAGACGCGTCCAGACTGACAGACAATGTTGCCAGCGAATCAAAACTAAACGAAAACTTTGCAACTTTACGTTTTGTACGGATCACATTATCTGAGACATTATGTTTATTTTGGTATGAATATCTAATGTAGATGTGTTAAAAAACAAAAACCCGACTGGGGTAATTTTAAAGTAGTATTTTGCTGTATAAAATCCGCCATCTTAAATCTATAATTTTTTAATATAGCCAGTGTCACTCGCTCTGCTAAGACAAATCTAACGACAACTCATATGTCAAAATCCAACTATCCGATTGGGCTGTAGCCCGTAAAAAAGAATTTTCTTGTCCACATACATACATACAAACATACATACATACTCTCGAAAAACATAACCCTGAAAAAAAGGTGAACGCATCGCATACATATACTTACGACTAATTTAATTACATGCCATTGTAAGCATGAGAGGTCCAAAGTAGGTATTTCATTTTACTTTTCTTGGTCTGAGTCTCTTGGGGAAAGTAGCTCAGTTTTATGAACTGAACTCAACCCACCAAATATATCCTGTTAATTTTTTTACACCATTAATGTCTGTTTTTTTTATAGGTTTCCCAAATAAAAAGTCCTATCCATACTTTTGCCAACTTGTGAAAAAAACAAAAAATGGATCAAATAGTTTTTTCTATCTGACATTTCCCGTCATTTTTTGATCGAAGAAACAAAACAAAATACCCACCCACCCAAGACACTTTCCAAGACATAAGAGCCTATAACACTAGCGTTTTCGGAGCGGATGCTGAGCGGAGCGTATGCGCACCAAATTCGTAGCAGACGTGCGGCGGATGCGTAGTGAATGGATTTGCATTGTTTTGATACAAATAACGACGGTATCCGCCGCACGTCCGCGAGAAATTCACTGCGCATCCGCCGCGCCTACGCAGCTACGTCGCGCGTCGGTGGTGCAAATTCGCTGCACATCTGCCACGCATTCAATTTCGAATCACGAATTTGCTGCGCACGTGCTCCGCTCCGCATCCGCTCTCAAACTGCTAGTGTGATAAGGCCAAACTCCATGTTGAAACAAATCTGAAAAATACTGATAAAACATTTTGTGCATTCATGATCATGACACATTTTATAAGGGTTATAAAAGATGCAAGAAAAAAATATACAAAACTTTGAAAGAAAACAAAATATGTATTGGCATTAGCAGGAATTGAACTCCACTCTCTTTGTTTCAAAGTCTCGCATCTGACCATGTGAGCTATTTTGTCATACCATATTCAGTCGAAATAGCTGATATAAATCAAATCGCATCTTATGTCATACCAATATCTGCTATAATTTATTGCAAAGCGCCACATAGGGTAAGCAGTACCTTGTAAATTAACTGTACCTGGTAAAAATAACTACATTTAGCAATAAAACCGCCTCTGTGGTAATCATTGGTTTATTTTCTTTATCCATGCAGTAAAATTTCTGATTTATATTGCTCTTTACTATGGTGCAATTAAAACTTTTACCGCTAAATTGTGATTTATATTGCAAATATGTTGTATTGTATTGGTCGTTGTAGTGCTTACATATTTACGTACCTACCTTCATTCAAGTCCAAATAAATATTTAGGTAACTGAAGTAAAGCTACTTCATTAGTACTACGAGTTATTTTATGATCCAATAATTAGCCTATCTTCTGGCTTTGGTGCCTATGTTAATTTACATAGTTAAATTGTACAAAATAAACTACACATTAAAGTTTGACTAGTGTTCAAGAAGTAGAAAATATCTACGAGTACATAAATTATTGAATTTAAAACATATCAAAACAAAGTGAAAAATAAAAGACCCGGTATTATTGAGACCTTGTATACTTGCTAAATGAGGGCCAGAGGGTCAATCTGTATCGCCACCCCCTTCCTGCCCTCACCCCGCAGCCATGAAAGAGACAGTTGTAGCTCGGTACCGGAAACGTGTATAAAATTTGCGTTCTGGGTTTACTAGGTTCCCGTTCGAAATCTCCACCAAATTTGTTAAAAGTAGCATCATTTTGCTGCCAATAAAATATTCTATGCCCGTATCATCTGTTTTGCTGAAATTATCGTCATATTAAGAAGATACCAGGGCCTAAACTTGCTGATTATTTTGAGACATTTTGCGACGGTCATATCTTTTTTTAAATGCATTATTCCAACCAGAAAATGAATATTAGGCATAGATCTAGTCAAGAAAAGTTATCGTGCCAAAAATTGTGTTGATCGGTTGCGAATTGGCTGAGGGATACGGTAACATCGTTTGTATGAAAAAATCCAGACTCACGATTCTCTTAAGAAATTTTAATAGAACCATCTACTGAAAAAAGGCATAATTTTTTTTAATAGGAACCTTACCAAGCTTTTCAAATATAGGGTAGAGAGGAGACATAATCTGCTCCTTTCATTCCCCATCTATTATCACTGCGATGTGTCACTTTGTAAATGTAAAACTAACTAAATACAAATGGTAAAGCTCTACAATGACACTCTCTCTTCGATTTCAAGACTAGCAAAAATTTTTCCAAAATAGGAACCGTACAAATCTTTTCGAATGTAGCCTGCCGAGGAGACACACTTTGCTTTTTTCACTCCCCATCTATCATCTCTACGATGTATCACTTTGTGAGTGTAAAAATAACTAGATGCAAATGGAAAGGTCTGCGACGCGAGTGAACGCGCGATAACTCGGATCCTGAAAAATGGGTTTCACGAACAAACTGTCTAGCCTTAGGGCGGTAGACTTTGGCCTCGATTCTTAAGAGACACTATCTTAGCTAAGCTAAAGAAACATCTGTAAATCTACAGCTTTACAGCTGTTATCTGTTTCGTAATGTCACGTTTGTTTATTACTCGAAATTGTGCTGACAACCACCAAGCGGTTTCATTATTGCATGTATATTGGTAAAAATTATAAGTAAAAAACATTTTTAAAACAAGCTTTTATTTGGATGCGCTAAAAAGCATAAAATAATCTATTTACTAAAACTTTTACTTGTTACTTATAATGGCATTAAATCTACGTCTTCATAATTTATACGATATAAAAGTTTGTCGCGAGATTTAAGTAGGTACTCGTGTGGTGTTAGGTTAAAAGTTTGTTCAAGATCATTTACACTCGTTACCTTATTTATTTATTAATATATACACAGGTTAAATCTCGCGACAAGCTTTTATATCGTATAAATTATGAAGACGTAGATTTAATGCCATTTTATGTAACAAGTAAAAGTTTTAGTAAATAGATTATTTTATGCTTTTTAGCGCATCCAAATAAAAGCTTGTTTTAAAAATGTTTTTTACTTATAATTTATTTTTTACTTTTTAGTAATCTCTGGGAAACAAATCTGTTATGCCATAGTTGATTATGTACGTTGTGCGATAGAACCTACCTACTTATTGCATTCACGAACCTAATAGGTATAAATTGACAAAATTCTTCATTGACAGTGCCATGAACAGAAGACTAAAAACCCCAACACAATAACCACTCATATCTAAAAATCTTGCAAAGCGACGTCATTTAGCTCACACTAGTATTTACCTGTAATTTTTCTGTTTTTGTCACCCACTTAGTAAGAAAACATAATAAACTTAATACACCATCTAATCTTTAGTTCGCCATATCAGGTTTTGTTATGATTATGAAGTGACGTAAACGTCACTTTATTTTTCGAGTTATTCTGAAAAATTCCTTTCATTTGACATCTATATTGTAAAAAAAGCATAAAAATCATATTCTGCCATCTTAAGAAGTCAACATTAGTTAATTTAGAATGACGTCAACTTATAATTCGAATAGGTAATTCTCAGCAATATCTTTCATCTGACACTCATATTGTAAATTATCTTAAAAGGCCATCTTTAGATGTCCGCCATAATATTTTCTGAATTGTACTCAGCAAGACCTTTCATTTGTCACCCATATTGTAGGAGTGCGTCAAAAATTACTTGTCGGCCATCTTGGATATTCCGCCATGATAGATTTAGAATGACGTCATATAACTAGCCATGCATTGTCATCCGAACTAAACGTGTATACAAAATTTCAGCTCAATCGGTTGAAGATATCTGCTTCTAAATTGAGTTGCAAGATTTGCCCCGAACAAACATTTTTACTTACATACATACACTGCAAGTTAAATAAAAGCTTTTAAAAATATTTTCTGCCTTTATTCTCACGTCATAATTATTAAGAAAATGACAAAAACAGTTTAGCATTAGCAATTTAGCGAAGAAAATGTGATGCGAGAATCGAGTGTCTTTCAGTATCAGAAACCTAACTATGATATGACCTATTTAGTATCACATGAAAAAGTGTCACTCCTACGGGAAAACGGGTAGCAATGAGCTACTCTACTGCTGGTCGCTACCATAGGTTCGAGTGCTCAAAGGTTGCCAGATCATCGTTAAATCGACAAAATGTAGGTGCTTATGGTAACGGGTGAAGCCACAATACAGGCTGCTAGTCTATGTTTTGAGTTCATTGCTCTCAGTCAGAAGGAGCGCAAGCAATAATCGGCTCATTAATTAGGTGCTATGTTCGTTCGCCAGACATCAAACACAATATTGTGCTATCATGTACTGTGACGGTAATACAATTAAAACATTAGCGTAAGACAACGACCACACAGCCTGCTAGACGCCAATTAATCTAGGCAAATAATTTTATCGACAAGCTTTCAGCGCGTGGGCGTGGGCGCATTTAATTCCTCTAAGAGACCTCTGCCAATAACCGATGTGCTAGAGAGCTTTTTGAGCTAAGAGAAGTAATTCAATAAAAAATATACCTAGGGCGAAATTTTACTAGTGACCGATATCGAAAACTCAGATCCGGCTGGTGATAACGAACAACTTTCCCCACGGAACATAGGTCGAGAAATAAAAAAAAAGTGTCTCTCCATAGTAACTCAAATTTTGTATAGGTGGTCCAAATTTCTTTTTGATATTTTGACCTATGTTCCCTGGAGAAAGTTGTTCCTTATCATTAGCCGGTTCTGAGTTTTCGGTATCAGCGACTAGTAAATTTCACAATATATTTACCGAGTAGGACCGACCAATATTTAAGCACTGCCATCGCATCAGGCGTCTAGTAGGCTGTATGGTCTATGGCATCAGGCAACTCGACAGCTTTCAGCGAGTGGGCGTGGGCGCATTCCCCTGAGCGAGGCAGATCCCAGGGTCATTAGCCCAGATGCGACGCTCTGCCAATAACCGAAGTTCTTCAGTGTTAGCTAGAGCTAAGAGACGTAACAATAAGAAAAGATTTGCGTAGTAAGTTAGTAGCGCTCATTAGCCCAGTATTTAGCCACTCTCACCGCATCAGGTGTCTAGTAGGTTGTATTGTCTATGGCGTTAGGCAACTCGACAGCTTTCAGCGCGTGGGCGTAGGCGCATTCCCCTGAGCGAGGCAGATCCCAGGCTCATTAGCCCAGATGCGACGCTCTGCCAATAACCGAAGCGCTTGAGAGCTAGCTTTAGCTAAGAGACGTAATAATAAAAGAGATTAGCCGAGAAAGTTAGTAGGACTCATTAGCCCTGATGCGATGCGACGCTCTACCAATAACCGAAGCGCTTGAGAGCTAGCTTTAGCTAAGAGACGTAACAATAAAAGAGATTCGCTGAGAAAGTTAGTAGGGCTCTTTAGCCCAGTATTTAGCCACTCTCACCGCATCAGGTGTCAAGTAGGCTGTATGGTCTATGGCGACAGGCAACTCGACAGCTTTCATTGCGTGGGCGTGGGCGCATTCCCCTGAGCGAGGCGGATCCCAGGCTCATTACCCCAGATGCGAAGCTCTGCCAATAACCGAAGCGCCTGAGAGCTAGCTTGAGCTAAGAGACGTAACAATAAAAGATATTTGCCGAGAAAGTTAGAAGGACTCATTGCCCCAGTATTTAACCACTCTCACCGCATCAGGTGTCAAGTAGACTGTATGGTCTATGACGTCAGGCAACTCGACAGCTTTCAGCGCGTGGGCGTGGGCGCATTCCCCTGAGCGAGGCAGATCCAAGGCTCATTAGCCCAGATGCGACGCTCTGCCAATAACCGAAGCGCTTCGGTGTTAGATAGAGCTAAGAGATGAAACAATAGAAATAAAGTCTTACCGAGCGATATGCATCGGCGCGAAATCATTGCGTCGGCCGCGTATCTCTCAAAGTTTCAAACGAATTGCCATCATCACCTGGTTTAAAATCCATCACGCTGCACCATGGTCCGTGCCCGCATCGCGACGAATGTTCTGAATTTTCTGCTGTGTTATTGAATGCTTGACTAGCATGACTCGCAGGCCAGGAAGAGGGAAAGGGAGCGATTTGCCCAGAGCAGTGAGATAGCGCAGGCTACCTAAGTAACTTTATTTAGATATTTTTTTAAATACCGATTGGGCGTATCCAAATACTTACCAAAGTCTTGATTATTTTACAGACCATGGCGTCACTCACCCCAGCAGAGCTAACACATTACACAGTGTCATTACAGCGTGCCTAATTCACTCTCGGCGATGCAGCACGTCTAATGTCTATCTAGACGGCTATTAAGTAAAGCTATCGATAAACTTTGCTGAACTCCACAGGGAGGGAAATGAGATTTCTATCAAGTCCTGATGAGCTGCTAAGCGGATTCGTGGGGCTGGGGAAGCAAAACTTTTAAATACGTTGGTAATTAGTTAAGTTAAATAATTACTATCTAAATAAGTAGCCGTGTTTTTTGTTTGGGTTTATTATAGTTAGCATCAAATGTAGAGTCTGTGTTGACCAAATGCGTAAAGACCGACAATATTATTTTCGTACTTAGGTAACAGGACGAGCACACTTTTCTGAAAGCTTAACTTTTTTCACATGCATAATAGAAAATTATTTCCAAGATTTTTTTTGGTCAACCCGTCAACCAAACAAATTACTTCCTGATGTACCCTTAGCCCCCTTAAGTAAGAGTAAAGAGCTTTTCAAACGGAAGCAATGCATCAATCAAACCGCTACACGTAGGTCTACAAAAAGACCTCTTAATCCGAAAAGGAAAGCACTTGGTGCTCTTGGTATATTTATATCTCTAAGTAGATATATAAGTGAGTGGGTGGACGAAAACGTAGCGCAAATATTTGCAAACCGTATCTAGCCAGAAATAACGTTACGTCTCGTGTCTTTCCCATATTTCGTCATAAAACGTTCGGCGACGGGAGACGAGCGAAAATAAACACTCAGATAAAACCGACTGTGGGAGTTGACGCGAAATAGTTACACTGTAACCGTTTACTTTCGCGTTTCGGCTTTCATGTGCACATAACCTATCCTATTTCCTTACAAAGTGTCGGTAGCACCACCTACTCAAAAAAAAGCCGTAGCCATGAGCATAAATAATAAAAAGAGGGCATCTTACTGCGATCATACGGCGGTATACAGATGTAAATCAACCGGTTTAAAACGTTTAAAACCAAATTTCGCGGTTTAAAACCTGAAATCAACCGTTTTCAACCGTTTAAAACTCGCCTACAAAAAAAAAAGTTCTGTGTTTTACATACACATACATACATACACAAATCACGCCTTTATCCCTTGCGGGGTAGGCAGAGCGTAAACAGCCGTAGGTACCTACAATACAGCCGCTATCGCCACGTCTGACTAATATTTCAGGGCCGTTGTAGAAAAATCGTGCCGAAATGCAAAAAAATTTTTGCCGAGTAGGTACTTAGGTATGAATTTTTGTATGGAACATCCAAATTATTAATATAACCCTGTATATACAAAATTCGGTGTTTCCAACGATTTTACACTGACTTGCTCATCATAGGTTACCTACGCTCGGGCCTCGGAGCGACAAACTAGGTAATAAACCCGCAAAATCACATCATTAATCCATTTCAGTGATCCTTACCTTTGTAATATTACGAAAATGTATTAAAATCAATAAAACATTGTTATCAACCATCCGCCGTTTTAAACCGAAAAAAACGGTTGTTTATGATATAAAACGGTTTTTTTCGTTTAAAACGATTTGGTTGAATTGGTTTTAAACCGGGCTTACATCTATACGGCGGTACTAGGCTGTGGATTCGCCTCCAGACGTTTGTGTCAAATTACACTTTTTATTTCCCCGGATTTTATTATGGTAATAACGTGAGAAGCCTCGTGAATACTGTGTCTGTGCCTACTTCTTTACACATCTACAAGATCGTTACGTTTTGGGTAACGTTACGAAGAGATTTTAAACATATTCGGAGTTTCTGAATACCTACCTACATATTTTGTTTCCGTATGTGTGATGCCGGCTTAGAATAGCGTCAACCCAACTCTACCTGTGGGTGTTGTAAAAAGCGATTAAGGGATAATTAATCAGGGAATAGGCAGCAGCGTTCCCTGTGACAGCTTACACTGTGCTCGCCAATCTACCTGTCAAACGTAGGTTTATGTGAGTATGGCAATATAACCTATAGAGGAAAGCCCATGTCTGGCACTGGAATGATGTGCCTGTTAAGGTCACATACCTACGTAAGTACCTAAGTACAAGGTGGGCCAAAAGTAATCACCCTATGTGAATCACCTCCCATTTTTTTATTAGACATTAAAATCGACTACTGTTTTCGGAAATCAATCTTTCGAAGATGCAGAATTTATGTGATTATGTTTTTAAAAAGACATTAGTCAAATTGCCATCTCTACCGTACGTTTTAACTTTAAACACGCTAATTTCCATACATTCTTGACCATGTCTTTTTTTCATTTGTGGTAGCTTCAGGGACTTGACAGTTTTATGAATTGTAATTTGTAATCTTGAGCTTTCAAAAATACCATTGGGTGAATTCTGGCGTTGTCAGATCTGGAGATCTGACCAACCGGTTCAAAAACCAAATCCTGTGGATTGGTTTTCACCAACTTGCATCAAATCTGGAGTTGGCATCTAACTGCTTTCTTTATTTTTTATTTTACAGCATTAAGTTCACATCTTCGAAGGATTATTCAGTGATAACAAAACTTATTTTAACTTAATAAGAAAAAAAATGGGGCGGTTCTAACACGAGAAGGGAGCTTTTCAGAGACAGTTTTGATTTGACTCAGGAGGTGGCAATTTGACCAATGTCTTTTTTAAAGACATAATCACATAAATTTTAAATTTTCAAAAGATTGATTTCCGAAAACAGAAGTAAATTTATATGACTAATAAAAAAATGGGAGGCAAGTCCTATGGGATGACTTCTTTTGGCCCACCCTGTACTTACATAGATTACTTTGGCAATTACTGTGGTAGGTTATTTTGATTGATAATTTTGGTAGTAACCACATCAAAGGGTACCAAGTCAGTTAGTCACCTACCTAATCAATTCTAGATGTTATGTAGGTAATAGTATTCACCACAACACAACGCTACGTGGACTTACTTAAACGTTGGTTACCAAATTCACGTTCCTTACCCGGAAGGTTACGAGAAAGGACATGAGGAATTCGCTAGGGAATGTATAAGGATGATGAAATGAAATTGAAGGACTGAGGTCAAATATTCATAACACAGTGGAATGCGCCCGACATTTTTATCAGGTTATATCAAGATTCTACAGAGAAAGCATAGTACTGCGACGAAAAATTCTTACCTAAAAACATTTTTACAAACATTATTATTTCTGCGTGTAGTTGTTTGAGTAGGTACTTACCTAATATAATTTTGCCTGCACAGGGACCTGAGACGTTTTAACTGTTAAATGTGCTCTATCTTATTTAACCAAGACAGTTATTTAGGTACATTTCATTAAAAAAATTGTAAGCAAATAATAGTTCTAGCTACATAATTACCAAAGCTTTGTATTTACTGTGTTTATCACTGGAATGAAACTCGCCTAAAAGAAAACTATAGTCGATAGATAGCTTGCTACATTCCCGGCCGTATGGCGCTCTTTCCCCCTGGTAAACTCAAGAGGAAAACGGAGCGCCATACGACCTCCATACAACCGTGAATGCAGCAAGTGGCCTTCTCAACTTTAAGACTTCTGACTTTTTCCATGGTTATGGGCCAACGGAGCTCAACGACCGCCCGCACTTTCTTAAGTGTCTCGGTTACTCTAGAACTAACCGACCTACTATATCTTGGTCCCAATCAGTTGGGGTCGGCGCAACATGTATTTTATTAGAAAACAAAATCATGTAACTAGCAAAAAGATTTGGAAATGTTTTATGACCGGCCGCCTGCTGCCTGACGTCAACTCTCTTTGGAAAGGCTTTTGTTGGTGGGATCACCGCCACCATGCCCATGGTCGACAGATATTCAGCAGAGGTCAAAAACTCTATGTCGCCTTTTACGAAACACCCCGAGTGGTCTAGGGGTGGCAGTATTCTTAGCCGCTACCACGCAGACTAACCAACTCTGTTTATTATAAAGCCTAGAACCAGGCTAATAAATCCTGGGAGGCATTTTGCAAGTAAGTAATATCAAATGATTCAGCAAAAAGTTTACTATGAATAAAGTTCTATCAGAAAGATGACTGGGAGTTTGGCTTGTAGTTTACTTGAACTTTTCTCAGAGTTTTGCACAATAACATCGTCCGTCATCCCAAATATCTAGGTACCTCAGATTTGGGTCGGTCGGGTCAGGTACCTACTTGGGAAATACTGGCTGGCTTTAAGCCAGGAAAATTCTCTATTCAACAACCATTCAGTACAAAGTAGCGTACCTATAATGGACTTTGTCATTAGGGTGTAATATTGTTCAAGCCACTAAGATACCTTTTGTCAACAAAAACCTCCGCTCTATCTAAATGTACTGACACCTTTTCACTTTTCATCCTGTTTGCCACAGCTGTAACCTACCTACGCACTCTCCTAAAGTGTTTTTAGAACGAAGGCAAATTAAAAAAAAAAAATATATTTATAGCCCGTACAAAATTATACCAATTTTATTATTTACCGTACCTATTTTACAGTCACGCACGTAAGTAACTATTTTCATAATGATTTACAGCAGAATTTATCACAGTTTTACGGGTCACGGGACCCAAAAGTGCTAAATCAAAAATTCGAACACGGTTGGAATAAAGCAGGTGATCTGGATGGGCGATTCGCATTTTTATCTGCGTGGACATGATAAGACCACGTTTATGTCATCATCATCATCATATCAGCCATAGGACGTCCACTGCTGAACATAGGCCTCCCCCAAATATTTCCACCTTGTCCGATTTGAAGCGGCCTGCATCCAGCATTTCCCCGCGGACTTGACCAGATCGTCTGTCCATCTCGCGGGGGGCCGTCCTACGCTGCGCCTGCCGGTACGTGGTCTCCACTCGAGAACTCTCCTGCTCCACCGATTATCCGTCCTTCGAGCAATGTGGCCTGCCCATTGCCACTTCAGCTTACTGACTCTCTTAGCTATGTCGGTTACCTTGGTTCGTTTACGGATCTCCTCGTTTCTGATTCGATCACGTAAGGAAACACCGAGCATAGCTCTCTCCATAGCTCGCTGAGTGACTCCTAGTCTATTTAGGAGGCCGACAGTTAGAGACCACGTCTCGGCACCGTAGGTCATCACTGGCATGACACACTGTTCAAACACTTTCGTCTTGAGACACTGAGGAATTTTGGACGTGAAGACGCTGCGTAACTTCCGAATGCTGCCCAGCCGAGCTGGATTCGCCGAGTGACCTCCTTCTCAAAGTTGGATCTTCCTAGTTGGACTGTTTGTCCTAGATAGACGTATTTGTCCACCACTTCGAGTATCGAGTTCCCTACCGATATTGGGGTGGGCGCTACATGAGAGTTGGCCATGACTTTCGTCTTGTCCATATTCATCTTGAGTCCCACTTGTTGGGAAACCCGATTGAGGTCCTGTAGCATTTTGCTGAGGTCTTCGAATGACTCTGCCATGACCACGATATCGTCAGCAAACCGAAGGTGAGTGATGTATTCGCCATTGATATTGATGCCAAGTTCTTCCCATTCCAGGAGCTTGAAGGCATCTTCCATTGCATTGGTGAAGAGCTTCGGAGATAATACATCTCCTTGTCTTACACCCCTCTGCAATGGAATAGCCGCCGTGGTCTGATCTTGTATTCGAACTGACATTGTGGCGTTTCTATATAAACACTTCAACACTTCAATATACCTGTAGTCAATGTGGCACCGCTGTAGAGCCTGCAGCACTGCCCACGTCTCGATAGAATCAAAGGCCTTCTCATAGTCCACAAACGCTAAGCATAGTGGCAAATTGTACTCCTCGGTCTTCTGTACAATCTGCCGCAGCGTAAAAATGTGATCTATGGTACTGTACCCTTTTCGGAAGCCGGCTTTGCACGTTTATGTGCCACCTTCGTATTTTACGGGACATTAACTATGAAATTCATATACGTTTAAATAATTCCGTGATCTTTGATGATGTTTTACCTGAAGCCGACTACATAATAGAGAAACACAATGCTCTATATTTTAACTATTGAACTGATTTTCCTCTTCTTTTCGTGAAGGACACCAAGTTGTACAATGTCAACTGATTTTGCTGTGATTGTGACTCTTAAGTTAGAATCCTAAATCAATCAACATAATCATCAAAGGCGGTTCAGTCTTTTTCAAAATTCTTTAATATAGTAAGGTGGGTCAAGTACATCGTTATTTTTTCAAAACTACTACTTGTTGGTAGTACCTACTCAGATAACCAGACTAGCAGGTATAAGTGCAGCCCGGTGAAGCCATTTTTGTTGGCATGTCACAAGAATAGTGGTCTGGTCAGACGGTAAATAAGAAACATAAACGAAATCGACAGTAAAAATGTTGCGGTATCAGGTATCGAAAATTACCAATTAGCCCGAACAAATGTTTGTCGTAATCTCAGACGGTTTATTTAACGAGTCCATCGTCATTCGGGCGACTTAACTGCCAATATGATTCCCGATTTATAGCAGGCAAATAATCGTTCGGATTTTACTGCCAACTTCAGGATATTGACGTAGAATATCATATTTCGGAAGGTCCGAAGGTATACATGGCGATCAATTGTCTAAGTTGTCCAGAAAAACAGGTACATTGACAAGACAACTTCTCTGCAGAACAAATTAGGGAAAAAGCGCGCGGATACAGGTTACAGGTGGCTCACTCTGTACTAGCGACGATTTTGACGCTTAATGGATTTAACCGAAATCTCAGGGGAACTCAAGGTAACTATAACATCATATTTCTTGGATTAAAATTGGCTCAGACTCAGAAACATATGACGTTCTTTCTTGTATCAGATTTTGCTTAGAGATAACTCTCTCTATATAACAATTGACAGTCGCGAAAACCGTAAATGGGGTCGAATAAACCTTCTGTATACTCTCTATTTTGCGCCTATAGGTACTAACTTGGTCTAGAGCAAACTTATTTCATAATAGAATAAAAGTAGATACCTATTACTGAGATGGTTCTAATCCTAAATTAATTTGTCGCGAAATTTAGAAGGAATAGAAAGATGATGGATTATTTCTGTATCTTTGTAGACTGACTAAAATGACTAAATGAAACTCGCTGAAAACATAAATAATGGAAAGAAAACATTTATTGAAAAACATTTCATGTTTTCAAACTCACATTAAATGCGCAAATCGCAATTCAGTCCGTACTGCTTATTAGCAATTACCTACATATGTGAATCTGAGCTGCATTCAACAATCATCATAACATAACGATTTTAACACGAAAACTTCTGAATCACATCAAATGTATTACTGTAACTATTGAACACTTATTAACATCGATTTATATGACTGTCGCCCGTATAATAATCTGGGTGCAAAACTGAGAACAATCTCAGGAAAAACATTTAAACATCGATATTTCAATACAAACAGCGATAGACACACAATTTCAGTAACATGTAGTATGTTGACTCAACAATCTTTGAGTTCACAAACTGTTTGTAACACGACATGAAAGATTTTGATTTTGAGGGAGTTTCCTCAGCACAGATTAAACTCCTTGGTTGAAACATTAACACCAAAACTAATATCTACCTCTTAAAGTTTAGCAAGCTATAGAATGCGCCTTACTAGGCATGACGGTAGGCACACAACCTCTCGTCCATCAGTAGCAAAACGACGGTAATAGCACTATTGAACATCTATATTATTTCCTCTTGACATAATATGCTTACACTGCGCACAAAGGCCCGGGGCCATACGCGCACTCTATAGCTTGTTATGGATACTCTAAGATCGTGACCGAATTCCCTGTTAACAGATTAAAGTTCTTGGTTGGAACATATCACTAAAACAACAATGTGACACCTACCTCCATATGATTGGAGAAAACAGTTCAGTTCAGTGGAAATTAAAAACAAACGGTGATTGACCAGTTTCTTCAGGCGGAAACAGTACATAGTATCATTCAGTGGTTTGCGACGATGCCTGCTCACTGGTGGTGGGGGATGTAGCTGCTTCTTCCATATTCGCTAGAGTTGTAGCTGGTCTTGTCTGCTGTGAAGTATCCATGGTTTCTGAGCTACCCTCATTTGGTTTTGGATCGATCTTCGTTTTGGGTTTAGCCTGAAATGAAAAAAAATATGTACTTATTATCAAAGGACTATTCTTAAAATTAAGATCATGTTGATCTTGTCTAAAATAAACTGATATTACACATTACAGTCTATGTAATTAAAAATAGCACTATCACTTGCAGTTGAATAGAGTAGGATATATATCTCCTATCCTACTCTCAGATGACTGAAATAGTCTACGATTTTATTTTACGCGTTATCTGTCAAAACTAGGCGGTGATTAAAACGGCGGCAGCATATACTGAGTGGAAAATGGCAAAAAACATTCTCTTAACTTACCTTAAATTAGTGCTATCACTTTCCGTCAACTAGCGTTAGACAGGGATAGGAAATGATCGCAAGTAAAAATTTCTTATAATTTACCTGTCAAAATAAGGCGCCGATGAAAATAAATTGACTAGAAATCGCGAATTAGACTTTAAAAATGACAGGCATTAGACATCCTATCCTTTTCTAACCCAATTTGACAGAAAATGACATAAGTTAAGAGGATGTGTATCCCGATTCCCGAATAGCCAGCATTTTTAAAAGCTTTTAACTTGCAGTGTATGTAAGTAAGTAAAAATGTTTGTTCGGGTCAAATCTTGCAACTCAATTTTGAAGCAGATATCCTCAACCGATTGAGCTGAAATTTTGTAAACACGTTTAACTCAGATGACAATGCATGTTAGATTATGTTTGGTTGTTCTAAATCCAATATGGCGGAATATCCAAGATGGCCGACAAGTAAGTTTTGACGCACTCCTACAATATGGATGTCAAATGAAAGGACTTGCTGAGTACAATTCAGAAAATTATATGGCGGACATCTAAAGATGGCCACCTATGATAATTTACAATTATGAGTGTCAGATGAAAGGGTTTGCTGAGAATTACCTATTCGAATTACAAGTTGACGTCATTCTAAATTAACTATCGTGGACTTCTTAAGATGGCAGAATAACATTTTTATGCTTTTTTACAATATGGATGTCAAATGAAAGGATTTTTTCAGAATAACTCGAAAAATAAAGTGACGTTTACGTCACTCAAAACAAAACCAGATATGACGGACTAGGTTAGATGGCGTATTAAGTTTGTTATGTTTTCTTACTAAATGGGTAAAAAACATAGACAAATGAAAGATAAATACTAGTGTGAGGTAAATGACGTCGCTTTGCACAGATTTAGAGGGTTGAATGGTTGTTGTGTTGGGGTTTTTAGTCTTCTGTTCATGGTACTGTCAATGAAGAGGCTACATAAAGTTTATTAGTACGATTGCCCCGCTTGGGTACAATAAGCCTATCGTAGAGTACGAAACTCATACCGAGTCGTAAGACACTCATGAGACCGATGCCTCGCAGATTCGCACCAGTAGTCCGTATGGAGTATGAACGCAGTTTCAAAGTCAATGAAGAATGTTGTAATATTTTTTCCAGAGATTACTAGCAAGAAATAAATTTTAAGTAAAAACATTTTTAATATTAAAGCTTATTTGGTGCGTATAAAATAATCTATTTACTAAAACTTTAACTTGTAACTTTTAATGGCATTAAATCTACGTCTTCACAATTTATACGATATAAAAGCTTGTCGCGAAATTTTACCTGTGTCTAAATCAATAAATAAATTAGAGAGCCAGTGTAAATGATCTTGAATAAACTTTTAAACTAAGTCACACCACACGAGTACCTACTTAAATCTCGCGATAAGCTTTTATATCGTATAAATTGTGAAGACGTAGATTTAATGCCATTAAAAGTTACAAGTTAAAGTTTTAGTAAATAGATTATTTTATACTTTTTAGCGCACCCAAATAAAAGCTTGTATTAAAAATGTTTTTTACTTAAAATTTATTTCAACATGACTAAACCTATCTTCTTCTTATTCTTTGCGAATCGCGGCGAAATAAAATTTTATTTTCCCAATATGTTGTCACACGAACAGTATTTGGAGTGGCTACCCATAGTTCTTCTAGCGTGCAGGTGTTTGGACAGATTCTTCTTGCAGCAGCCAACCTGCGTACGCAGTCGGTTCAGTGATTTCCAAACCGACCACTGGATGTTGCTGCCAGGAGGACGGACTTCTTCTCGACGCGTCCAAACGGAAGATTGATAGTGCTATTTTTAGTTAATTAGACACTAATGTGGACTCGAGACATTTGGCCAGGAGCTCAATTTCTAAAAGTGGTAATTCGATTCCATGCACGGAAGTCTGCAACGAATGGTCTAACTACACGTATTTCAATTGCTATTGCTTGATTTTACAATGGTCAAGGGTATGTGTGAAATGATAAGTTTATTAGAACGCGTATTTCCGCACGCGATAATTCAAATATACAGCCTCTCTATAAGCACTCGCGATTGTTTTCACACTTTTAAGTATTGAACCAGGTCTATCGCGATAGGTATACATTTACCATAATAATAATATTTATAGACTGATAGACCTGATTAAATACTTCAAATAGAGCCTCTGGCCGCGAGACAGCTAGCGCGGCCGCCCAAGCAGTTTGCTCATGCTGGCAAATGGTTTCTTACCTGTCTTTGGGTACCATCTCCAGTATCCATAGAGTTTGATTGAGTTCTGCTTCTGCTCTTGTTAGTCTTTTTTGCGTTTTTAGCCTCAAATTCTTCAATGAAGTCCTTCTGGCTTTTGTAATTTAAGGGCTTTTCCATTGCATATGCACCGTTTATTTGAATATCTGAAAATAAAAACAGTAGACATTTTAATTATCATTATTTCCATGAATGGTGGAGTAAACGCTTTTTAGTAGAGGCCATGCCTCGGCCGGCAATGCCGTGTGATGCCGGCTTAGAATGTCATCATCCCATATCTTTCCCGTGGGTGTCGTAAGAGGCGACTAAGGGATAAATTCATCTAGGGGTTCAATCCCTGGATGAATTTTGCAATCGCATTGCAACTTCTTGCATTGCGCTCACCAACCCGCCTGCCAAGCGTGATGAGTATGGCAAATACCCCCCTGCTAGGGGGAGGCCCATGTTCAGCAGTGAGTGGACGTTATTGTAGCTGTTATAGCAAGCCTCAGGCGTAGCGTTGGAAGAGCACCAGGCAATTAGAGAAAACGGGAGAACGTCATTTGGCGTACATTGGGTACGTTGGGGTCACTACTTCCAGCAGTAGATAGGTTGTGATCATGTGATTTTGATGACCAATCACAGAAGATTTGATTGAATTTCTAGGATGTCAAATAAATATAAATTCTCAAATCTATTCACTGGAATTTATTTGTTTGAGTTAGACCCCAAGCGAGTAGTAGAGGTAATAGTGCACTTGTGGTAGGACAAAACAACAGACCTTCATTGGCTGGGTCTGAAGTTTTGCTCAAATACAGGTCATTTTATCATGTGGTAGAACAACAGACCGTCAAAAGTCGGAAAATATTGTTCAAATATAGAGTATTTGCTTAGGATTCTACATGACTATATCATCTTAGCTGCTCCCAGTACTTCGGGCACCATGAACGGGTATAGCCAGCCGACCAGCGGCGTCTGCCCGATAGAACAACAGACCATCTACAGTCGGATAGTTCTGCTCAAATGCAGGACATTTCATCATGATCCTACCTACATGTCAATATCATCTTACCTGCTCCCAGTACTTCGGACACTTCGGTCTAAAGTAGGGAAGTTTTACTCAAATGCGGGATATTTTCTTTGTCCAATATGGCTATATCATCTTACCTGCTCCCAGTACTTCGGGCACCATGAACGGGTATAGCCAGCCGACCAGTGGCGTCTGCCCGAATAGAACAACAGACCGTCTAAAGTCGGGAAATTCTGCTCTAATGCAGAGTATTTGCTTAGAATTCTACATGTGTACATCATCTTACCTGCTCCCAGTACTTCGGGCACCATGAACGGGTATAGCCAGCCGACCAGCGGCGTCTGCCCGATAGAACAACAGACCATCTACAGTCGGATAGTTCTGCTCAAATGCAGGACATTTTCATCATGATCCTACCTACATGTCAATATCATCTTACCTGCTCCCAGTACTTCGGACACTTCGGTCTAAAGTAGGGAAGTTTTACTCAAATGCGGGATATTTTCTTTGTCCAATATGGCTATATCATCTTACCTGCTCCCAGTACTTCGGGCACCATGAACGGGTATAGCCAGCCGACCAGCGGCGTCTGCCCGGACACGTAGTGCGCGCGCTTGTGGTAGAACAACAGACCGTCTAAAGTAGGGAAGTTCTGCTCAAATGCAGGACATTTCATCATGATCCTACCTACATGTCAATATCATCTTACCTGCTCCAAGTACTTCGGGCACCATGAACGGGTATAGCCAGCCGACCAGCGGCGTCTGCCCGGACACGTAGTGCGCGCGCTTGTGGTAGAACAACAGACCGTTCTGCTCAAATGCAGTGAGTTTGCTTAAAACACTCCCGCTCCAGACGCGCTCAAGGTCATTATATTTGCCTACCGTCTGGCAGTCGCAGAGCGATCAATTCTGTCGGGAGTGCGCTTCGCCGTAAGCGTTCCTTGCGCGGGTCAAATTTTGTTTTTCGGAAAAGTTTAGCCTTGCCGAATGACTATGGTGCTTATGGCTGTAAAAGTGATGCGAGGATAACTCTGCATCTCATTTTTTAATTTGCCAAAATATGAGTTAAGGTAACTGATGATGACGATGTTACAGTAAATAGGTACCTACGTAATGGGTTTGTGTTCTCCTGTTTATTTTTACTTAAGTCGGTACCTACCCTACTAAATAGTTTCGGTTTTGTAATCCGTCATACCTACCTACCTTAGGTAGTAAAGTTATTGTTAGTTGATTATGGTAACAAACAAATTCATACCTATTCATCGCAAATCTTTCAAAATAATTGCATTTGCATGATTTTTCATTCTCTGGTGCGTGTGTAAACATACTACGCTGAAAGTCTTGCAACTGCTTGGCGGGCCGCTAGTTTGGAATAAAACTATTAGCACGTGACAGCCCTGACTTACAGTGCGGTAAAGCGCGGGCGTGACGGGCTGAGGGGGAAGTAGGTATTTGCGGCTTTTCGGGCCCAGACAAAGGAGTTTCATTTCTACACGGTAGTGTTATTATTTATTCTTATGACATTGTCTATATCATCTTA
Source organism: Phthorimaea operculella (assembly GCA_024500475.1). Taxonomy (NCBI): domain Eukaryota; kingdom Metazoa; phylum Arthropoda; class Insecta; order Lepidoptera; family Gelechiidae; genus Phthorimaea; species Phthorimaea operculella. The sequence goes on from JANFCV010000115.1 coordinate 1,621,497, forward strand.
CCTGCTCCCAGTACTTCGGGCACCATGAACGGTATAGCCAGCCGACCAGCGGCGTCTGCCCGGACACGTAGTGCGCGCGCTTGTGTAGAACAACAGACCGTCTAGAGTCGGGAAGTTCTGCTCAAATGCAGGTTATTCGCTTGACATTTCATCATGATCCCTACATGTCTGCATCATCTCACCTGCTCCCAGTACTTCGGGCACCATGAACGGGTATAGCCAGCCGACCAGCAGCGTCGCCCGGTAGAACAACAGACCTTCTAGAGTCGGATATTTCTGCTCACATGCAGGACATTTTATTATGATCCTACCTACCTACATGTCTATATCATCTTAAAACTCTACATGTCTATATCATCTTACCTGCTCCCAGTACTTCGGGCACCATGAACATAGCCAGCCGACCAGCGGCGTCTACCCGGTAGAACAACAGACCATCTAGAGTCGGATAGTTCTGCTCAAATTCAGGACATTTTCATCATGATCCTACCTACCTACATGTCTATATCATCTTAAAACTCTACATGTCTATATCATCTTACCTGCTCCCAGTACTTCGGGCACCATGAACGGGTATAGCCAGCCGACCAGCGGCGTCTGCCCGGACACGTAGTGCGCGCGCTTGTGGTAGAACAACAGACCGTCTAAAGTCGGGAAGTTCTGCTCAAATGCAGGACATTTCATAATGATCCTACATGTGTACATCATCTTACCGGGTCCCAGTACTTCGGGCACCATGAACGGGTATAGCCAGCCGACCAGCGGCGCTAGTGGTAGAATAACAGACTGTCTAAAGTCGGGAAGTTCTGCTCATATGCAGAGTATTTGCTTAGAATTCTACATGTGTACATCACCTTACCTGCTCCCAGTACTTCAGGCACCATGAACGGTATAGCCAGCCGACCAGCGGCGTCTGCCCGGTAGAACAACAGACCATCTAGAGTCGGATAGTTCTGCTCAAATTCAGGACATTTTCATCATGATCCTACCTACCTACATGTCTATATCATCTTAAATCACTACATGTCTATATCATCTCACCTGCTCCCAGTACTTCGGGCACCATGAACGGGTATAGCCAGCCGACCAGCGGCGTCTGCCCGGTAGAACAACAGACCATCTAGAGTCGGATAGTTCTGCTCAAATTCAGGACATTTTCATCATGATCCTACCTACCTACATGTCTATATCATCTTAAAACTCTACATGTCTATATCATCTTACCTGCTCCCAGTACTTCGGGCACCATGAACGGGTATAGCCAGCCGACCAGCGGCGTCTGCCCGATAGAACAACAGACCATCTACAGTCGGATAGTTCTGCTCAAATGCAGGACATTTCATCATGATCCTACCTACATGTCAATATCATCTTACCTGCTCCCAGTACTTCGGGCACCATGAACGGGTATAGCCAGCCGACCAGCGGCGTCTGCCCGATAGAACAACAGACCGTCTAAAGTAGGGAAGTTCTCCAATGCAGGACATTTTCATCATGATCCTACCTACATGTTTATATCATCTTACCTGCTCCCAGTACTTCGGGCACCATGAACGGGTATAGCCAGCCGACCAGCGGCGCTAGTGGTAGAATAACAGACTGTCTAAAGTCGGAAGTTCTGCTCATATGCAGAGTATTTGCTTAGAATTCTACATGTGTACATCACCTTACCTGCTCCCAGTACTTCGGGCACCATGAACGGTATAGCCAGCCGACCAGCAGCGTCTGCCCGTTAGAACAACAGACCATCTACAGTCGGATATTTCTGCTCACATGCTGGACATTTTATTATGATCCTACCTACATGTTTATATCATCTTACCTGCTCCCAGTACTTCGGGCACCATGAACGGTATAGCCAGCCGACCAGCGGCGTCTGCCCGACACGTAGTGCGCGCTTGTGGTAGAACAACAGACCGTCTAAAGTCGGGAAGTTCTGCTCAAATGCGGGTAGTTCATCATGAACCTGTAAAGAAGAAATGTATGTGGAATATCTAAATTCACGGGGGTAAGTAAGATAGTCGTTAGGTGCGTCCGCACTACGAGTAAGAGAGGCTGCTCGCTGCCTCACTGCCACGCGAGGCAAACAACCAAAATTACGTGCCTCACCCGAGGCAACGCATGCTCGTGCTCGCGAACGCGCGCGCGGCCGGCCAAATTCAGACGTTTGCCTATTGGTTTATTTAGACGTCCAAATTGGGCCGAATCTTTCGGCTGCGCACGAGTGATGCCGCGCGAG